>VYZV01028343.1:130795-151466 GCA_013401275.1 Pandion haliaetus | reverse complement strand
TCAGTGTGAATTTAGGGCATAAGTATCTTGGCTAGAACAGTTGGGCCATGCACTAATGCACACCTTGCTCTCAGTCACCTGCTCATATGAAACTCAGAAATCCTCAGGCCACATGCCTGCATTGGCAGGCTTCATCTGGCTCTCAAAGTGTTAACTACTGAAATCATCTTCTAGATCTCGATGCTCAGGAAACTCATGACTGCCTATCCCTCTGTGTTGGTTTTACTGGCTTTTGCTGGATTTGAAAGGTTTTTGGCATGCACCAGTTCGACTGTACTTTTAAGATTTTAATACCTGTCTTAGTTCAAACAAACAAAATGAAAATACTCAGAAAACCCCCAAAATCCGAACAGTCTCCCCTCTATGTATTTTGAAAAAAATGAGTTTGCACAATATGATTTGTACCCAAGACTTATTCGAACNTCCAGATAAACTCTAGAACATCAAAAAATACTACTGTGAAAGAAGGTAGTAGAAAAAACTACTTGTATTAAAATGGCAGTTAACAGGCTTCAACAAGGTCTACGGTGGTTTTAAAAAATTCCTAAGCACTTAGTTTCATCAGTTCATAACAACATCTTGGGCTTTGGTTTGCTTTTATGAGGATGGCTGTAATTTCTCTCCATTCAAGGAAATCGGTAGATGGGTGAAAAGACAGTAAAGAATTACCAATTTGGGAAATATTTCCTGGTTGTGTAAGACAAATTAGACATCTAGCAAAGTTAAACACACAAAATTACAATAAAGTAGAAACTAAGGACTAAAAGAAAGTTCAGAATTTTGAAACCTAAGCATTTAAAAACCAAAAAGGAAACACAAACAAACTCAGGAAACTATTTGCAAGCTGAAGTAAGCATAGAATGTGCACCAAGACCCTGCATTTGCCCTGCAAAGTATTAGTCGAACAAGTCTCTGAGCTAGCAGCTGAGGTAATAACCCAACACAGTGGGGTAACATAAGAAACCTGAGGACCAGTTGTTAGCCATTTTGTACTTCCACTGTGGCAAGCGCACAAGTTTCAGTTTCCATAGGGAGTATCCACACTGGATCACATCACCCCTGTTGGTGTTAATCTTTCCCCTTTTCTTGTACATTGCTAAGGAACTCTGTACATTTTATACAAGACCACAGGATTTATCTTTTCCAAGGGCTTTGCAGTGAAAAATCACAGGTTTTTTTCTTTTCCTTGGAGAAGACAGGGAAGGGTGGATGTTGAACAGTAGCTGTCTTTGTTGGCTGTCAGAGAGGCCGTCTCTGTGACTGCCAAGCAGAGCTGGTGTGATGACTGGTATTCCTTGTTGGGTAACAGCAATAGGAAATAGTAGCACAGTCCTGGTACATCCTCCAGTGAAGTGGAACAGTGACAAGGATGGGAGGGTACACTGGATGAGAGGATGTGACCAACCCAAGGGGTCAAATGAGGTTTCTAAACCACAAAGCTCTGGCAGTTGCGAAAGTTGAACCACCCTTTACTAAGTCTTCATCATCGCCCCTGATAGAGAGGCTG
The DNA here is from genome assembly GCA_013401275.1 of Pandion haliaetus. NCBI lineage: Eukaryota > Metazoa > Chordata > Aves > Accipitriformes > Pandionidae > Pandion > Pandion haliaetus. Next base: position 149,959 of record VYZV01028343.1, on the reverse strand, counting down.
AAAGTAAAATTTCATTTCCACTTATATCAACTGGAATTATTCCTCAGTAAAATTGGACTGGCAGTGACATAATGACAGTTCATCTGTCTTACCTGATGCAAACTGGTTTAGCTCAATTGGCCTCAGTGGAGTCATGCTGAAGCAGAGCAAAATAGCAGCTTTCCTCCTATTAGTCTGCAGCTTGATGATACTAATTTTTAAGCTGGATGAGGAAAACTGCATCCTGTTTTCTTACAGATTAGCAATATTAAACTTCACAAGGTTAGTAATAAGTAACAGCAGTAACCATCGTCCCTGTAAACCCCTCAAGACTGGACAGTAGTTCTCTTTCTACAGCTGTGGCACTAGTTAGGTAAATCATAATGAAATCATCAGTACGGCAAATTGTAGTTTTAGCAATTGCTTCTTCATAGTGCAACAGAAGAGCAGTGTTTTTCCGTCATCCACAGGTGTCAACAAATGCTGATATGTCCAATTCCAATTTTAAGGGACAACTCTTCTAGGATGGGGACATCTGAGTGAGATGGATGCACAAAAGAAATGTTACAGAGCTCTCAACTTCCATCAAATGTGTCCTTTGAGATGTGATCAACAATGCTTACATGCTACTTACGTTCTGAAAACTAATAAATCTACTTAGACATTTGCCTAAAATGCTCATTTCAGGTTAAGAATCTATTGCAGCCGTATGTTTTTAGATAGCTCTGCTATACTTGGGTGCCCCGAAGTATTATGCTCAACAAAAGATTTCTGCAATGTCCTTGAAATGCTGGTGTGGGTGTAATGGTGACTAACTATTCTGAATAACCCTTATTAACTGTTCATCAGTTTTATTCTACTATAATTAATCTTTAATTTTAGGTCTGAAGCTGTATTCTTAACACTTCCAAGAAAAGAATTTATTCAATGTTTGCATGGAAGATAATGGCAAAAGTTGACCATATACGTCTACATGTAGGGGAATGTGTGATGTTCTTCCTGAGATAAACAATTTTAAAACATGCAGATACAGTGTGATTATATATAAATATATATACATATACATAATATATACAAGGTTATATAACTATGCCAGCCTCTGGGCTCTGAAACTCTCATGATTTAAATACCACATTTCTCATTTGTGGTCTGAGTGCCCGTCCTCTATGATCCCTTGAAAATCATACCATGGCACTGTGACTCTGTTATCTTTTTATGAAATGTAGTATTATCAGGCCTTCTGGTCACCAATAAAACTGCAGTGTGAGGGCTGGTGGAATACCCCAAGTATAATTAAAACACCCACTTCAGTTAAGTCACATTTGTTCTGAACTTTGTTTTTGTAGGTTATGAACTTAGAGTGAAAAAGATCACATTTTCTGGTTATTAAAGGCCACAATGGGATACAGCCTTTTTTACTAGGTTGTTCTAGCTTTTTGGTGCTGATTTCTGCAACATGAAGAACTTTCTACGTCACAGAAAAAAATAATCTTGGAAACTACCATTTTTCATCACCAGACTCTTAATAGCAAAGTTCATGGCATCTCTAGCAAACTGGTTTTTTTTGTCCTGCCTGATAGTAGATCTTGGAATAGTCCTTGTTTCATCTGATTTTCTATAGTTAAAGAATCAATGTGAAAAATGCAAATTTTCAGTAATGGGAAGCAAACACAGTATTGCTTTAAAAGGATTATCAGGTGTAATGAAATTACTTTTGAGAATGAAATAAAAAGGGAGATAGAGAAATAAGCAGGGCATCCTGCAGTAATGCAAGAAAAATAAATAAAAGGAGCTCTCCTGCATGTTTTCTGACTGTGTATCAAGTCTTATTTTCTCTCAGACAACTCCTCTTCAGATTCTGCCTGTTTTCGGTGACTGAAACAACAGTGATGACCTGTTCCTGCACTAACTTGGTACGAAGCAAGAAGGCATCAAGTCTGACCTCTGAGACACTGAGCTCTAAAGCAGACTGGCAAAACACTGTTTTGTGATAGTGACCAAAGCTTCAGAACAAATTTAATTATTAGACTGTGTGCAGCACAAAATCAAACCGTTCCACCAAAAATATAGCTGTGCACATAGGACTAGAAAAAACCAACAACGCTTAATACTTATTTTTACTCTCTATACTCTTCAAATGAGGCAAAGCAGGGAAATGAGTCTTCCACAGTCCAAACAGTTTCCTTATTTTCTGGTTGAAGTGCCACTTATTGCTTTTGTACTCTGATAAAAGTTTAATGAAAACTGACACATTTTGACCGAATGATATATTTTGGCAAAAACCACTCCTATATTTTTAAAAAGGAAGCATAAAATGCTCTTGCTAAAATGCACCTTCAAAGAGAATTCAGAAAACAGAAATTTTAAAATTTTCTTTGTTCCTTTGTCTTGCTTATGTTTTTGAAGGTGTAGGAGGCAAGGGGATTATTTTGCTTTTTCAAACAACATACAGAAAGGCAAGATCAAGCAAAGAGCTAGAACTGCCTCACTGCCAACCAGTATGGAAGTTGGCAGTGTGTAGGTTTAAACAGACTACAGATATTAGAGAGATTGCATACCCAGCTGTCCTCCTACAGAGGAAAGCAACATTGCAGTGTAGCCCTTCTCCATATACGCCTTGTGTTATGTGAAGCCCATTCAAGATATCTACTACATCAACCTATCATCTTAACTTCAGCTTGCCAGCAACCACGGGGTGCTGTGCTTTTTGCGAACTCTATACATGGTGTTATTTGAATGTCTGACTTAGAAACCACTCGACAGTGGTCAGATTTATGCTTTAGAACCCTGTTTCTGCACCTTTTCCCATTTTCCAGGAACAAATTTAAACATTATGCTAAACTGCTGCTAGGGACCCCAAAACTGGACACTGCACTCCAGGAGCGACCTTACAAGTGCTGTATAGGTTTTCTTCAGCTGGTGCAGTACTGTAAACGATGCCCAGCATGTGGTTAGCCTTCGTCACTACAAGGTCATACCACCCAACTTACCATTCACCAGGATCCCCAGGTCCTTCTCTGCAATGTTGGTCCCTAGCCAGCCAGCTCCCAAACTGTCCTGCTACATGACATCACTTCATCCCAGGCGCACAGTCCTCACGAGGTTTCTGTCAGCCTATTTCTTCAGCCTATCTAGATCCCTCTGAATGGCAGCCCTATTGTCCGACATACCAATCCTTCTCCCTGCTCATGTCATCAAAAAACTTGCTAAGTTATTATGAGGACATTTCAAAGTTGGATATGTAAATGGAAAGATGGTAAAAGACATTGGCAAAGCTCAAACAGATTCAAGTGAAATATGAAACAACATTTTCCAGAATTTTGGTTTCCAAAGAATAGCCCAGATTAAGATATTTTTGCCACTGATGAAAGGGACAGCAGTTACTGGACTGAAGTTCTGTGGCGTAGCTATTCCTATTATTTGGTAGACTGCTATTTCTCAGCATCCTTGTTACCTCTTGGAGACAAAAAAAAAAGAAAAACTATCTTTACAACTATCCATCTTTTACAAGAAAAACATGGAAAGGTGCATGGAGATGCATTCAACTCCAGTTTGCACTCTGAACAGTAATTTTTTTGTCAAATAAGGGACCTTTAGCGTCTGCTGCATTGAAGAGCTGGGGAGCTGGAGGGTGAGGCCCTAGTGAGGCTGGCCAGGGACATTAGAGCCAGTTACTGCGCCAGGACCCTGATGGCAGCCTTTCCTCCTGGGCTGGAGAGGACGTGGTGCCTGGGGGGCACCAGGAGGTGCTCCAGCCAATGGCCATACCAGTCAGAGAGCTGCTGGTACTTCCCCCAAACTAGTTACAGCCCAAATGTTACCTCGGTGGTGCTCTGGCTGTCCCTGTACCAGGATGGCTTGGAGGCAGGCTGGCAGGGGAAGGGGTTGGGGTGGTGAGACCTGGAAAGTCGGGTGAATCTGTGAGGACCGTGGAAGCTACGGGGTTGACTTGGTCAGTGGTGGTGAGAGGTCTGCCATGACGATGGCCCAGCTTGGCAGGTGGCAGGATGCCTGAGGGTTGGGGTTACGCTGGCACCAACATAGGTCTCAGCAAAGCTGCCCCATCCTTTGATGGAAAAAAGGAGGAACAAAGTTATTTCTTAGCCTAATTCTCCTTTTAAGACAACATTGACAACACCAGTGGACTGACTCCTAGGGCAAATAAGGAAAAAAAGTGAATTTCATAAGCTTTCATTTTAATAGCCAGCTACTAAAAATGCATCCCTGTTCAGCAGTGGCCTCTCTTGTCTTGTGCTGATCTGCTGCGCTCTGTCCGCTGTCGAACTTCACTCCCCTGGCTCTGGGTGGTCATATTACTCCAATATACAACTCTCTCTGGAACAAGATGTATTTATGTTTAGCACTTCAACATTTTTAATATGGTAAACTTCTCTGCCAGACACTCCCCCTCTTGGGGAGCTATTTAAAATTTTTGATCATCTGCCCTTCAGATCTGTCTCACCTACATTGCCAATATCTTCCCAGATATTACTAGCATATATGATTAGGCACAACAGGAGTAAATACAGTTTATTGCCAGCAGTATGACACCAGAATCAGACAGGATCCAAAAATGTGTCATCCGCAGAAAAGCTTTGGATTAAAATACAGACTGTGCCTAAACTTTTCATTTTTCAGTTAAAAAAAAAATCTCTCTACATATTTTACTAATTACCACAAAATGTAAAGTGTTAAGGGGACAGAAGGGATGCCTGAAGAGGGGATAAATAAACACTGACAAGCTGAGAAACTTTGTTTAGGTGGCTTCAATTTAACAGTAAAATTCCTAGCAAGGTACACTTCATATTCTCCTGAAAAAGGTTCAAACCCTTTCCTCCAGGCTCCAATTTACTCATGTGCTTGACACACTATGTGCTGTCAGAGTGCTTCCAAGCATATCTTGCATTTTGTGTGTGCAAATATACAGGGCACATGGTTGTGGTGAATTTAAATGTTCTAGCCAGTCTTCATGCTGCAAAGATCTATCAGGCCTCAGATATGCTGCTTCTCTATCTGCCATCTCTGCCACATGTATCAGGATGTGCATGTCCTTGGAGGCAGCAATCGGGTATCAGTGACTTGGTCATTTTCCAGGGTCTCAGTCCCGCAATACAATTTTGTGGTACGTCCTGGGCAAAGCCCCACAGATCTGGCACAAACAGACCCCTGTGTCAAATTAAAAATGAGAAGAATCTTCCTACAAACAGCTCTCCATGTTGCAAATTCTCCACGGCAAGTCTCGGTATTTGTTGCAAAAGGCTGTTGCTGAAATTTGGGCTGAATTGTTTTGAGAGAGTCTCTGGTGTTTTAAAGAATACAGATGTAAACCAGAATTTATTTCCTTCTACTCAGAAGGTGATTTATCTTTGTGACAGTGAAATATTCTCCAGGATATGAAGGGAGGTGTAAATCTGCACACTCTTAATAAACACATTTATGTTTATTAATTTATAAGCCTTTCATGAAAACACCCTTCACAGTCAGCCTCACATGAACAATTAGATACACCCTCAACTAGAATCCCTCAATACAGGGGAAATACAGAAAATCCAGACTGAATCCTTAATAAGACCCACCTATCTCAGCTCTATTGTAAGTATTTCTGCAATAGCCATTATTTATAAACATAAATCAATTGTAAAAACTCAACATCATCTCTGTTTGGAGAGGCAGGCAGTTCTGTAAATGAGGCAGCTTCACTTGTAGATGTGGTCTATATATGCGGATAGATCCTGTGCACAGTAAAGCGCACCACACACAGACTGCATGCATAAGTGCCTAATGCTACATCTTTCCCACTGCTCTTACCGGTGGACCTGTGTAAGAAGTGGCGAATGATCATCCAGGTGCAGTTACAGGCAAATGACCGGTTGGTGAAACCTTGTAAATACTTTTTTTTTTAATACGGAGCATCCACCACTACAGATCTGCTCTGATGAGACCCCGCCTGCATCCAGCTCTGGAGTCCTCAGCACAGGAAAGACATGGACCTGTTGGAGCAGGTCCAGAGGAGGGCCACAAAAATGATCAGAGGGATGGAACACCTCTCCTATGAGGAAAAGCTGAGAGAGTTGGGGTTGTTCAGCCTGGAGAAGAGAAGAACCAGGGGAGACCTTATTGTGGCCTTTCAACACTTAAAGGGAGCTTACCAGAAAGATGGGGACAAACTTTTCAGTAGGTCCTGTAGTGATAGGACAAGGGGTAATGGTTTTAAACTAAAAGAAGGTAGATTCAGACTAGATATAAAGAAGAAATCTTTTACGATGAGGGTGGTGAAATGCTGGAACAGGTTGCCCAGAGAGGTGGTAGATGCCCCATCCCTGGAAACACTCAAGGTCAGGTTGGACGGGGCTCTGAGCAACCTGATCTAGTTGAAGATGTCCTTGCTCATTGCAGGGGCGTTGGACTAGGTGGTCTTTGGAGGTCCCTTCCAACCCAAACTGTTCTACAATTCTATGATTCTGTAACACTGTTTCTGCCCAGACCTTGTATCACCAAAGCCAGCCATCATCAGAAAAGGGGGCGAAAAGCTTTCTGGAACCAGTAAGAACAGCATCCTTCAAGCAAGGCATCTGGGCAGCAGTTGCTAACAACATAATTGCTCCATCAATACTCCATGGAAGCCTGTCTATCAGTATATTCCTGGCAGTTTTAGTGAGACGTCAGTTAATCTGAACCCTTTGCTTTCTGCTGCTATTTAAGAAATCAACAAGGACTTGGTCTTACTCTGCTTGGGTCACCCAAAGTAAGAGATACGTCTCTCACATATACTGGAGCAGAAGTATTTGCAGGATGAGGTCACAGAACTACAAAAATAAATGCTGTTTTCAACTGTTTTTAAAAGGACAGAATTTAACCTCTAGTCAGCCAAATGTAACAGCTTTCCCACATAAGAAATACCTAAATATGAGAAATGATGGTCACAGGAAAGACTGTAACTAGCTGAAAAGGACTAACAAAGAAAAATGTATGATGCCACACTGTGTTTCTTCTGCGTTCTTTTATTTTCACTCTCAAGTTGCTATTAAAGGCTACTTCCTCCTTAAGAAACCTCTGTGCTCATCTATACTAATACATACAGCTTTTTGCTAGCCTTTCACTCTTGCCTTTTGCTCCTGTGGAGTTTATTAATTGATTTAATCTTTAATTTTGTCAACAAAATCGAAAAAATGAAAGGGATGATTGCAAAAGGGCTGAAAAAACCAATGCATACAACTTCAGTGCTTCCAATAATGACTGAGATTACTCAGGTTGATAAGATCTGATTGCCTGAATAATTTCTGCTTCTGTGCCTCTGTAGATTTTCTTGATTCCTTTTTTTGCAGAAGTATTCTTTTGTTAATGATACGTATGTTCTTCATAGCTTCAGTTTCTACCTTTAGTGAAACAGGAGAAACAATCACTCAAAACAAGATGGAAAAATTGTCAGTCATTCTTTGCCCTGATGTTTTCTTAGCAAGGGTTTGGAGTATTTTAGTAGCTGCTGTACTAGGTACAGGAAAAGAAATGTCCTGTTCTTTGAGGTTATATGACTGGGAAGGAAGGGAATGTGCCTCTTTGCAGAGCACTCCAGCAATGCACCATGGCTTTTCTCTCTCCATAAGACAGAAACTCTAGCTCTAGCTGTGATGCGTGCCAGGAGGAAATCCACTGTACAAGGCTCCTGGTCAACCGCCAAGACTTATGCACGTTATGTTTGCTGACTGTGTTTGGCTTGTCTCCTTTAATTCTCTGCAATAAATCCTTGTGATTTTTGTGAGTTTTAATGTGCTCTTTATAGAAAATAAAGTGTGTGTCCCTGAATGGGTGACAATATTATCAAGTTTGCCTAAGATGTACTTGTAAAATATGATAGTTATTGGGTCATGTTGTGTTGATATTGTGTGTGCATTGTTGTGGTAGCTCCAAGAATCTCATTTATAGGACCCCACTGTGAGAAGTCTGGTAAAGATGGAGAGGAAGGGTGCTGTATAGGAAACACATCTTAAGGCCACAGCACAGATTGCAGTACCTTTAAATCCTGAAGATCTGGAGTGGTACTGGCTTGCCTCCCCTAATGTCTGCAAGTCCCTTTTCATCCTGGCTGGCCATGGCACTTAGTGCCATGATCTCTAGCATTTCTGTGACAGTGAGCACAGATGCTTTAGAGAAGATCAGCAGTTATGCATACATAAAAGAGATAATGACAGAAAAACAAAAGATAGCGATGTTTTATGTTGTAGCTCCAAGTCTTGTGCCAGTAAGCTATAACCAGGTAATTTTTTAAAAAATTACTGTTTGCCATTGGGTGTTAAATATTAAATTAATTTTAAATCTCATCCTCTGGCTCACAGTAAGAACTGAAATGGAGAGGAGAAAAATAAGAGGCCATGAACATGTCAGAGAAGTCATTCTCCGTGGCCTCATCTCCCTTGACAGAAATGTGTATTGCAATCTGTCAACGAGCCAGTGACCATTTTTTTTAAACACTCTCCCAGGCTGTGTGCATCTGCAGTTTGTGTGCACAGAGCTGCTGCTCATGCAGAGCTGGAAGTGATATGTTTGGAGGACAGAATCACACTACCCTTGTTAGGACACCTTGAAATTTCACAATTTCTCTTCTCCCATTCTGGTTTGCATTTTAACATCGATCTTCGAAAAGTAGCCTGTCCCAAGTTTTTATTAACTGGTTTCAGTTCAGACTGGAATACAGAATGAAAGACATTGAAAATAATGGCAATTTTTAGTCTGGCAGATGAACCACAAAATAAGCAAATTAAATGTAGCTCAGAGTGGGTCCAAATCAGAAAATTAAGGTATTTTTCAGTGATTAAAAAAATTAATGGCTATAAAAAATGTTTAATATTACCCAAAGTTCTCTCTTTTCCTTTTTGGAGTTACTCAGCATTCCTTGAGTGATGTTTGTAAAGCTGAAGTTCATTTTGAACTGAAAATACTGTTTTGAACCAGAAAGCTTCAGCTTGAAAATGTCAAAACAAGATGTTCTGACTTTTCCAAATTCCTCTCTTCCCTTTTCTAGCCCTTGTTATTTGCTGCATTTAAGAAGTTGTTTTGATTCTTGAGCAATGAGATTGTATGGGCAGATTTACTATTTGCATTTTTTTGTTTAATCTGTTCTATGTCTGGGATGGGTCTCTGAAACAGTTCAGTTGAAATACATTCATTCATGCAATGTCTCCTTCCTTCTCACTGATTCCTTGCTCTTTTTGGAACTGGGCTAGTCGAATATCTTATCCCCAAGTACACTTAAACTTTTGGGAACCTTGAAGTTTGGCATCCCTCACTGTAGTTGGCTGACCTCTTAATCCAAGATCTGAGAAGACTCAACCTTTTGGAAAGTTGCGGTGCAAACTTCAAACCTCACAGCTCAATGCCTATTGCCTCTCCATCTTTTGAGCTTAATAAGAATTTGTTTTGGTTCAAATACATGCACTCTGCATTGGGTTCTTGCAAGTACAGTTTGGGTTTACTTGATTGCTTTCCCTACTGTCTAAAACCTGCCTTTTTTCTCCCAAGTGTGACTCATTGCTTGCTTTGCAATGTTTTGCTATAGAAATATGCACTCTGTAGTAAGTTTGATGTGATTAATATCCTTTAAGACTGACCCATATTTAATGTCAGTGTTAAACTGACACAGAAATGCCAGAAACAGACACAGCATTCGACTTTTTCTCTGGCTAACCTTGTCAGAAAAGCTCCAGTATTATTTTTTCTTTATCAAAGTGGGGGTTTTCCTATAAGAACAGACTGGGGAAGAGGGTGAGGGGAGAGGGAGAAGAAAAGGGGTTATTCAGTGTGTAAGAGGCCTCTTCTCTCCTTCCCACATTATTATTAACAAAATCTTCAGTGTCTGCAAGTGCATCTGTTTGCACATGAAAAAACCACCACATGTATTAGTTCAATAGTGCTCTTGCTAATTAATGTGAACACTTACACATGCAAATCACATTAACTATCAGTTTGTGCATGCAATTACTTGATTTATGCATGCAAATGTCCATCTGAGGCCAGATCTTAACCTATTGTAAACTGGCATAGCTCCACTGACTTCAGTCAAACTATGCTGATTTATATTTGCTACAGAATTATTCCATAGTATTTTTGCAGCCGATTTTCATTCTTGGCAGTATTATTGAAGCAGTTACAGACTTGCTTTAAAAAGTTGGCCTTTTGTATTCATAGTAAAGGCGGTATCTGGCTCTAACGATGGCCTGGATTTTGCATTTTCTTCAAGTTCTATACACTGAACCTCCTCTTTCTCCCTATGAGCTCTGCCCCCTCTATAAATCTTATTATGCCCTACAACCTGCAGTCTGAAAGGAAAGGAGGTCAGCAATTAGCCTTTTCAAAATGATGGCATGTTAGTGTAAGGGCTTTGGGTGGTCCTATATATCAGATTGACTTTTAGTTACCGATCAATTGAAGATCAATTATAGGACACAATGAGAAACTAGATAGCCTGCTGGTATGTTAGTATCTGGATAAGGCTGATTGCAAGGCTGGAGTGGAGTGAAGGTAACTGCAAAATGAAGATCTGGAAAAGGCTTCATTATTCAAATATTTCTCTAACTTACACTTCACTCTAACTGTGACCAGGCTGTTTTGATGCAGGTGTTGATTTCAACTGAAAGTACTTTCATTGTGTCACTACAGTCCATACTACACTTGTTCAGGGAACGCTGTGGTCCAAATGACTTCAACATGGCCTGAAAAAAAAGGTTTTAGATAAAACTGAAATGCCTTCTAGAGGTTTAAAGAAAGAATTTAAGAATCATTATTAAAAACTTTTCAGTGGATGTATTGCAGAGCTCATGAAATACAGAATCTCTATTTTGACATCAGAAAAGATTGGTCTGACCCTAAATACTACAGAGATGCTCCATTGCCTCCACTGGGTAGAAGAACAGGCCTTTTAAACAGAAGTTGGTTGTAAAGTAACCAGAAGATGGTTTAAGTTCTACTTCTAGAACCAGCTATAGCAGGTAATTTGGTTATGGCAAATACTGCTGGGCAGCAGATGCACAGGAATACTACTTCTCCAACTTGAACGATTCCTCATTCTGAGACTGCAGCCTCCATCGCTGCCCTGGCCACATTTGTAAGCATGATCATTCCCACTCAGGGAAATGCACGCTACTGGTATACCAAGAACACCTTGTAAATGGCTTTCAGTAAAGTGTCCCCAAAATAATCTGCTGAACCTGGCACTCAGAGTGGCCAGAAATGAGCTCCCAGAATAACCGTGACTGCTGGGATACAAGATGAGGAGACATATAGGTGATTCACGAAAAAATGATTGCTTTCAGCCAGACTTGCTTGATTGATCTTAGCTGATGGACCCAGTAAGGATGCAAGGAGCAGCATGAAAAGCAGACAGTGACAGGAGCCTCAGAGAGACGTGGGGGACAAAGTCGAGGACACAGAGCCAACAAGGTGTGGAAACACCTCCTGTTTTCTCAAGCAAGGCCCAGGTTCGAAGAGGCTTGTGGCTGTGGTACTTGCAAATCCTGAGAAAAAACGGGAATCTATGCATGTCACAGTGAGATTTTTTAGGAGCAACATGCAGACAAGGCCTGTGGAATAATCAACTTGACCTTCTAAAAGATCTGATGGGGAGGCAATTTTAGCATCCAGAGGGTACTAAATATATCTTTCTGCTCCCTGGCAAATGAAACAGCTATTTTGTCCATGAGCTCTGCTTCTTAAAATTACTACTTGATTTACAGCTGTTAAGTCATTTTATGGATCTGATTAATCATTTGCTCTTGGCAGGCAGAGTTGTGACTGCTAAAACTAAGAAACAATGTCCCGTGTCTTAATCAGCGAAATGGAGACAGTGGCCAAGCAGGGACATCCTTGCAAACTTTCTGTGCACATATGTGTATGAAGTGTGTTGGAGATAAACATACAAACACTGTAACATGCTTGGTTAGTCAAGCCAGTTATTAAAAGGAAGCTGAAGTCCATTCCCACTGCATTTTAGTGCCATGATTGGTCAGGGAAATTGTCTGAGAAGACAATGTTTAGTTGTGGATGTACTTACCAAAGCTTTCCTCTAAGACTGATAGGTGCACCAAAGAGAAGTAATTAGCAAATGCTTCAAGTATTAATTATTTTTTCTTTTTTTTCTGGTAGACGTTAATACAATAAAATTGAACTGGACAAGAGTAAAATGTGAATCAAGCTATTTCCTATTAATTTTCATAATAAAATAAAGAAGTTCTGTGTTCATTAGTGTGCCTAACAACCCATCTAAGACTTTAAATGCTATATGCCTGAACATTGTTTTTAGAATTTCTCCCACTTCTCTATAATGAAATCCTTGCAAGAAAACTGTATACATACTATATTTCATTTTTACACTTGTAGGCACTCTGCTATTTTTGCATGTTGTATATAGGTTATTGCAGTAGCCTGTAAGAATAGGATATTACAGGTAAATACTAAAGTGACTGGATCAAGGCAGCTGCACAGCCAAACACTTCCTCACCTGTCGTGCCATGATCCCTTGGCTGTGAACACTAAATCCATCACAATTCAAACAGGCAGAATAGAAAGTGCTTCTTCAACAAGTTATTCTATTAAACCAAAGAATTACCTGCAAGATTTAAGTGATTAGCAAAGTATCACTAAAGTAATAGAAAAGACATTGGGTTCATTCTGAGTCCCCTAATTATCCATCTCTGTTTAAAGAAAAAGTAAAAAGACAAGGAAAACATAACACTGATTTAGGAACTCACTAAAGGGTGGTGTAGTTGATGAATTTTATACAGGTCTTAGTCACAGTCCTGACAGTGGAATAGAGAAGGAAGGAAAATACTATATGAATGATTATGTCTAGACTGAGAATGAAGACTCAGTGTAAAATTTTCCAAAGCAGTTGTGTTGTAAACTCTGTAAAAGTCATTGGGATTTAATGTGCATTTTGAAAGAACACCATCAGTGTGACAACATGGACTTCGTTAGTTCCAACTGCAACTGTCGAAATAAATTTGTGTTGAAGACACAGTCTAACTCAGTATAACAAATCACCACTGGGCTAGGATAAATATTTATGATATCAAACTGTTCACTGTAGCAGGGTTTGGCTGTTTTCTGCACTAGAAAAATGGAGAAACTTGCAATTTGAGTTAAACATTTATATATAGTACTTTTATCGAAATTGTTTCCCACAGATCAATATGTAGATGAAATCTTAAAAAGGAAGCACAAATTAAATGAGAATGGAAATGAAAAGGACTTTTCCAGACCATGTACAACACATATTAGGGAAACATTTTTTTAGGTTTATATTAAGATTAACTTGACTTTTTTTTCTAACGGACTGATAAATTCATTCTTACTGATAGGAGTATTAAGGTAAGATGTTCTGATGAAGTTAGGTTACTGATTTTGGGAACACATTATGTTTACATAAAGTATTTCCATGGATAAAAAAGTAATAGAAACAAGGAATTATATGTAGCTTTGTTTAAAATACACAGTTATTATAGTTTTGTTTAGATCTCACAGGAAGATTTCTACTGTAGAAACCTAACTTTCTAACTTGTGATTATCTACACTGAATACATGTATTTAAAATACACCTAGATACACATATAGGTACATATTTCAGCCACACACAGAAAAACTGTTGATGCACACATGTTTTTGGAATATACTTGTATGCTTTCTTGACCATGGCTTTGTCTGTCCTATGTGAGACTCTTTTACTGCCAGTTTTCAGCTTCGGGCTACTGGGTCATCAGCCTTCCTTATTCTGTAAGTACTATTCTATAAGTACCTGAGAATCCTGGTGGATAACGTAGTGGACATGATGAGCAGTGTGCTCTTCCAGCAAAGAAGCGTGACAGGACAACGGGCTATTGGTGAAGGAGCGCAGTGAGCAGATGGAGGGAAGCAATTATTCTCCTCTATTCAGAAACTGAGAGCATGTCAGGACCACAGTGTCAAATTCTGGGCTTCTCACTGCAAAAAAAAGACATTGACGTACTGAAGTGAGTCCAGCAGAAGGCTACGACGCTAAAGAGGGCTCTGGAGCACACTGTGTAGAAGCTACCGAGATGCTGAGAGAAACGTGTGTGTTCAGTTTGGAGAAAAGAAATATGATGGTTGCTGTCTTCAACTAGGTAATGGGAAGATATAGAAAAGATGGAGCCAGATTCTTCTCAGAAGTGCACAGCAAAAGGATGACGGGCAAAAGACGTTAGCTACAGAAAGGAAATTCTGACTGAGTATTAGGAGTATATTCTTCACAGTGGGGTAGCCAAGCAATAGCACAGGCTGACCAGAGAGGCTGTGGCTTCGCCATCCCTGGGGCTATTCAGGACTTACCTGTAGAAGACCCTGAGCAACCTGACCTGGCTTCACAGTCCGCTCTGCTGTGAGCAAGGGTTGGATCAGATGGACTCACAGAATAGTTTAGACTGGGGCTGTGAGTCTCTCTGTTCAGAAATACTTCAGTTTGCACTAGGGGATGCTAGAAAAAGGCATGATTTAGCAATGTAAACGTAATGACTGAAAGTCAGAGACTCCAGGGATTCACTTGTAGGAGTAAATAAAATGAGCAAAAGCCTCATATATTCCTGAGACATAACAAAGCATACTCCTGGGAAAATTTCTTCACAAATATACTGTAAATGCTCAGTCATTAATTCTGCATCCTTTTAAATGGAAAATGTTCCATATATGGGCTAGGGCTCGCTACACCATTGAGAAACTGTCAAGAACAACTATTTTGAGTAGTAGGACTCAGTCATTCTTTTCCTGAACCAAGCATGAGCACATTCAGGACCATTTCAGAAACCAAGTCATAATCTTTTTAATTTGGGGAATTAAAGATCAGAGAAAAAATGGCAATAATGTTTAATAAAGGATCAGTTTAAGAAACAATTCTAGCTGGTGTGGATAATCAAAGACTGTCAAATGTACTTACTGGGTCACTTCAATTAATTTATTTTTACTATTAAGTTACAGGAAGAAAAGTCACTTTTTTGCTTATTCATCCTGCAAGCATGATTGAAAACAGGGGACTGAGCACCCTTCAAACTGTGGTCGGTGCTCACAGCCCAATAAATGACCATTCATACTTGTTTAATTTCAGTATCTTCAGCCAATTTCTGTAAAACAGAAATAAGAAATTAAAAAAATATTTTGAAATTAAAACGATTTCTACTTTTTAAAGTAAACAGATCCGAATGTTACCTGCAGTGTGTGCAGGAAGAATCAAACAGAAGAATCTTGAAGCACCAGAAAACAAGGTACTTGGTGAGAGTGAGGAAACAGGTCTGAATCATTCCGTAGTGCTGCCTCAGGACCACAAGTAACAGCAAAAGACACCTTAACAGGTGGCTTTTTTCCTTTTCTGACCGCTACAGAACCTCATAGGTCAGAAGGGAACTCCAGAGGTCGTCTAGTCCAACTGGTGCTCATTGCCGGCTGCTCGCGGCCTCACCCCTTGAGCCTTCATTGACTTCAAGGATGGAGATTCCACAGCTATGCTGTTTGACAAATGTTCTTCTTCTTCATGTCAGGTATTTTAGGGTTCAGTGAGACCCCTGGACCTATTTAGCCAGTGTAAATCATTACCTTTTGAGGGGTTGATTCTTCATCTTCTTATTATGGAGCATGATTTCCCATTTGCTCTATTGGGTTTCAAGCTGTTGATGCATCCTTAGGATCTTCTGTGGTTATTATTTCCTCTAAATGAACTCAAAGGGCATAAGACAAGAAAAAAATTCAATCAATCAGAAATGTATTGTGTTGGTCACTATGGCTGTGAAAAGCAGACTAGTTTCTCTGTGGAGTTTCACATAAGTAGTCTGGTATTCTGTTTTAGATTTATTCATCTGACCAAATTAGCTACATTTCTCAAAGCTATTGCTACATAAGGTTATAAACATTTCCCTTAGTCATTAGGAAATCTACATACAAGTCTACAGTGTAAAAAAAGGCAAACATGTTCTTTCAAGCCCTAGGAAAACTGTATTTGTTTTCCCTCAGAGAGGTTAATTCTGTGCAATTTTGAAAGGTACCTGCAAGCATCCATTGACTACAATGACAGATGTAATTACTTAGCATCTCTTCAATGGCAAAGTTTGCAAGCAAACAATAGATTCCTGCATTCATTGGCCATTTTTAATTCCGTTTTTTTGAATGCTTTGGCAAACTCTTAAGGAAATGTGTTTGGTGGCAGCTGCAATTTGTGGGTGCCTCTTTGTCAGTGTCTACAGTTTAATAAAGCTACCATTAAGGTCAAGTAGAGCAAGATTTCATCCTTAAAATTTTGCAGTCATTTCCTTTGTGAATCCTTCTAGTTCTAGTCACCTCCTCCCCACATAAACAGCTAAGTTAGCTAATACTAGATAGTATGCCTGAAAGACTCTGTGGCCACAGCACGCTGCCAGCCAGGGCAGAACCACACCTACCGAATGGCTTACATGGCATTCCTGGGCAGGGCCAGATAAGTATATGTTTTAAAGACATTTTCCAGAACATAGCTTTTAAACTGTACATTAGTAACCCCTGGAAATCCAGTCCCACTACTTTTACTGTCCACTTTAACTTGGTTGTGTTAAACAGGAGCGTCTCAAGTTATGCTGCTACAAATGGTATTTGAACTGACAATATGCTGGGTCAAGACTGTGTCTTTCCTATCATACTGCCAGCACTTTTCTGCTTGTCAGTGATGACAATTGCTCAAACTCGGTTAGGTGGCATGGTGGAGAACCTGCCCACACCTAGCTTTCCTCTGCCTTTCCTATGCTTTCATTTGTACTTTTCATTTTGCTGTTGGAGGTAGACCAGCATGGGGAAAAATGGTCCAAACTGTTAATATATCTGAACAGAAAGGTGCTGGCTGGCATGCTGGGTATTTTTGTGTCGTCCTATTGCTTTTGGTTTTAGTTTGGCTTCTACAGCACAGGTAGGTCTCAGAGTTACAGCCTCAGCTACTGCTCTTGGCTGTACAGCTGCCTCTGAACTGTGGAAACCTTCACCCACACTTCTATCAGAGATTAAAGGCATAGCTGCTGCCAAGAGATTGCAGAGGAGCGCGATAGAAAGGTGCAGCCTTATTTGGAGGTGAGTTGATTTTGGAGATGTCTCAGTGCTTGGCAGCACTGACACTACAGCACCGAAGGGTTTTCCCACTGAAGGCCACGGTGTAGCTGTTAGGTCACTTGGTGCTTCTGCATCTGTGCTTAAGTGTCACTTTAAAGTATATGCCAGATTATGCGTGATTCATGAGCTAAACTGTCTTTTAATGATCATCTGAGACATTCACAAATAAACAAACTCACCCTGCTGCATAAAAGAAACCAGCATTTGTAAAATTGCTGAGTAGCAAATGCATCTATGCATGGTCATATATCCAGCTCTCACATTTAAAACTATGCTTAGTGGGGATTTGATCCATGATATATCATCCTGCATACTATGATAATACAAATAATAATAGTAATAATAATAAACATACCTGTGAGGTTGCAAGTGAACAATATGGCTCCTTTTTCTCCATCAGCTCTGTGTGTGTTCCCATTTCAACCACTGCACCATCCACAATGCCCACTATTACATCTGCAATCTGAGCGGTGGAAAGCCGATGAGCAATAATAATAGTAGTTTGACCTTGCCTGGCCTGTAAACAAAATACCAAACTGTAATTCATGTCCCCTGTTGCTTGGTGGTTTGGAGTAATTCCTCTAATCTGTCACATTGATACTGCTGTTACATCCCATTGATCTCATTTGCTGAACATCCGTATAATCCATGATTCTCTCACAACTGACTTAAACTACAACCTGCTCCTTTCTCTGGCAGGCTGGAGTTGTAACCTGCTTTCTCTTTTGCCTTATTTTGCTGCTTCTGCTTTGCTTGGACTATGCCTTGTTTTTCTAAATGCTCTTGAAAAGCCCAGCCATGAGGTACAAAGTTGGGAACATTTCTATAGAGACTGGCTGACTGGCAGAGGACGTGTGTTTTTTCTACTCCCAGGGTCCCACTGATTCTAACAGCATGACGCCAGGTATTTGCCACGGGTAACCATTGCTCAGCATTATCTGTCTGAAGGTAATCTGTTTGCCTTAAATAGGTAGCTTTGGGCCTCCATTGCCGCACAAAAAACCATAGGGTTGATAAATTGGTAATTTATGGAGGAAAGCTATCACATCACCAAAGTGCAGATGCCAAATTTCCAGGAATAAGCAAACATACAGGTTAGCACCTGCAGCCTGCCTATATAACCAGAGAAGAGAGACGAAGACTTCTTCCAAAATGCCTCTGACTCAGCTTCATCTGTTAAGCTGTCTGAAGTGTTACAGCGAGGGCTTGTCGGCTTAGATGGCTATTGCGTGGTGCCAGCCCCTAGCTTGCCGAGCCAAGTCGAAACCATTGTTTCGGTGGTAGTGAGGCAGAAGATATGAGAATACTGTCACAGAAGAACAGTGGGCAGCTTTTTGCAGTGAATGGGGAAATAATCCACGTCCTTGTTACAAAATGTATCATGGAAAATGATAACTGTCACTTGTGTCTTCTCCCTGAATTTAGATTAAATTAATGATTTGAGAAAAGAGGGTTATATCAATGACAAAGCATATACTTTTCTGAGTCCACTGTGAACTAGCATCTTGCTTTCTACGTCTAGAGCAGATGCAGTGTCAACTGATAAGAGAGTTTTAGGACTGCACTCTAAAGCTCAGCCAACAGCCGTTCCTGGTTTCTGACCCCTGATTTCTGTGAATTTCCCCTTTCAATCACAATGGTAGCCCTTTTCAAAAAGAAGAGGACAAGATCGATCATTGTTTGCACTGTGAACAAATAATTTTTAATAAGACCTGACTGAGCATAGAGACAAATGGAAAGATCCCCTTTGATTTCTATGGAGTTCAAACTGCAAAGAAATGGGATCTAAAAGTAATGGAAACTGAGTATCAGTGCAAATCCACCTTAATTCAGAATGATTGCCCACTGACATAACTCAACACATGTGAGCAGGTCCCCTGGCAACACCAGTGATATTTATGAGCCTCAAGTTATACTCGCGTCAAGCATCTTGCTGAAGCAGAGTGCTGTGTTTACCAAAAGGGATTTTGAAAGCTGCAATTTCCATTTTCTACACAAGGTGGCTGCAGAAAATCAGTGTTTGGTTTAAGTGGAACGCCCCCCCCCCCCCCCCCACCCCCCCCC
>VYZV01028343.1:92097-123540 GCA_013401275.1 Pandion haliaetus | reverse complement strand
TTAAATGTATCATTGCATGTGATATATACTTATACACTATGTATGTGTTATGAAATTCATATTTTCTTCTGGCTGGATATATGTGTGTTTCTACAGAAAGAGTACAGATATTTGGGTCAGCATATGCTATTTTCTTAATGAATTTAATGAAATCCTTGCTTTTAGAGTGTAGCTTGTTTAAAAAAAAGAGCTGTGATCAATTTTTCCATGTTGTGTAATTGTATGCTTACAGACTTGCTTTAGGCTTGTGAACATCATTGTCTTTTTGTATTTTTCCTTTAAAATACCAACAAATGATATTTCTTTTCTGAACAGATTCCACNNTTCCACCCACACCTTTCCTTTCCCCAAGATTAATACTCTTGACTTCTACAGCATTTGAAAATTCTGGCAAATCTCCAATCAATACGTAGAAAGGATGTTCTTATTAGCATCTGATTTGTGTTTCTTGGTGAGATGTTTGGCTTTGAGTATATAATCAATAGTTTGCCAAAACATAAGTTCAGTGGGATAGCTTCTCAGTTTTATACAGAAGATTTTCTAGATTCACACCTTTTTTTCCTACAGCTTAGCGAATTTACAAGAAAATTCTGATAGAAATAAACATTCCCCTGCTGCCAAAAGTGAATATAAAACTTATGGCCATGCACCATAAAAATCAGCTTCCTACTTCCTAAACCAGAAAGTTTTAGATGATGGGGAAAATGTTCCTGAGGACAGCATGGAGCTTGGAGCAGGAAGATGTTTTTCTGAAACAATATAATAATTTATTTTTAAATGACAAGCCTTTTCTCTCCAGAATTATGAAAGCTGCTGTACTTGGATTATGGAAAGACATGCTGCATTTTGGAATAGGCTTTTTATTTAGGACATTTCTTCTGCAGCTTGCTTTGATCTCAGCAAAACACATGGGTGAGCATTGCTAGAGGGGGACCTTGTGTTTCAGTCCTATCAAAGCATAGTCTTTGCAGAACATACTGGAAAAACCTAAGGAATTAAAAAAAAACCCCCACAACTGCATGTCGGTCTCTCCTTGAAATAACGTTGTCCATCTTCAAGGCATGGGTGTCCATGCCAGCTCTCCAAATTCATCACAAGTGTCAGTATCTGTCAGGACTTTGTTTTAGGGATAAAACCACAGATAAAGCCTTCTTCCTAAGTCCAAGCTCAAACTAGTTTTGATACCTCAGGAAAAGACACCAAGCTAAGTTTGGAGCAAAGTAGAAAAGCTGTTGGACTACCCTTTTATTGTGTGTTTGGTTTTTTTTTTTTTTTCCCCTCACATTTGCCTCCATGTTAATATTACTCTAACAATTCTTTCACTGGCTGGTCCCCCTAATCCGCATGCTGGTGAATGGATGCTCTGGTTGATGGCTTTCCATGCAAAGCTGTGCTAGCCAGCTTTATCAAGAGCAGACACATGGGTGAAAAAGGAGCTAGAGGGGAGACATGAAGTGTTTTTCTGAACTCCAGAAAATTGTCTTTGCAGCCAGACAATTGCAGAGACTTTAAAAGCCAAGGTCATCTGCCTAATTGAAGAAAGTATTAGAATTAGACTGACATTTTTTACAGAAATATAGGGAATTTGCAATGCACCCTTCTGACTCTGGCTTCTTCCCTTTGCTTTATGATGATTGGTCATCTGAGCTGTATGTACCATTTTAGCTCCTAGAACAGTATCTCAGTTTATAATCAGGATCAAGAGCCTCCGTTTGGAGATATCTTTTAAACCCACATGTCTAGATTCACAAATTCAACCAATATATGAGAGCTATAGAAAACTCTCAGATAAAACTGGTATTTTAATTTTAAAAAGAAAAAAAAAAGGATGAAGGGAATGAAGCTTTGCGAAAACATCTGTGAATTTGCTGTCCCTTGTCTTCAGCTCTGGCTCCAGGGATTCCTCAGTGAGAACAACACCTAGCAGGATGATTACTCATGAAAAAGGGACAACCTTGCAATCCTGGGGGCTTTACCATGTAGTGCATGCATAAAGCTGTTCACCCAGGATAGTTCTGATGCCACAGGCTTACTGACATGACTGCTCACTGGGGATTTTCTTGCATTGCAGTGTAGGAAAGCTACTCTCTTCTTCTAGCGGCAGTATTTGTCTCTGCTTACACTCTATTTTCTTAGTCATTAGCAGTGAATGCATCACCTACCACTTCTCCCCAGGCAACAGCAATGCCGGCAACCACAACGGAAAGCCACTGTCCTCACAGCCCCTTCCTTCTCTGCTTTTGTTACACAAGATTTCATAATGTTCATGATATGCGATCTTACTCAGCTTAGGTTTCTTTACAGACAGCTGATTTAGATATGAGAAGGTTCAAAACTCGTTCATACAATAAAACTTGAGTAGACACCACTTTATTACAAGAAACAGGTAAAATAGAGATTAAAATCCACTTTAAAATCAATTTTATAGGATCTCTGCCGTTTTTTCCCATGTGTCTCTGATGGGACAAGGAAAGAAAACCAATGTCTCTTGGTTAAAATACCTCATCCTTTAAGCTTTTCCCTACATCTCTTCAGAGCCACATGAGGTAAATTGCTTGCAACTGAAATAATCAGAAAGAGTTTAACTGAAAGAAAGCTTAAAAAGTCTAATAAAACTAAAAAATTGGAGATTTAACTTGACTTAACAATGCTCCTGAAATACTTGAGCACACTGTATTCCAGGAACTCAGTTTATCCTCTTGCATTGAACTGCACAGTTTCGGGTACAATTACAGAAATAGGAAAAGATTACTGGGAGTTAATGATAGTTATTGAACCACATACTCAGTTAGAAGCTTTATTTGGGCACGCAGTAAGCAGGCAGCTTTAGTTAGAAGCAAACCTCAAAACACTTAAACCGTGCCACCCCAAATCAGAAAGATGAGAGTGCAATGCAATGGCAAAAAAAAGGGAGTAAACCCATCTGTTTATTGTTCACAGCCAGGCAAGGAGAAGGTGATAAAGTCTTTAATGCCCACTTGTTAACTATTTCCTTGACTGCATCTCACTTACCCTCTCACTGCACAGGCTTATTGACAAATAGATGCAGCAGAGGAACTGCCTGCAGAACTCTGACAAGAATTAGTTATCTTCCTCAGGAAAGTTACTCCTGTGGTGTAAATTTCGTCACACTGGAAGAGATGGGTCTGGCAAGTCAAGTGCTCTAAAAACACTAACCCAGGACATCCAAAACGCCTAACTCTGCAATTGCTTCATGGGTTGGGAAATCTGGAGCTTGAAGATTGCTGTAGTTCCCTGGGGTTGGACTTAACACGCAGCCTCAAGGACTTTACAGCCAAAAAGAAGACACAGTTTTACTGGCAGTTTTGCTTCTGGCTGTGCCTTGGAGAACCACTGAGTTCCCAGAAGAGAAGAAATTTTTGCAGTGAAGTGTCTTCCCCCTCTCTCCCCAACCCAACATACCACAAGACAACATATCTGCTACAAATGAAGGTTTACACAAGTGGAAATGTCTTAAAAAAAACCCCGCACCAAAAAAGAGGAGTCCGCTGTGAGTAGGGATTGCAGCAGCATGAACTCTCTGCAGTTTATACTGCGCAAAGAGAATAGGCCGTTCATAGTCGGGACTAAATATCTTTGCATCCTAATGGCAACTTACCTGAGAAGCTCTTTACCTAGCAGCCCTGCCAGCTTGCAGGGCTTGTGCCCAAGAGCAGCAGCATGCTATCACAACAGCATGGGATGTGCACTCATGGCATTGCTAACGCAGCTAAAAATATTGCAGGAAAATAAACAAGCAGGGATTTGTACAAAGTTTGTGTACCAATAGATGTCACTGTTGCATATCTTACGTAGCTTTACAGTTCTGGCAAATGCTATCCGGCCTAGCTGTGCTGGGAAAGGTCTTTGTATGTGTCCCGTTCCGTTTCATAGACTCTTGTCTGTGCTTTTTTATGTATAAGCCTGTCTGTATGACAAAAAGCAAGCACACTGGGGTATCTGCTGGCTAGTGCTTCATCAGTTAGATAGTTAAAAATAAGTTTTGTCTGCCACATAACAGTAAAAGCAGACCTTTATCATTGAACTGTTTGAATTTGCAGGCCTGGCAATTAGCAATACTATCTGCAATACAGTTGATAATCAGACTTCACAGAGATAACAGAGGTGAAACTGAGGAGCCGCAGAGCTGCACACAGCAGCCCACAGCCCCTCCGATGTCCCGGTGCTGAGATAACATCTGCCCATGTGCCGTGTTGTTGTGGGCACATATAACTGAGAGCTGGGCTTGGCATGGCTTTCTGGCAACCCCTGCATCTGACTCATGCTCCAAGAGAAATACCAGAACAGTCCTCTGCTAAAGCACCGGGAAAATGCACTTCTTCCACGCCGGACACATCAGCTGGACATGCCGCTCTTTGGGCAGGAGAATTTTTCAGGGGTTTTTATTCTCTTCCCAGGGGTTTGCTTTCCCTTACTTGCCAGATCATTCATCCTGGCCATCTCCTTTCATGCTGCAGTCCCCGCACCTCTGGTTATGTGTCAGGGGAATTACAGAAAATGTTACTATAATTAATGTGCCACTTCAGGATCCTGTCTTGCCTGTGCTTTCATTCTTGACTAATGACTCAGCCCCTCTTTAATTCCCCCTTATGGCAATCAACGTGCATCAGTGCCTTTACCCCAAATGGTAATGTTTTTCTTAAGGACATCGAGCATATCCCTTGCTTGGCAATGCCAGGTAGAACACAAGCGGTTTTGATCCTACCAGTGTAACCAGAAAATCCAAAGAGGTTTGTTGGCCTCCTGAATTTCCTGCATCTCATTAGACTGTCCGGCACACATCTGTAACAGCTCACAACCAGGCCTGTCAGCACATGGCTCATTAAAAAGCCATGGCTGCCAGCTTCTTTTGGCCTAAATCCTTCCTTTCACGGTGTAATACAAATACTGGTCTGTGCACTAAGTACCTTCGTGGGAGCTTGAGGGAAACAAAAGCAATCTCTTATCAGACAGTTCAGTTCTCCGTGGGTGTCAGTGTGTGCTGATGTGCAATAGCCTCTGCACTCCTCAAGAGGGGGGAAGTGGAAAATCCCCATGGGTGAGACTCTGACCTGAAGAATTTGCCTTGTAAATTACACAGAAAGGTCCACCGGGTAAGAAGGTTTTCTTTTGTCCTCCTGCATTTTTTTTTTCATTTCCTCTCCTCCTATATCATAGCATATCATATCATATCATATCATGTCATATCATATGCAACTTGCAAGGTATATACTTAAAAAAAAGAAAGGGAAAAATATATAAGGATTTAAGTCAGGGCTGTTATTTCCAATTCACCTTTACTCTGTCCTAATCAAAAAACATTTCTGGTAAATTATTAGGATTTAATTCTTGGAGCATGTAAACTACTAAACTTAAGTCAAAAGTTGGAATACCTCAAACTTAGGCTGCCTTGAAACCTTTGTCATCCCAGTAACAAAAGCTGGAGGTACAGACTGAGTATCATCACCTTGCACTGCTAATACTGCTCTTCCTCAGGAATCTCAGACATTTCCTGCATGGGGGATTCAGAGAATTTCTCATGAAAACATTGCTCAAGACCTATTTTGCCTAAAAACCTTTTGATTTATGTCAACTTAAAAATATTTGACTGTCTGTTGAAGCATTAAAAAGCGCTGAGAGTTTTGCAGGCATGTATTAAGGAAGGAGGAAGAGTGGCTTTTTATTTAATACTAGCAAGTTGGGTGTTGGGTTTTTTTTAGTAGTAAAAATGTTAAAATGAGGTAATCAAACCAAACATGGATGAAAACATAGGTGACACCTCTCCTTTCTCCTCCAGACCCCATTTGTCCCATGAGCGAGAAAGTCAGAGGGGCAAGGCTTGCTCAGAAGGCCCACGCAGGGCATGACCAGCAGCCTTGGACCCCAGCTATCTCCGGTGGGAAGAGGGGGGTGGAAGGGGTGTCCCACCCGGGACAGCACTTTAGGGAGGCGGCTCAGGTGGTGGCTGTGCTGGGCAGGTGCAGAGCGGCACGGCCATGCTTGTCACACCGAAACAAGTGTTTGTGTGGCGAGCGCTGAGAGAGGCATAGCGAGAATAGGCAGCACGGCTGTCAGCCACCACGGCCGGAGGTCGGGGCAGCATTGGACAAAGCACGGGGGACCAGAAGCTGTGGCTTCCTGTCATTGTCCTCCCTTTCCTCTTCCACACATCTGTCTCCATCCATTTTCCATAAATCTTTCTTTCCCATCCTGCCTGAGCAACTCGGTGAGCGTAGGTAGGGTGACCATCAGGGTGCCAGGCGCTCCGTGGCTCAGCTTGATGAGAAGGGCTCTGCAAGGTGCAGAAGATGTTTCTGCTGCCAACTTTAGATGCTAGGGCCCCAGCCCGGCCTCCCCAGTGCAAGGGGGGCTTTTCAAGTACTTTCCTGTGCAGCCCGGGTTGTCAAGCAAAACCCTTTTCCCTGGATGAGGCAGGCACAGCTGGGGACAGAGCAGTCTTACTCAGAGTGTCAGACAGCGCTACGCGATGTGCTACAGAGCATAACCAGAACATAAACAACTTTTGGTTTTTTTTAATTAATCTGGTTTTCCTCTCCTCAGCCTCCCTTCCCAACAGGTTCCCCTTGTCACAGGAGTGATCTGCCAGAGCTGCATCTCCAGCTTGTTAGAAACAGGACTAGGTGATCGGCTTTGGGTGTATATTGAGTAAAAAGGGCAGCAGAGGTTAGCTGAAAGTATTGACAGCTAAGTATGGACAATGGTTTTAGCCATGAAAAATTGCTGAGAAGGTGAAGCTCTTAATCTCAACGTTTCTAGAACAAAAATACTGATTTTTACCTGAAGAAATTGTTTCTAATAAGGTACTTTAAAAACAGAAACAGTATTTTCAGTTTCTGCTGGAACAAATGTTCAAAATCATTGGCTTAGCTGAAATAATTTTTTAGTGAATGCGTTTTCAGTCTGGCTTCCCCCAAAACAATTTGGGGGACGATGTCTTTGCAATGGTATTGCAATTGCAATTTGCTAGAGAGGAACTTGCTGTGGCAGAATTAACAATGTCAGGTAAGACCCTGAGCAGGTTTTGGAAACTGTCTGATACACACCCCGACACTGATGCTGGCATATCTAACAAAGTAACTGGTCTTGTGGACAAAGCTCGCCTCCCTTTTGTCTTCTCAAGGTTCTCTTGGTGCGGCCTCGGGGAGCTGTGACAGACCCTTATGCTTTGAAACCTTGGACTGGGTAGACAGATGGCTTATCTCAGCTGTTGCTGGATGGAGAAAATCCCCTGTCTTGTGATCTGAGCATAACAAGTCTTCTTAGAAAAATATGACCTTTTGAAATCCCTACTACTAATCACCCAGAGAGCAACCATACCCGACAAAAATCCTCTGTCTTTTGTTAGTTTCCTGTGGCATCATTACTCACCACTTCTGGAGTTTGCTTACCCTTTTCATGTGTAGGACTTCTTTGATTGAAACACTTTATTATTGTGTTTCATGTGCTTGAAAGTATTCAGGCAGGACTGAAGCTGAACGGTGCTAGTCATTTCATAAAGAACTCAGGGAAATACCTCCCTCTCTCTTGACAGGTTTGCCATTTAATCTGGAGCAAGATAGGACAAGTGAATGTGATGAGCTGAAAGAGGGAAGGCCACATGAAAGATGTATGGCTAATGTCCTTGTAGAACATCATTTACCCCTCGAGCCTCATGAAATATTTCCAGAGGACACACACATCTGACTATCATTCAACTCAACCTTTAATGGTTGCCAAGTTTTTTGGAAGGTTAAAAGAGTGCTGAGTCCTGAGGAAGGATTTGGAGATGTTTCTGCTTGTGTGTATTCATCTAACCATGTACTCCAAGTGTTTAAGGTTTGGGGTTTTTTCCTGTTTTATTTTTTGCTAGACTGATCTCATTTGGGGACAGGATTCTCCCTGCCTCATCAGAAAGAAGCTGGCACATTTTAGAGGCAATTGCCTAAATAATAAATATGGTAACAATTATAGTAAAGCCCCTTCTGACTTTGACTTGCCATCAAATTGGGATTACATGCAGTAACTGCATGTCAGTACTGGAAGTTCCCAGACATTTCCAGTTCTNTGTGTACCTCTGTTTCCAAGGAAACATTATCTCAGACTACGTGGTTTTATTAGTGAAGGACAGAGCTACCAGGGCAGCTTCATTTCTTTCTCTGTGGCAGTGTTTGCAGCTGAGACATTGACTAAAATTTGGGGCAATCTGAGAAGAAATGGGGGGATGAAGGAAATTCTATCAGATTTTGGGGAAACCAAATAGAACTATGGATGTTAAAAAAAATATACATTATGCAGTAGATAGTTTTAAACAATATTCTGTTATTTACAAAGCACACAATCAAATAACACAACCTGTTGCATGCAACATTAAAAAACATTTATCAATGCCTGTTTTCTTTTCCTCGTGCTTTTGAGTTTTTTTTTATTAAAAAAACTGACACTCAGCTTAAATATGACTTGTGTTAGCACAGTTTAGTATAAACACGTGAATGTGCCAGTCCTGGTGGCATTATGATTGAGTGTACTTAACAGGAAAGAGGATAAAATACATTTTTAGATGTACTATACTCCCCATAAAGATGAAAACAAGCTAAAGAAGTCATGGCAAAAGCTGAACATTAATGAAATGCATTCTAAACGTCACCCACATAATACCGTTCTTTACTGATGCTTGGCAGTAGCTATGTAATGATGACTAGGGTGGGATAAGCTGTGCTCCTGTTGGCTTGAGATAGTTGTTAAGGACACCCAGTGTGAGGGTGTTGGCCCGTGGTGGGTGGCACTTCTAGGCTCCTTCTGTGCTGAACATTTTCTTAGCACTGTCTGGGGTCCAGAGCAGCAGCAGTGTTTTTCTGAGAACGATGTGCAACTGTGGGATGGCTGGGGGAAGAATAAAAATATGAAGCCTTCACAGAAAAGCTGTATTTTCTGGAAGAAAGCAAGCCTCTGGCAAAGGAGCGAGATGAGGAGAGGTTTAATTTTACTGTAAGAAGTGTTTTCAGAGAAGCTGGTTTGGTTTGTGCAGCTTTTCATAATACCATCTCTCATGGAAGCCAGGGGGCAGCTTCTGGTGTCCAGACAGACCTGCTGCTGCTTTCATAGCATGAGCTGTCTGGGCTTTTCAAGTGCAAGGAGTTTAATTGCTTTCCCAGGAGGTATGGCTAAAAGGCCTAGACATAAGAGCTAACAAAGGTTTATCTACTGAAAAATGGAATAAATATGCGTGAGTAACTAACATCATGTGGGTAAGTGCAGTATGTGAGTCAAGAGTGATGGCTTAAGTGTCTGACTAGACTGAAAAGAGAAATTGCATCATCGAAGTTTGATGACTGTCAGAAGAAAAAGCTACTTCTGACACCGCAAGATTGAACTAAAATGCTGAAAGCAAATGGAATTTTCCCATGATTCATTTGAATTTTTGCTTGGATTCTTTCCAACCTTCTCATCATGAAGCAATCTCTAATGTATTTAAATAAATACAAATATATATTTTATAAATATAAAACTGTAAATGCATTTAAGTATACTGATATGTGTTGCAAAGTGTATGCTTTCCTTTCTTCCATAAATGGGGCAGATTGGACATTTTCTCTCAGAAAAAGCACATCCATAACTGTTTATTTGTGAGAAACAAGAAGTGAGAGATGCAAAGATAATTTAATGATGGTGGATGCAGACAAATTTATCAGAATCAATACGCATTATCACACTGTGCAACTAAATGCATACATGTAAAATAATTATAGCAAGGTACTAAGATATTAAAAAAAAAAAGAAAGAGAAAAAAAGAGAGAAAGAAAACATTAAAAACATAACGCTGGAAGAGTCCCAAAAGGATTGGCATAAATTCATGGAAAAAGTTGCTCCAGGTCTCAAAGTACGTGTGAAATAAGAAATTGAAGAAAATAGTCATGTGAGTCTTTATTGGGAGCCCTATTTATTCCAACTAAAACTACATTACTGAATATTAAAAAGTAAATCACATTACAGATGTCTCTTCACATTGCCCTACCATCATAAAAGTGGCCCATTAAAATTCCATTTTCATATTCAGTGTTGCTGACATACACTTCATTTACAGTAAATAAAACACATGTAGTGGGTTTATAACCAAGACCATTAGTGCTGTACAAAGTGATAGTTGTGTGGTTGAGTTTCCCCTGAAGCAACACACACACTGCATTGCCAGGTGTATGTTCATATGAATAGCAGATGTGAAAATGTGAACTCCACTGACCATTTTTAGTGTGGTTTCATAAAAAACAGGCAATGTATGGGATAGTCAGAGAGACACCATTTATTCTGATCCCTGAAAATGTTAACTCCTTGTTTAAAATTCCCCTCATGCCATCCAAGAGGGGAAAAAAATCCAGATTCTGCTAATTCACTCATTATTACAAGCCATTTTGGATGCTTCTGCAATCTGTAAATTTCTTTTCCATCTTACACATGCAGGATAAATAATTCCTGTTTCCTGAACATTTGCCCTTCACTCCAACCTTCTTGCACTGCTAACACCTAGAAAAAGAAACTTTACTCTCCTGCATTGCAGTGGTCCTTCCTCTTCCTTGAAGAACTCCTTGTCTGCAAGATTTCGCTCCCCAGTGCCTTTCTGGTCAGGACCTCCAAAAATTATTTGCAGGACTGGTAAGCTAACCCAGCAATCTCTTTAAGAAAGATCAAACATTCACAGGGGGAACTCCCTTCACCAAGTATATGTATCATCTGAACAAAAACTGAGACAGCCTATTTAGATTTATGGTAAGAAATAGGCACTTCCCTGGTGTAGTTCACTGTATACTCAGACAGACATTTGGAAATAGATGAGTCATATCCTAGAGTGCTGTAAAGGCAATATGATTGATTGCTTCAGCCCTAAATGTCTGCAGCTGAGTGGTAGGCAACCCATGGCAGTGCCTCTTTCTCCCTTGTTTCCCTCTTGGTAGAATACTATATGCATTCTCTGGGAATGCTACCCATGGTGGATCAAATACTGAGGCTATCCTTTTGCAACCAGGGGTGAACTTGGAACAATTATTTCCACAAAAATAGCCATATTCAGGTCATTCTTTCAAACCTCAAGGACCGTAACACAAAAGGAACTATTCTAGTGGTGATTAACTGCAAGGTGGTTTTGCTTTGGACAACATAGGAGAGTGCAGAAGTCAGAGATGATGTTCATAATGTTTAGAAAGAAATGAAGATGGTACTCCCATGGAAAGAGCAGAGCAAGGAAATAATGGTCAATCCAAACAAGTCCACAAAATCTATTTGTTGAGGTAACGCAACTTTAAAATACCTTTCTGTGAAGGCACTCAGTAAAATAAAGATTGGCATCTTCAGGAGAATTACAGGAAGGCTTAGCGAGTTTGCTTTGGAGCATGTGATACTGATGTCCTTGGACAGGCTGGGGATAACTCAAGCGGATGTGTGAGCTTCCCTAAGGGCACAGCAAATTATTATTTCCAGATGGAAAGACATGCTTCAGAAAATAGTTTCTGGACATAACTGCTGATGAGCCAGGTAGGCAATAAATGCTAAAATGAGAAGATGACTGCAAGGGTCTCAGGTAGATAAGAGCTGCCTGCAGTCTAGATGACAAATCACAGCACAGAGGCAGATGGAAGCAATCCAGTCTAAATGATTCACTTACTGAGAGCAATGACCAGTCTTCTGCTGAGAAATTTCTGTTAATTTTAGAAAGTAATCCTTTTGCATCACTATTGCTTTTGGCACTTCCCCTCTCATCTCTGTCTGTCCTTTTGCATCAGATCACATGGTGCAGCATCTGCTGCGAGTGCTAGGGAGGGTACTTGAGGAGGAAAAGCAGCCCAGGCAACTGGAAAAGAACAGTCAGGGAGAGCCATAAACCTGGAAAATGTCAGGGTGATGGGCAATTTGTGGTAAGGCTTATATGCAGTTGTCCTGCTTTCAGCTAGCATAGAGTTAAATTTTCTTTCTAGTAGCTGGTATAGTGTTTTATTTTGGGTTCAGTATGAGAAGAATGTTGATAACACACTGATGTTTTCAGTTGTTGCTAAGTAATTTTTAGTCTAATGTCAAGGACTTTTCAGCTTCTCATGCCCAGCCAGCAAGAAGGCTGGAAGAGCACAAGGATTTGGGAGGGGACACAGCCAGGACAGCTGACCCAAACTGGCCCAAGGGGTATTCCACATCATGTGACATCATGCCCAGTATACAAACAGGGGGGGAGTGGGACTGGGGGGATTGCCACTCGGCGACTAACTGGGTGTCAGTTTGTGGGTGATGAGCAATTGCATTGTGCATCACTTGTATATTCCAATCCTTTTATTATTATTATTGTAATTTTAATATTATTAGTATCATTATTAGTTTCTTCCCTTCTGTTCTATTAAACTGTTCTTATCTCAACCCATGAATTTTACTTTTTTTTTTCCTGATCTCTCCCCCATCCCACTGCGTGTGGGGGAAGTGAGTGAGCGGCTGAGTGGTGCTGAGTTGCTGGCTGGGGTTAAACCATGACAATAGGGCAGCTGGAGGTTGATAAAGAATAGTGAGGCAACTGGGTTCTTCTACCACTGCATGGAAAACTATCAGTACTTTACAAGTGCCTAAGGATCAGAACTTAACAAAATAAGTCCCTCTAGTATATTTTACAAGAAACTACATATATGTTCTTTGTGGCCTCGTTGCCTAGCTATTTCTTTTCTTGCCTAACTATGTTGAAGATCTTAGAAACACCTTAATGTCTCAGACATGAAGATGTGTTTTACAGAAGTCAAGTTTGTCCTACATACAGCAGTATGGATACACGGAAAGAGGTCATTTGCTGACTTTCATCCACTGTCTTGACTGGTTCATGTACAGTTTGGATATAGCTGTAGTGACTGCCAAGCCATGTTTCTCCAGTATAAACCAAGTTCATTTGCAAACAGAAGAACTTGGAAATACCTTGTCACTTTATTTCCTTCTTCAGCAAGACACAACCACGGCTCCAGATAAACTGTATGAACTCTTCTGCTTCTGGTTGTTTCTCCTTAGAAAAAATGAGTTCCCTGGGTAGAGCACCCACGGTATCAGGCAGCGGGTGAGCCGTTAATGCAGGCAAAGCTGGAGCAGTGCTGTGACAAAACGCTTCTTCATGGACCAGGAGGCACAAGCCTCATCCAGAGAAGATATACACCCTTGAAATCCAAACTCTATCGGCACTTGGTAATCAGCTGTCCTACCAATATATCTATATGGTAGGATCTATCAGATCAAGATCTGGCTTTTTTTCACCGGTGTTAAAGGGAAGCTATTTTCCTAGAGCAGACACAGTCCAGGAGAACAGTTTCACTTCAAACCCTCCAGCAATGTCAGGTGAGCAGACCTTAACAATCCCGCATAGTTTCTTAACATTTCCCTTACTAATTAGGTGAAAACACCAACCATTAACTTTTAAATAGGCCCGCTCCCAAGTGTGACAGGAATTTTCCTACAGCTCGGTATGACAAGAGCCCTCCCTCAGCCAGACACGTTCCCACTTGCAAACACAGAAGTGAAAAGTCAGCGGTACAATGCATGTTGATGGTAGCCAGGAAAGGACAGGTTAGGTATTGCCTGCCACTGATTGTTTAGTGGAATTTTGCAAACTCTTCAAATTTTAATTAAACTCCTAAATCTATTGTAGGTGCACATTGATGTACTAGTATTTCAGCTGACCCTAAAAAAAAATCCAATTGTTCTTTCTCTCCACTTTTTTTTTTTTAAAAAAAAGAAGATAGTTTCTAAAAGTACAAGGGTTGTGAATTGCAATTTTAATGAAAGCTTTCCCTCTTGCCATACAACCAGCATTATTAAATAACCTCTTTATGAAGATGGGTACTTTACAGGTTTTAGATGAATAAAAATTTCAATTTAATAGGCTGCAGAGGAAAGTAGACATTTGGGAAAAAACATGTGATGATAAACATTATATTAATTTACTGTTTTGCAAACAGCATTATTCCTGAATTGCCGACAGGTATTTCAAACTGAAATAGCACATCCAGGAATGGGAAACATCCACACGTACTGGGACTGGTGCACGCCAATGCTCATATGAACAAGAGGACAATTAACTCTTTAAGGCCATAAAGATAAACGGGTCCTGTAATTTCTAGTTCACGTGTTTCTGTCAACTACTTATTCCATCTCTGGGACTTCAGTCTGCATTAGTAATTAACATTGTAACTAGACTAACAATTGCAAAGTTTTAATCAAATTTAACAGCTATGTATAATACTACAGTGGAGTCAAGTGGTTAACAAACAATTCTTTCTCCAACATCCCTTATGAATTCCTTCTCTGAAGTCTTCACTGTCTTTTTTTGGACATTGTACCTTAATAATTCCATAGGAGGCTTAGACCTCCATGGATGGCATAAAGCAAGTGTCTGGGCTAAGCGCTTCTTGTATAGTCATGAACGAGGCCTTTGGTGTTCCTTGAAAAGCATGGGCTGATGTGTTTCCTTCATCACTATCATTGTGGTTTAACCCCCGCCAGCAACTAAGCACCATGCAGCCACTCACTCACTTCCCCCCACCATCCAATGGGGAGGGGTAGAGAATCAGAGGGAAAAAGGTAAAACTTGTGGGTTGAGATGAGAACAGTTTAGTAGAACAGAAAGGAAAAAACTAATAATGATAACAATAATAAAATGACAATAATAATAGAAGGATTGCAATATATCAAAACAAATGATGCCCAATGCAATTGCTCACTGCTCTCCGACTAATACCCAGTTAGTTCCCAAGCAGTGATTCTGCCCCCTCCCCCTCCCCCACCAGGCCAACTCCCCCCAGTTTGTATTGGGCATGACATCACATGGTATGGAATACCCCTTTGGCCAGTTTGGGTCAATTGCCCTGGCTGTGTCCCCTCCCAACTCCTTGTGCCCCTCCAGCCTTCTTGCTGGCTGGGCATGAGAAGCTGAAAAATCCTTGACTTAGTCTAAATGTTACTTAGCAACAGCTGAAAACATCAGTGTGTTACCAACATTCTTCTCATACTGAATCCACAACATAGCACTACACCAGCTACTGGAAAGAAAATTAACTCTATCCCAGCTGAAACCAAGACAACTATCCTCACGGCAGTCATTTTAGGGGTGAGGTCCCCAGTGACACCAGCAGTGACTCACCATACTGTGGGCATGTTTGGAGAACACTAGCCCCTGCCTGGGCGCAGATAGGGAAGTCTTTTTTTAACTGTCACCTGAGGTAGATGGCAGCATAGGATGGAGAGTGATGGGGCCAAGAAATCCTGTGCTCTTATGATGTCCTCATTAGCTTTTCTTTTCTGTCAGGGCTAATTCTTTTGATCTGTGTATCAGTCTAAGGTTTGGTGCTGAAAAGGTGCTTTTAACATACATTTGTCTCTGAATTTAGGTCTGCTTTTAATCAGAGCACAGCCAGTCTGCAAGCTCTATGGGCATATCCAGCTGGGAAGGTGACTTGGATGGTCTGAAATAAACCAAATAGAACATAGAGTTTGTTATTAGTGCTTACAAGCTGGCATACTAATCTATTTATGTCTCGCAGAGTCAGTAAAGCCATCCAGCTCAGTCTGTTGTTTAGCAGGCATGCAGTAGTGTGCTCTTTTGTCTAGGATTTTGCTACGTTTCCTTGCTCACTATCTCTTTTGTGTGGGGTAGGACTTGCTTTTGCCTGGTGTTTTTCTCAGACCTGTAGCTGATCTTTCAATCAGGGCTGTGATATGGGTGGCTTTTAGTATGTTTGTATTGAGATAAATCAGTAAAATATATTCGTACATTACAGAACATCTCACTCGTGAATTTAAGTACTTCAACAGTGTTCGCTTCAACTATGTTTTCTATTTCCCCTTTTTAATCACGTATGAGCAGAGTATGTTCCTGAGGCACAGCTGTCAGGCACTGCTCTTTCCCTGCTTGGCTGCCACAGCCCAGAGCGGAGCACACACGCTCCCGCTACCACAACACTGGCACCTGCACCTTCTGGCTCCAAGCAAAACCCACACCTACCTTTCCATAAGGAATGATCCTTAACATACATAGCTGGGACTGAGTCTGTCCAGCTATTGCAGCATGAGAATGCTCTGTGTAAACAAGGGTGAGGAACATGCCAAAAGGGATGCAAGTGTAATTACTTTTCTTTCCATGGTAGGTAATGTTGACCTCTGAAAGGGCAAATAAGGGGAAACACAAGTCACAGAACTTATTTTTCTAGGCTGACCATGCTGCAACTCTTTCAGCACCTTCCAAGTCAAATAGTGCCTATTTCCTCACTCCACTTGCCCCTGTGCTAGTAAATAATTCCAATCGGGTGGGAAGCAAGCACGTTTTGGATTCTTCTCTGTTATCTGCATGGATGTGAATGCAGTATTTTCCACAAAGATGGTCCATTAACTAGCCCCAGATGTTACATGATTCATTATGTTACAGAGCCTTAGCTTAGTGATTGTTATCTCTTCTATTTATGTATTTAAATTAATTGCCCATTTTTACTTCTTACTTGTTTCTGCAATAGATCGTAATGGATTGTAATATTACAAAAATTTATTATTCATCACAATGGTAATGAAAAATACATATGCATCTAACCCAAAAATACAAAATAACTCTTTCTTTCCCCCAAAGATGTCTGGATTAAGAAAGAAGATATTTTGTTTTCAAAACAAAGAATCAAACTCTATTGTCTGTAATTTTAACTCCAGTGCAGAAACACAAAAAGGAAAAGGGAATTAATTGAGGCCCACATTGGATAATTGGGAGTGTAATAAGGGCAGCAGCTCCTGCGGTGTCTGCCCATCACGAGAAAGCAAAGAGGTCATACAAGACGGGTGCCTAAATGAATAACTCCTCTTGTAACAGTCCCTGAGAAAAACTGTGTGAGGGAGAGTGACTGTATTTATTTTGGCAAAGCTGAGACCAGAATTTGTTTTCTTTTGTGTTTTTTATTCCCCTCATGGATCCTGATGCCGGAAAACAATTGAAATGAGCAAAGGAGATAGTCATTACCGTAAGTTTTGTCTGCTGCAATTGAGCAGAGTTATCTGGAAATTATAAAGTACTGCAGGTTGCTCCAGGCCATAAATCCTAACCCAAAGCCACGTGCAAAGCCTTGGAAAATTAAAATGCTGCAATTTAACCAGCCAAAAAACCCCAGCTGCTGAGTCACTCTGACTACACAGTACATATTCTTCAACTATTGAAGGATGTATTGCAGCACCCTGAGGAATATATCAGAGGAATAAACAATTATTAAAGCACATGTGTAAATGAGTTTTGCCACTTCAAACAATCTTTAAAATTATTCATAGAGTCATAGAATCATCTAGGTTGGAAAAGACCCTTAAGATCATCAAGTCCAATCATTAACCTAACACTACCAAGTCCACCACTAAACCATGTCCCTAAGCACCATGTCTCTTCAAAATAAAGGATCTCATATTGAAAACCACTTTTTATTTTTCTTTTTTTTTTTTTAAAGAGAAGTTATTTACATGGCTGACATGAGCCCACTCCAAAAGCCAGCCAAGCTCTTCTTCAAGACTTTTGAAATTACCCCGATGGATGCAAAGAATGATTAAACTCTGTTAGGTCAGCAACTGAAAAATACTAACCAAAACAATGGTATCTTTAATGTCAGTTCATCTCTATGTGGAAAGCTTGTAACTATTACAATTATTGTCTGAAATAGAATATTGAATTACCAAGAATTATGTGAAGCACAGTAATAGTAGGAATGTGGCATAAAGTGGGGAAAAAACCCAACAAACCCACACATCCAACCCCTTCTGTCTAAATTTAATACAAATGCCTTCATTTGGAATCTCAGCAGTCAGTAAGAATTGACGGTCATCTTTAATTAAGAAGACTTTATAGCTGCATCTGGCTGGTGAAGAAACCCAAGGGGCAAGTGCAGGCACCAGCTCACTGCTTATCCATGATGTTTAACCACTGTCATACTCTGATACTGCTACTGGGTACAGCAACCAGCTAGCAACATATGGTCCCTGCTCCATCAGCACAGACACAGCCAACGTTCATTCTCTGTAAGCTTTTCATGACTTCCCAGAAAAAAAAATAATTAAAAAATCTGCAAACAGTACTAATTAGAGACTTGTGCATTTACAAGGGCATAGTAGTGTCCTTCCTTTGCCAGTAACTGGCTGTGGGTGCCCTGCTCAACCACCCTGCCGTTCTGGATCACTGCAATGGTGTCTGCAGTCTGTACGGTCGTCAGGCGGTGAGCAATGATGATACAGGTTCGACCTTGCCGGGCGTTATCCAGAGCTTTCTGGACAATCTGCACACAGATGTTGTGAAAATGCTGTTAGCACCTGGAAAGCCTTCATTCGTCATAGGAACCACATTTGATTTCTTACTCTCTGTTATCACCTGAATATACCTCCCACAGATATACAAGTCACTGCATACATGAGACCCTTACTCAACTCAGGGTTTCTCACTGAGGTCAGTGAGACTGATCAAACAAGGATGAGACGCAGAAGTGGGTTCTTGGGCATCCAGTTTGGTTCAGAACACAAATTCAGTATTTACTATCAAACACAGCTAATTGGAAGACAGCTGAAGAGTGTCAGCTCCCCATAGTGTTTTCCACTTAAAGTTTTGGGGTCTTCTACTTGTTTATTTAGTAGATATGCACAGCTTCCTAGTGTCTTTCAATTCACAGCTTGCAGCTGGAAAAGCTACCATGATACACTTGCCCTGTGGCTTCACAGCTGAGCATTTGCAACACGTTTGCATTGATTCTATTCTACAGAAATCAGCTAGCCATGTACATAGACATATATATTTCACATAATAATCATTACTCACCTTTTCACTTTCTGTGTCAAGAGCAGAGGTAGCTTCATCCAGAAGCAGAATGGCAGGATTACGAACCAGAGCACGGGCAATTGCTATTCTTTGTTTTTGACCTCCGGAAAGTTGTGTTCCTTTCTCACCCACCCGGGTATTATATTTCTGGATGTTAAAAAGTAAAAAAGAAGGCCTGTGAATACTCTTAGAGAAGGAAGATTAGAAAAGTAAAGTTCTATGCATAGCTATAGAAATGATCAGGTATTTTCATCTTGAAAGAAAAGAATGGTGCAAGAGGTTTTAATAAACCTAAGGTTTTATAAACACCTCTAGTATAAACAGTCATATATACAGCCACACATAGTTATACCTGGCCTGAAAATTTACTTCCCCAAAGGCTGGAATAGGTCTTGAATGGTACCACCAGTGATACAGGGGTAATGTGCCCACAGATATCTGCTCATGAGCATATAATCCTAAGAGTAACTAGAGATTTGATGCTTATTGACATATACATAAAGAATTTGATCCTGCATTACTTGTAAATGAAGAATCCCAAATGTCATTAGCAGTAATGAAGATTAAATACTTTTCAGCATCATTACATCATTTTCAAGTTACACAGAACTACAGTGAAAAACTATTAAAGCATTTTTCCTTGTTAGAACTAAATTCTTGGCAGGCATGAAGGTCAAATGCCATGTCATTCACTTTTGATTTACTGCCCCTTTGTATTTGTTAAGAAACACTCCCTGTGCATGCCCACCTAATTAGAAATAGAGCATTTAGTTTTACTGAATTATTTTAGAAAAAATAATAAAAAAAAATCCTCTTTCTCAGAGTAACTTGAGAAATTTCTGCTGCCAAACAAAGAAACTATCAAACAAATTATGAAGACTTACTTGTACAAAGGGTGTCCTCTTATTTCCCCCCCGCCCCATATTCTGCTTTGTCTACCACTATATTAATTGGAACATTAGGGTGTTTTGAATGAACTAAGGAGGACTTTAAACAAATTCTATACCTTTTCCTATTAAGGGAAACAAAAATGTTTTGTTTTAATTTGATCTACGTAAGTGATCATTACCTAGATTTCTCCATATCATTCCAAACATCTAATCTCACTGTGAAGAAAAGATCACTATATCTTACCTCTGGCAGTTTTTCAATGAAGGTATGAATATTTGCTGCTTTAGCTGCTTCTTCAATTTCCTCCTGACTAACCACCCTACTGTTGTCTCCATATTGAATATTTTCAGCAATGCTGCAGTCGAACAAAATGGGTTCCTGTGACACCAGGCCCAGCCTGGACCTCAGCCATTGTAAATGCAAAGATCTGGTATCAAATCCATCTGCTAACTAGAAAAAGCAGCAGAAAAACGATATCAGGTTGAGTACAGAGCTCATCCACAGATAACACACTGTAAACAGGAAATGCGAATTTTAAGAGGAAGCCTGTTATGTGTTAGATTCCCAGCTGAAATCAAGTAAATTTTGCATGCAAAATGGAAAAGAACCATCAGTATAGATGAAATATTTCATTAGTTTGTAATGTTCTGTGTGTTTTTGCTTCCACTTCCCAGCAGACAGAGTGCAGAACACAGGCCGTTCCTGCAGTCCTTCCAGCCCTACTGACCACGAGAAGCACCAGGAACCTCACGGGAAAGCCTATCCCTAAGAAACTGAACAAAACAATAAATATCTCAGCCATAGGCCTCTAGCTCAATCTTAAAACCTCCAAGGAGGTTTCTCTGGACTTTCTCTACACATTAACAGGGATTGCATCAAAAAGCCCATTGCAACCTTCTGACGGTGACGCAGTAGCATTCCTGTGGGATTACACTGTTTTATCTGAAGCGTGTATCTACAACCCTAATATGAGGATTTGTACCAGCAAGACAACTAACACACTGACAAGCAAGTGACATGAACATTATGCCCCGTGTGACCAGGCTGCAAGCAGCTTTGGGGAGGCAACGCAGTCTGACATGGTCATTCTTTTCCCTTGTGAGATCTGTGCCCTGAGCCAGCACACCATGCCAACACAGGTGCCAGCGCTGGTCTGTGTGGGAAATGCACAGGGCAGGCAATGAGAGGGGGCTTGAGGTTGTCTACAGCCCTACTGGAGCCATAACCTCAGTAACCCACACCTCTAAACAAGGCATCTCGCCAGAGATATTGCCAGGATTGTTTAAAGCCTCTGAAATCTTGGAAGAGAAAGAGTTCTGCAGATTTAATTGTTATTAATAGCCACACAAGTCTATTTTTACCACTTGTCCTTCCACAGGGTCATAGAATCTCTCCAAGAGCTGAATGGATGTGCTTTTGCCACAGCCGCTGCTTCCTACTAATGCCAGAGTCTGTCCTTTGTTAACCTTCACGTTGAGTCCTTGCAAAACTTGAACTTCTGGCCTTGTTGGATATACAAAATGGATGTTTCTGAATTCAATGGT
Source organism: Pandion haliaetus (assembly GCA_013401275.1). Taxonomy (NCBI): domain Eukaryota; kingdom Metazoa; phylum Chordata; class Aves; order Accipitriformes; family Pandionidae; genus Pandion; species Pandion haliaetus. The sequence goes on along the minus strand of VYZV01028343.1, from coordinate 102,279 downwards.
GCCTTCAAAGTTGCTCTGAAAAGTAATAGAGAGTTCCCATGCTCGTATTACCAGTTATTAGCTTTGACTATAACACTTGTAAGACTTGGTTATTAAAGTGAGAGAACTGACAAAAAAGTTTGGGAGGGTATTTTCAAAACTGCTTTTGAAATTCTGTTAAATGACATATAGGATTGAGTGCAGTTTCATTATTTATGGGATGACTTGTAGATGTAAGTTGCTAGATCCTTCTGGAGACGTTTTCTGCATCTCTTGTATCTGTTTCTTGCTTCACCTTTGAAAAGAATATCTTTAGACAAATAAAAAACATTAATATTTTTCATTTCTGACACATGTAATTGAGGCACTTCTACTCTTGATATAATCTATAGCATTTGTTTTCCTGATCTCACGCTGCAGGTAGCACAATTTAAATGCATGTAACACAAGGTCAAGATCAGCTATTAAGATACCAGAGCTAAATTCTTTGGTCGGTCATTTACAGGCATATAGGACGAGCTGTGTTTTAAAAAGCAATGATATTTGTTAATTAGCCATTCTAGCCAGGTCAATTTTTAAGCACAAGTGGAAGAAAGGGGGCACGCACTAATGCTATTGTCTCTCCTGTTGTCTCGGGTAGGAGCCAGCCCTGTGTACATACTAGCAGCACACCTAGTACAGTGCTCTCGCAGCAACTGATGATCTAATTTAATGGGCTCAAAGCTTTGCTTTGCTGAAGTCACAGGAATCACCAGTATTCAAGTCCAGACTATACTAGAAATATTTTCATTTAAGTTTTATTTTACCAGGGACCTTCTGCCAAATCTTTCAACGTCTGTGCTGGGGGACCTGATTCAAGAAGATATGTAAGTGTGCTCATAACTTTAAAGGCTGAAAATCCTGAGTACAAACTTAAAGTTATAGAAACTGGATTATGGCTTCCTGAGTAGGGGCTACCATCTAAAACCTACACGGGAAGTTCATTTTAAACTTAGATGGATGTGCAAATGTAATCCTTCCAGATCACGTAAACTGAAAGCATTTCATGCGGAAATTTGACAAGTGCTGAGGTCAGTTTCCTTAATGACAATTTTGGTCTAGAGGCAAGTTTTTGGGGAATTTTTGAGTGCGGGTTTTCTTTTTCTTATTGTTGGTTTTTTCCTTGTTGTTCCCTGCCTGCCCCCGCCCCTTAGAACAAAACAGATTATTCATTAAGTTAGTTTTGACCTCACAAGAGCACATTTTTTTCTTGTAAGAGTTTCCACAGTTGTAAGAGGATGGCTTTTGGCAAAACTGTTCTGTCTCTGAAAGAACTAGTCTCATCTATAAAAAGAGTAGAAAAATGCATTTGTATTTTATTTCTCCTGTAAACCCTTACAAAGACAATGCAACTGTTAGTGGAACTGACATCGTCAGTGTTTTCCTGAAATAATTTAAGATGTGGGTCAGCAGAATGGAAAATATTTTTTTCGCTCATTCAGAGCAAAACTACATTTAAAGCTATACACTTCTGACTGAGAATAAGAAAAAATATGGTCCATTAAAAAAAATTGAGTTAGTACCACTGTTTTATATAATGTCTGTCTTTTGTGACACCCTAAAAAAAATGAAGCTATGAATACAGTTGCAAACAATAAAACATCACTAATTTAGTTTGTTTCAGTATTTTTCTGCCCCACTAAAACAAACTAAAAAAAAAACCAAAAAACAAAAAAACACCACTTACCAATTTTTCACCTTCTTCACTGTAACTGTCAATTTGAGGTTTTCTGTCCAAAAGCTGAAAGATTCTTTGCGCTGACATTCTAGCTTTGCCAAAATCTGGTGCCAGTGAAGCAGACTGACCAACATTCATAGCTGCAAACATAATGGAAGAGAAGACTCTAAAAATAAAAGACAAAGCATCATTCATTTCAGGTAGAACAATGCATTGTTTTTCTCATGTGCAAAACAAACCTTCAGAATAAAGTTTTTTAGCATCTTTAGATTATGACATTTCTGAAGATCCTCACCCTCTAAGATGTCACCCAGTATTAGGAAGTTCTATTTGTTCCTATAACTACTTTATAGATGAGCAGTGGTGTCACATCACTTCTCTCGGTAATACCCTCTGCCTGGAAGGAACGTCAAACAGCAAAGACTCGTCCAGAGCAGGTGTGCTGAGCATGGCCACACGCTTGCTGCTTCACTGCCTTAATATGCACCTTTCCCCAAAACAGCCCTTCTGCCCAAACTGCACTCCCAACCAGACTGAATTCCTGAATAGCTCTATACCTCATTACCTCTGTAATTTGATGAAATAATGTCCATGCATTGAAAACACTCTCTCGTGTATCTTTTTTTTTTTTTTCACATTTTATAAAGTATACTCACATAAATACATTTTCAAAGTTGCTCAGACAATGGGCAATGAGCCATGCCCCAAATCTGAAGACTGCCGCATTAATAAAGTAGTTTGCACACTGAGCTACTCCGTAGGTAAATCCATAGAAAGGGGCTTTCATCAGAGAATCTCTGATAAAGGAAGAGACTTTCCATAAATAACTTGTAAAACAGAAACAGCAGATACTGGCCGGGGGATAGCCAGATTTCTGGGTTAAAGTTTTCAAGCAATACAGCTCACCCCCTGAAAACACAACAAATCAGCCCAGAACACATGCACGCACACAAACAACCCCTGCTAGTCCCTAGAAGCACCCCACATAATGACATGGAACTGCCCTTAGGACAGAAAGCAATGAGATCCCTCATCCTCAGTTATGCTACCCTGATTCTCTCCCTTTGCTTTTCTATAGCAGGGCAGGCCACTAGAGCAGTTAAAAAAAAAAAAATAATAACTACCATATATGACCCATTTTATTAAAAAACACAAGTAGGCTCCAGCCCAGCCTAAGAGCTGCCTGTGGGCTTCTGCCAGGTCTTCCCATCCGAGCAGAAACCTCTCATCCTGATTCGGAGCAGGGATGTATTGCTGGGTATCCCCGCAGGGATTCAGACTAAGCCTCTATTTCTCAATCCGTCCCTCTGGAGAAGTTTCATTTTGTGTAGCTAATTGAATGCACATTGAATCAGAGTCTGGAGGACTCTCTGCCTTCATGGTTTAGGATGCTTTCAGAGGAAATTGAGATCTCCTTTCTAGTTTGAGCTGTAAATCAGAGACCTTTGACAGTCAGGTGAGCATCCTGCCCATATCTGGGGCATAAACACAGTTTTGGCTGAGGACAGATTATACAATGCATCATTTTCAATTCCTTCTTCTACATTAGTTACCTTGAAGGAGGAAAGAAACAAATTAGATTTTGGGCTACTTTATTTAAACAAAACGGAGCTAGAAATATCTGGCATCCCTGATGACTCGAAAGTGTTTCAGTGGAGGTTAAACAAGAGAAACATATGAAGTTCATTTCAAGGTTTCAAAGTCATATGAGGGGAATAAAACCGGTTTATGTTATAAAGGGTGTGGTATGGGAGTTAACTGTCAGTTCCTGAGTTAACTAGTATCAATGCAATACACTGAAATGAGTGAACATATGTCCTATATTTTAGACACACACAAACACAATATTCTGTAACACATATGCAGGGAATGCAGTTTATAAAGCGTTTGCATAATGAAAAGGCAAATCTTGCAAATGTTTTTTTTCACTCTGCATATAAGAATGTATATTAAAATATACCAAGTGAACAAATTTCAAAACTATGTGAATGGCTATTGATATCCTTCCCAATCTTTTGGGTGTTGGATAGTTTGCAAGAAATGTATTTACAACAAATCTGAAAGTATGTACAAAGAAAGAATTATTAATGAAAAAAAATCCCACCTGTATGGACCATTCAAACTAGCAATGTATCTTGCATAAAATGCTTCTTCCTTGGTCAGTGAAGCTACAGTTCTTATGTTTTCAACTGATTCTGTTGAAATCTAAATTGAGAGATAAAACAAATAAGAGGTAATCCCTTACAACTGCAATCTACAACATATCTCCCAAACACTCGGTCTCTTCTCTAGCATTTATTATTTTAGATAAGAAAGTGCTTGCTTAAGAGAGGAGATCAAGGTCTATTACCAGGTGACGGAAAGGCCAGAGCAACGAGATCATTCACCCCACAGTCACAAGACAAGGTGGGCGCTGCAGCCAACAACGCATTTGAGTTCAGAACGCTGGGCCAGCACGCAGGAAGTGTCAGCAGCCCCTGCCCTAACCTGTGGGTTGTGATCCTGATGAATTACACCCTGTTTAATAAAACAGGAACAAACTCCAGTCACCTGGACACAGCTTGCTCTTTTGCACGGACTACTTCTGTCTCCTGGAAGAGCGCTATCAGGTGAATGACGGCAGTACCCTGAAACTCTTGAGCATGTGAATAGTTTGCATTTTGGGATGGAATAAAAAGGTAGCGATGTCAGGGCTCAGTGGCTCAGCCCTGCAACGCTTCTGGCCACAGCACAGAGCAGTGCAGAGCTATGTGGCTCACCCTAGGCACAAAGCGCACCAGTGCTGGGGCTGCTGCTGTTACAGCTGTCCCTGCCCAGAAATCCGCTATGGAGGCTTTCAAATGCATTTTTATAGCCTAATTTACAGATGTTTTGTGTTATCTATGTTTTGCTTTTCTTGGGGATATATAAACATTCCCTTCATCCCCCACCCTGTCCTGTCCTGTCCTCTCCCCCCTTCATTTATCTTGGATAATTGAGTCAGCTGTAATATAGCTACAATGTTGTCCTTAAAAGTGATCTCACGCCATAACCCTTGTAGTTAAAATTGGAGAACTTACTCTTCCAGCCTCTTCCAAAGCTTTTTGATCTTTTGCGGCATGACCAGACACAGAGCTAACTCTCGCAGCATTTGTAGCAATAACAAAAGGAATGCAGGCCAGGATAAGCAAAGTCAACTGCCAGCCGTATACAAAAGCAATAACGATGGCAGTCAGAAGGGTAAAGACAGTCATAGTCATCAGTCCAAGTCGGCTTCCAGTTGCCTAAGAAAACCCCCAAATATCCATCGTTAGATTTTCTTTTTGTTACTTATATCACCACTTCAAATTGCTATACAGTCAAGGCCAGCGGTTCAGCTGGAAAACAAAACCATGCGTGGTCACGTGCGTTGATGTTATGCACCTACTTAGGTAACCATTCCTGGACTTTCCTCGTACCTGCCAGCCTTCAGGCTTTCAAGCGCGGTTAAAGTAGTCTAAACAGTTGGTCACAATAGTTGTTAAATGAAATATGTATCTGGGATGTCCTGCACTACCTGAGGCACAGAAGACTGTGGCCCCTGTCACAGTAGGGCAGGTTGGTGGTTGGGTGCCCAGCATTAGGCAAGAGGGCCTTTGTTCTAACAATAGCCATCCATTGACCCATCCCACTAACAGTGGTGGAAACTACTCATCCTCAGGTTCTCACACTGCTGCACCTGGGGCTGGGTTCTCAGAAAAAAATCTGGATTTGGCCACCCTGCAGAAATGCTTTATCTCAGTGGGATAATGAGCAGGAAAGATGAACTCATACTGAAGAACTCCTGTCTCCTCCCAGCCTGTGTAACCTTTTCATCGAGAACTTTTAAAATGAGAGATGATGAGCATCCAGCCTCCGGGTGGGCTCTGATCTGCAGAAAAAAAGGTTTGAAAACAGCCCTGTGGAAATAGTTCATCTTCCAAAATTTGGCTTGATGGAGAAAACAAAAATCCTTGGGCGGGAAGCAAAAATTCTTCTCTCTTTTGCCAAAGACTTTCCTGCCCTGAAAAGACTTTTCTTGTTCAATAAAATTTAAAATAGTAATAATTAAACCAATGCCAAGGTGAATTGTTGCCATATGTTCTAGGGGCTGCACATAAAGATGCATTTGGAAACTTCAGCCAGCGCAGCATGAGGCACAGTACTTACTTGCTGACACTCTGTAGAGCTCCAGAGAACACAATAGCTTTGGAGACCAATTCATGCCCTCAGTTGGCTTTTGTAGTTAGGGGACCCTGTGCACCTCTCCTTTCTACTGCCCTAACAGGGTGATATAGTTCAATGCCACTGAAGGAAACTGGAACTTTAAAAGATGAAAATGACTAAGTTTTGTCACAGACTGTTTTCTCACTACAAGTCTATATGGACGGAGGACAGGAGAGAGAAACAAAAGTCTACGGAGACTGAAAAACATAGAGATTAAAGGGTTTTTGATGTACAAATTTGAAGGAAACAAAGATACCTTAAAACAACCCAGTAAACTTTTCCTCCACGAGTCCCACAGTGATTTCTTTTTTTCAAGAAGGGAAGAAACAGAGAGACATTTGGCAGATGGTCAGGGACTGCTGATGAGGTGAGTAGTAGGAGGAATTGTGCAGAATTTGCCATATTCTCCTGCCAGTGTCCAGTGTCCACCTCTCCCATACCAGCGCCTTGAGTCATTCCCTCCCTTGGCTATCACCCTCCCTGGTGTTCTTTACTAATGCTGGGCCATTTCTTACTGTTTGTTCTGCTTGTGTGTGAAGCACATTTGGTAGGGATGGGAAGAAGAATTCTCTTCATTAAGGTCAGTAAGGGTTTCTATCATCTGCAGATGCAACCTCTTCACAGCACTCAGGTCACACCCCATCATAGGGTGTAAAAACCTGGGGTCCACTGATTCTGGTCCCCAGCAAATATGAAGATTTCACTTTGCATGATGAAGTGGTCTACAGTTATTATATGCTTAGCTTAAAGACTTGCAGGGAGGGAAATGAAAGGTACATGAACATCTGTGGGATTTTTGATAGTTCTCATAAATTATCAGCTGGGAAGCCGTTTCCAAGGTGTCAACAGCATGCTATGTAAATGCATCTGCCAGTCTGTGGGGTAGATTTACTACCTTGTGTTCTGAAATAATCTCAGTGTCCCTTGCCAATTGCAATTAATATTTGTAAGGAAAAAAATATTTAAAAAGCACAAAAAAAAAGAATCAGCATACCCCTTTGACTTGGGAAGCATCTGTAGCAAGCCGAGTTAGCAGAACACCAACAGCATTTTTCTGATCATCGTACCATCCAACCTCCTGCAAGAAAATACACTATTTTTTGTTTCAAAAAATTACACGTTCTTACCATATTTCAGATGTATCAGGATTACTAATAAAACAAACAAACATTTCCAGCTCAGGTATCATATGGGGAAATGGAAACACAAGTCATGATGGCTAACTGCAATATTCTTCCTCTGTAGTCAGCATCTTCCAAGTAAACTAAAAGAAAAAGCTTAAAAAGTCTTATTCTGTTATGAACATCTAATTGTTCACAATCAAAGTGTTATTAGCTGTGATGTTCTTCTGAACGTGCCTATTTAGAAACTTTTATTATAAACCCCTTTTACTCAGTCCTTCCTTGGGCCTGAAGAGGTTAACTATTCTCTTTTTACAAGTTACCTATTCCATTAACTATAGAAGAGCAATTGCTCATCTATATTTGTACGTACAGAAAGGAAATGAGGCCCTTTTACCTCCAAAGGCTGTGGCCGTTTGGTTTTTTTTTTTTTTTTTAAATCACTAATTTTCCCTCTCCTAGTCCCTTTCAGATGTTTCTATGAACACACAGGTTCTTGTCCCCAATGGGTGCCAAATTATGCATTCTCAAAACTTCTATGCAAGTAACATGAACTTGCAGGAAGGGTTTAATATAAGTAACTTTATTCTTCTTATGGGTAATTCTTGATGCAATAGGGCAATTTGAATTTTTTTCAGCAAAAAACTATCAGATTCTTTATTTGCTACAAATAAACAGCTGCAAACTGTGTGCATATTAGCATGCCAGAAACATGCACATTTGCAATGACAGTCCTTCAAAATTAAACTATTTGCAGTAGCAGCACTGAGCCAAATTGCAAATGGATTAGGAGATTTTCAGAAAAGTTGTACTTTTTCTCAAGCTAGTGGTAGAAAAGACATGTTTTTATTTTCTTTTCTCCAGACCACACAATGAAAAACCCAATGTGTGCCTTGTAACAGTCTGCAAAAGCCATCTGGCTCTCGTGATACCCTAGCTGCATAACTCATACCTGCTGAAGTAATGCTCTGAAAGACAAAGAGCGCAGTCTCATTGTTAGTATTTCCCCAGACTTCCCAAACATGAATCCCTGAGGGAGGAAAGAGAGTCACATTTTCTCATCTGATGCTTTAACTCTGTTTATAAAGCTGCATAACAAAAGCAATGACACCAAAAAGTCTCTTACAACCCCCTGTGCATATATAAGTCTCGGGAGAAGTGCTGTTCACATTCCTGAAACCTGAAACTCTTATTTTCCCACAGAAGGGAAGCAACATGGCAAAGAAGGTGGGAGGTTTGTTGTAATTCCTTATTCCTATGCCCCAGCAGCACTAGAAGATAAATCAGCCTATCTAGTCCTTGGCCCCCCTACTTTGACTGCTACCAGAGACATTCACTCACAGCAGTCATACCGATGGATTTTATGATATGGACGTCAATGTGCAGTAAATGTTTCCTGCAAGCTGTGGAGCAGTCACAAGAGGACAGCAAACGATGGAGTTTGCTTGATGGTATGAAAAAGACCATCTGCTATGGAAAGAGACTATTTTATACTTACTTTGGCAAAAGCCTATAAACTGTCAATAAGAAATGTCAGTCTTAACTTTGACTTTTAAGGCCAGACCCTCAACTTTGATTTCAATCATGCTGAATCCACGTTGCCTTCAGTGGCTTATTTAAACCAACAGCAAATATGCACATATGTCTTTAAGTAAACACATCCATTAAACCCACATATCTCAGGAAGAACCCTGGCACTTCTGCATGTTTTTGTAAGTTCTGATTGGTGTTTTGCTCCTCAGACTGCATTGATATGAGTTATACCTGCAGCCTGCTGGGGAGTTAAGAACTTCTAACATTTCAGTGTAGTGACACTTACTTGGATTACGTATGCTGCTAAAGTAATCACTCCAAGTAAAAGAAACATTAAAGAAAGCACCAAAGTGTTTTTACTCCTCTTTTCTGGGTCTGTTTCTTGAAAAGCCTATGCAAGAAAAAACAAAAATGAGTACACAGACATAAACCAGCCTTCAACTCAAGAAGCTTGTCTACTTCAATTTCTCTTATCAAGTATCCTGGATCCTGAAATCAGTCTGCAGTCAACTTTCTGTTGAGGGCCAGAAGACAGTCCAGCTTTCCATTTAACCTACATCTTGCTAATGTGTTCCCTCAGCTCCAACTATTGTTCCTCCTTTCCTCTGCTAGTCAGATGCAGTTCCACTGGGCTCTGCCTCTAGAGGGTCACTTCACCAACATTTATCTATTTTTCATTGGATCGATTTATAGTAGTGAATCCCACCCTGAGTCTTACATAGGGAGAACTGGCTGAGTAGGGGGGAGGCTCAGGACTGCAATGTCCATTTGCAAAAAACCCCCCCTAACTTACCCCAATGATCTTTCCAAATATAACAGCAAATGCAGGATGGACCCCACCTGAGATGGCAGCAGCAATCACTCCCAGCAGTACATACAGCCACTCAGGTTTGTTCAGAGCCAGGATTCTTGAGTAAGGCACATCAGGGAGATTTTCTTCCTGCAGGAAAGGGAAAGCTGCAGGTTTTCCTTGGAAAGTTGCAGAATATGAAATTCCCCAGACAGTGGGTGTTCATTAGGCTTTGAGTAGTGAGTGGTCTTGGTAAACTACTAAAAGCCCTCTCCAGAGTGACCCAACATGCAGGATATCTGCAGCTTTGCTGTTTCATGTCCTAGAACATCAACCGCACTGTAAAAGTTTGGAGGCAAAAAACTTAACAAAAGGTCAAGTCATGAGGGGAGAAGGGCCAGGACAGTTCATTGAAAGTCAGCTAGGACTGGTCACCATGAATGGCAACTAACATTTGAGTCTTTATAAAGAACTAAAAGTCTCACTGTTCAGAGCACAGAAAAGATCCCTCTGGTCCAGCTAAATGCTAGTGGGCTGGCAGTAATACAATCGGGTAGGGAGGTCATCTTTCTCTTTTGCAAACTATAGCCTATGCATCATTACCAAAAGCATGAAAGAGGCATATGGAACAGTCAGTTAGCCTGCATCTCCTTTGAAAGTACAAAAAGTGCCCTGTTCTGCTTTACTAATTTATTCAAGTGCCTATGCCTTCACAGGGGGAGTTCTGGAAAAGCAAAAAATGAAACCACTGGAAATGAGACAAAATATTAGGCAGGATTATAAGTTGCTCTTTCTTCCTGGTTATTTTATCCCATGTT
>VYZV01028343.1:73704-92067 GCA_013401275.1 Pandion haliaetus | reverse complement strand
CTGAATGAGGGTGGCTAAGCCTCAGCCATAAAAGTGGGCTGAGCTTTCTGAAATACTTACAATTGCTGGATGCTTGATTTCTTAATTTTTTTGTGAATGTGACAAATACTGAAGTCTTGAGCATGAACACCCACTACTTCCTCTGAGGACTTAAGCAGTATTAAAAGACAGACAGAAAGTATCTTTTGAAGTTACATGACTTTTTTTTTGTGATAATAGGAATGGATCCAGCTCCTCTGTACTATTTGAAATATGTATTAGTTGGAAGCTACAGTTTAGTGAGAGGGAATATTGATAGATACAAACTACACTAAGGCTTCCGTAAGTATTNGCAGTTTTACTTCAGAATTTACATTTTATTTCTTCACTTCAAGGGTCCTGAAGTCAGGTAAAAAAACCAAACAAACAAAAAAAACCAAACAAAAAAACCCCCAACCCCAAAACCCAAACAACTCTTCCAATACATTTCACACAAAAAAAAATTTGCTGTGGTTCAAGCAGTACAAAATAGGAAAAAACAAAATCAAGTTTCTATTGAGCTGCCTACCTAAACTCTGCTCCAGAGTCCACTAGAAATCTGCTCCTATTGATTGCCATGAGCAAGTTTTACTCAACTTTGACAAAACAAAGTTCTCTTTCTAAAACCTGATCTTCTTATGAGACTTTTATTTCTATATGACATTTGTCAACTGAAGTGTTTTATCTGATTAAAAACCTCCAGAACCAGATGTTTTAAAGGATATACTAAGACCAAGAGAGAGAGAATAATGGTTCTGTTATTTACAATACACTTTGAAATGTTAGGGTTTTGATATATTTTTGTTCATTTGACATAAATGTAGTATGATATTCCAAAGTCCTTTAAAACTTGGTATGCACACCCCAGGGATTACATTATCCATCAGTATTTGCAACAGTGAGTACCAGGAAGTAAGGAATCCTGCAAATGAAGTCTCTCAACTCGTTTAAATTAGATAGAATTAAAACATCAGTAACACTGAAATAATACACGTAAATTTAGGAAGCATGACAAATGAACAACACTATTTCTTTCCAGCTCCACACTAAGTCAACAGTATTAAAATGAAGTGTTTTGGTAAGATGTACATGATTGTCCCCATATTCCTAAGAAAAATACTCAGCATGGTGAGTACTGACTGTAATAGCACTAAAGGTTGCATGGCAGCCAGCTATCTAAAAGTAATTAAAAGTATGTGCTTTGTGTTCATGCTTACATGTTATCACTAAAATTCTACACTAAAGTTTTAATACCAACCTCCAGCTCTTTTTTTTTCTTTTTTCCAGAGGACTTTTTCTTAGAAGAGCACCGCTTGCTCTTGTATCTGCTGGATCTTCTTTGAATGCTGTCTCTCCCAGAGATCACCGATTCTTCAAAATGATCTTGAAGAGTCAGCTCCTCCACAAGGTCATTTCCATTGTTTTCCTCATACTCCTCAGCCCCTGTGTCTTCACTTTCTTCTGATGTCCCATCATCTTCAACATTATTGCTACAACCCTAGTGAGAATTCAGGATATATAATCAGAAGGTATTTTGAGCAGGGAGAAGGAAGAGTAAAATTTTTTTCTGAGTACTGCTGTTTCAATCATGTGATCACTGTTGCCTATAGGCAACTCATATTTCAGTTTGTAATGGCAGAGCAGTAGACTATTTGGTCCTTATGTGCTGGGTGCCCCCCCCCCCCCCTCCCCCCTGCCTCTTTTCTCTTTTTCTTTAAGCAGTCTATGGAATCCACCTGGAATTCTGTGATTATGCCATAATTACGTAGTCTGTGCCTTCAACTCACTTATGTTTTTGACATATTGGGTTGTGTAAATGTGAAACACTTTTATGGGTAAAAACCCCAAGAATTCCAAGCCTATGTCCATGCCCAGACTAGAGTGACTGAGCAGCTGCCAGCTGGATATCATGCAGGAACTACAGAGAGAAAATGGCTTCACATACCAGCATTTCACAACTTTGTGAAATGGAGAAAGAAAGTAAATAAATTTGCCCTTACTTGCTGCATTACAAGAGAATAGTAGACTCCCTTCTGCAACATGAGTTCACTGTGTGTCCCTTTTTCAACCACGATGCCTTTCTCAAATCCAGCAATAGTGTCAGCAGTCCTGATGGTAGACAGTCTGTGAGCAATCACAATGGTGGTACGTCCAGTCCGAGCCTTACAGAAAAACAACAAAAGCAATTTACATTAAAATGTGGAAGAAAACAGCACAAATAAACCAAAGTTATTTTTAGCATTTATAATATAGAATAAATCCAAACTTCAAAAAGAATTCTTTCTTCTAAAACCAAAGATTTTTTTTTCCTGGTTTCTCATCTCTTGTTTAATAGCCTAAGGACACTTTCACTTGCCTAATTCAGGCAGAGGAAGCCACATTAATCTTATTAGACAGGCAATGCAGGTATTAAAGGCTATGGTGAAGGTTATTTGACTTTTTACCAAACTGGAATTGTTTGAGCTGAAGTTGCCCATAAAGTGTTTCAATGTGTATGCACACATGGGAGGGAAATGCAGTGAGAATAGTTAGATCTTTCTCAAAATAAAGCTAGGATAGCTAGTATATAAAGAAAGGATATTTTCTTTATATACTGTCCATGCATATTTTTGGAAGTATAACATTAGCACGACTTCTGGCAAGACTTAGCAGGAAAGCATAGAGAAGTGGAGCACATCTGGGGTCAGAAATGGGTTTTAGCCACTCCCTAAAGCTTTCTTCCAGTCTTTTGAAATAAGCTACACCTCAAATCAGGGACCTGCTGGGATTTGGCAGGGAGAGCTGCTGAAGCCTCGGTATGCAGGTTACACATTCTATCCCTCTCCAGCTCCCACAGGCAGACCAGTGGTGTGCACAGTCCTTGTGCAGCAAATGAGCACATGCCAGCTTGTGGCTGCTGGAGAGAGCGGCTTCCCTCCTCGCTGACGCCTGGAGCAGACAGTGGCTTAAGGGAAGAAGGAGAAACCCAAGGGGACCTCACGCAAACAAGTGTTCTGCAGTCAAGGAGCCTGCTGGAAGTTACTTGCTACAGAAGTTGTACATCATGTGGGCACACGAACGGGAGCGTGGAGAAGATGAGGACAGTTTCAGTAGATGAATGCTTCCATGGAGATTTGGATTCTTCCCTACACCTCCCACCAAGTTCTCATGGATCTGACACAAGTCACTCAAAGCCTGACACAGGAGGTCTGCCTCTGTGCAGTTTTCATGCCTGTGCCCTAAAGCTCACAGATGCAGAGCCTTCACCACCGCAGCTGGGAGCTGAAATCGGAACAAGCAAAACGCTCTAAAAGATGCAAAGTTATCTGCAAAACAGAAGACTACAAGCATCTGCATATGACTGCTCAGAAACAGTGTGTGTTTGTGAGGCTAATATCTCTACTCCTCAGCTGTAAAAATAACAAACAGTATTAGCACCACTTTTTCCACTCAGGGATGTTCAGAAGAAATTTGTAAATCCCATTTGGGGACTACACTGATGGACATCAAAAAGCTGTGAAGAGATGAGAAAGTTATGATTCAGGGCTCATTTTGGTGTGTTCTGGGAACACGTTCAAGGATGAGGAAGAGTATATAGAACAGTCCCCTTAACTGAGTGATCTCCCTCTATGTTATGCACTAAATGAAGCAATAAGCTTCTGGAAAACATTAGTATTTGATCATGGAATTAAAGAACATACAGAAGAAAGCTAAATTATGGTTGAAGCGGCAATATTTTAGTGCTTAACTTTGCAGCAGTAATATAATTTAAATATGAATTAGATTAGATGAGTATTATTTTTGCATCCACATTACCTCAATACTGATAACAACAATACTGTCATGCGAATATAACCAACAGCTACATTTTACCTCAGATTTAAACTAACTGGCAATGAAGGTGGTAAATTCTGTATTTCCCTTGAGCCATACTTGTAACCCATATCTTTCTGTGCATAATTACTGAAATGAAAGGCAGGATTTTTCACTTAGCTTTTAAAAATACATTAAAATAAATATTCAATAAAAAAAAAAAACCAAAACATTTCAGCCCAACCAGCCTTTAGGCTCCACTACATCTTGGTGGAAACTGCTGATGAAGGAGGGCTGCAAGGCAGGGACTATGAGCTGATGGGACAGAGGCACGGGTACAAGCTCTGACAGCTCTGCTCCACAGTAGCACCCACCCTAGAGCTGTGGGGTTGATAAAAAACACATGGGGGGGCAGAGACTCAGTATTTGTAACTGGCTCTGTTTTTTTTCTGTGATTTATATTCAGTCTCTGTAAAGAAAGAAAATGGCTAAATCCCAAGAGCTTTCTGAAAATTATGAAGCAACTGTTCAATGAAGAACAACTACTAGGAATATTATACTATACATATTTATTAATCTACCTGAAAAAGGTCATTCAGTCCTCGTACCTTGCCTTGATAAGACACCGTCCATATTTCACCAGCAAATGAACAATCATGATTTGAGGAAGGGAGTGCAGCAAACCTAACTTAGTTACACAGGACTGTAAGTGTCTTGGTAATTAGTAATAATGCTAAAAAAACCCAAATAGACATGATTCCTAAGTAAATTTTGATCATTTAAACTCCCTGTTAAAAAACTGAAATTGAAACATCCATCCAAATTTCATTTTCCAGTGTTCTTGATTCCAATAGAAACCTGCACTGAAAATCGTACATTAATTTTTCTTAAGTGCTGCTGCATGTTTTCATGGCTACTGGTAGCTTCAATAATATTACTCCTACCTTATCGAGAGCTGCTTGCACTACAGATTCACTCTGAGTATCTAGTGCAGACGTAGCTTCATCCAGAAGAAGAATCTTGGGATTTCTTGCTAGGGCACGGGCAATAGCTATTCGCTGCTTCTGTCCTCCACTCAGCTGAGACCCTCTTTCCCCTACCATGGTGTTAAATTTCTGGGAAAGGAGAAAAGAAAACAAAAGTTGTGGGGCATCTCAAATGGAATCCTCACTTCTCTGTGCTATCATAGGTACTCAGTTTCTATACAAGATGTAGCTTTATCTGGCTGACTTGAGCATGGGCAGAGCAAACATGCAACTACATCCATCCATCTAGGCCTTAGCTAAGCCCTCCTACCCCCATTACATACTTTACATGCCTAACTTTGAACTTACGGTTCTTTAAAGTCTTGATCTTTACTGCTTGCTCAGAGAGTGCTCCAAACCCTGGGTTTTCTCAAGACAAGCCTGTAAAAGGCATCTCTGTATTTACTGAGGACTGCCTACCTTTCCAACAGGGCTGGGATCATAGGGACTCACCAGGACCTATGATGTTGCCTGCTCTGAACCTGAGATACCCCCCTTGGAGCCATGGCTTGGTTCCTGCTGACTGTCACTCACTCCAAAGTGGCAAGTCTCAAAGTCCGCTGTAGTGTTTTATTATATAGCTGTTTAAGAGTAAATATGATCAAATAACTCTTCCTGAGAAAAAGGAACCTTGGAACAGACTGACACGCTAGAAATGGCACATGCTTGAGAGATGGGGGCCAAGCTCTCTGAGGTAGTAGAAGAATTTTAAATCAAATCCCAGGTGGGCACTTTTTCCACATCTTTTTAACTGCAGGACCAAAAGGAAGAACATGTCACCATCTGTTCCTGAGGATGTGTTTTGAATGACTGATCTTACTTCCCATCCCCACCCTGAAAGAAGTAAGGCACCTCCTGCTAGGAGAGGGCTCAAAGCTGTGAATCTTAGGCAGAGGGAGAGCTCAAGATCCCAGCTGCTAAAAATGGCCTTGGTTCAAGGCATACTTATTTACTTCCACCCCCCATTTCCTATCAAATGTGCAGACAGCTCCTGACAAAGGGTTTTGGATTTCTGCATCTTCTTTTTAGAAGCTCAACTCTTCCCATGCCCTGTGAGATGGGTAGGGATGGTAATACGGCTGTGAAGCCTCCCTTCTCCTGAGTTAAGCCTTTGACCTTTTTTCCAGACTTAGGCACAAATCCTTTGATGGCAACCAAACAAAGGCATGATTTCTAGTCCAGAAAGTCCCTGAAATGAAAGCTGATGGGGCTGTAGGAGTATTTTGGGCAGTTATACTACAACTTGAATTCCCATGCTCTCCCTCTCAGAAATGGGACACCGGCCTAAACGGACCTTTCATTTGTACACTCAAAAGAAGTTCATGAACTCACATCAGGCAGTCTAGATATAAAGTCAAAAGCATTTGCTTCCTTGGCTGCTTGCTCAATTTCAGCATCAGAAATATCTTCTCGGCCATAGCGAATGTTCTCAGCTATGGTTGTTGCAAACAAAACAGGCTCCTGGCTCACAATACCAATATTTTCTCGTAGCCACTTTACATTAAGCGTCCGAATATCCTGACCATCTAAAGTAATCTGAGAGGAAAAGTGTATGACAAAGAAGCTGAGGAAATTCATTCTGTTCATAATAAATCAATTAATTACTACTACTTGACTTAAGTATCATCTACAAGGACAAAAAAAGAAAAAAAATGTTGTCTTTAGTAGAAAACTATGTTGGGGGAGAAGTTACAACTGTAGTTTTTCCATCCACTGCACAAGCTAGAAAATGGTGAGGAACAGCATAAACAGAGAAGACATCAGGGTTGTTTTGTTGTTCCCCCACCCCGGCCCATAAGCACGCTGTCCAAGCTTGCTTGAGTTTTCCAACTTCCCTGCATATTTTTTACCCTTTTCTCATGCCCCTGTGCCAGTTTGCTGCCCTTGCAGTTGTGGCTACACAATTGCCTCTGTGGCTATGCTTTACACCAGATCAAAGAAATAATCCAAGTTGACTAAAAAGGAAGGGAAAGTTATTTTTAACCTAGATCATTTGCAGTGTGGTCCTACAAACATTGACATTAGCACAGGGAGGAACAGCAAACTGAGGCATGGGGGCAGGAATGAACAACCACAAAACCACCAAGTTTAAGAAACAACTGTGTTGATAATAGATAGCCAGCTTGATAGATTATGTAATGATAGTTTGGCATTTAATATTTGAAATGCTTACCTAGTTCCAACTAGTAGTAACAACTACTAAGTAGCATTCTTCAAATAATAAGTATAGAAAGAACATTTTCCTTAAAAATATGTTGTTTATTTTTATCCTTTTTTCCTTTGGAAGTTTCTTATGAGAAATATTTATCATTTACTGACCAGATCTAGTGTTTTGTGATAGAGCAGACACACAATGTATAATGATGGAAACTTTTGCTGTGGGTTAGCAGAGAAAAATGAGCCAAGAAAACAACCATTTAAAATAGGAAAACTCT
Source organism: Pandion haliaetus (assembly GCA_013401275.1). Lineage (NCBI taxonomy): Eukaryota > Metazoa > Chordata > Aves > Accipitriformes > Pandionidae > Pandion > Pandion haliaetus. Next base: position 84,797 of record VYZV01028343.1, on the reverse strand, counting down.
CTTCAGGTTTTAGTTTACATTCAGTGAAAAGGAAGCAAAATATACCAGAGCACTGTTTGCTTAAAAAAGTTTACAGAACCTTAAAGCCAATTGTTGATGAAAATAATTTTAAGTTCAGATCTTGCATCTATTATTTACTACTTCTGGCATAGTACCGCAAGAAGGACGAGAATAGTGAAGTCAAGCCAACAGGAGAAGACAGTTAATTTGAAATTTAAATTGTGGAAACGCTGAACTATGCAGAGATATGCTCACATTTGATAAAAAATAAAAATAGAAATCAAGGTTCAGTCAATAGGGGAGACTCGTGCTTATCCTAATAGCTCTCAGTTTTTACAGTTCACTTTCAGGCACTCACTTCTCCCTGGACAGGATCATAGAATCTCTGAAGCAACTGAACAGTAGTGCTTTTTCCACAGCCACTGGCACCAACTAAAGCAATGGTCTTCCCGGTTTGAACTTTCAAGTTTAGACCTTTGAGGATCTGGGGGAAAAAAAATAAATAAAAATTATATCTTAGTTTGGCAAGTTTGATTATAGAACAGTCTATCAATGTAACTGTAGCAATATTCAAGGCAGTAGTAAGAGGTGCAGTGTGAAGGTATGGCAATATTACTAAGTTACTTGTACCTGGGAATATTTTGGGGCACTGATAGGAAAGAGCCTGCATCTATGCTTGTGAAGTGTATTAGCCTTTGAAACAGGAAGGCTACATGCCACCTGCCTTTTGGGGATGGTCCCTGGATCATTCTGGCTACCAAATTAAGCCTGGGAATTATTTGAGAAGATTGATAACGGGAACAGGCCAAGTTTATGCCAAGAAACATTTTAAGAGTTCCTTGCAGAGACCATTGCATACCAGTGCCTGGGAAAATTCCCCAGAACACTCAACTAACAGACACAGCCACAGTACTCTAAACTTGGTAGTTCATTTTCTCCAATTTGTGTGATCTGGTAGCAGGCTCAGGGTCTTAGGTTCTCCTGCTGTCCTCCATTTTCCAATGCTTAGAAAATGGCATAATACTTAGTTATGAATCTCACAGAAAAATATTTCTAAGGTGCTAAATATTATTGCTAGAAACAAGCCTGCTTTATTCTATTTTTAGAATATAAATAGCTATTTTGACAAGGTAACTGCTGGAAAGTCCTTAATAAATCGCAATCTTCATTGTTATCGGCCTCAGCAACCTGGGGAGTAGTTACAGATTAGTATCATCTTTGTTGCCATTTTCACATTTAGGAACATTTTACCTCAAAAGATGTCCATGTCCTATATGAGTAATGCTGCGTAGTTGCCAAAATATTTGGCTGCTATGGGAACTCTTCTTGTTTATACCAGCCTGATTTATAATTTTGCCTACACATGTTTTTGCAATGAGAGATTAAAATAGTTGCAATATTGCTCTCCTCTCCCTGTGTTACATCCAGCACAGTTTGTATCTCCAAGAAGCTGATATCCTTGTGCCTGCATTATCAAGCAGGAACTATATTCTGGATACCATAGTTTCTCCAGATGCAAGTAGTCACAACCACCTAATAGGTTATTTTATCAGGTAAGGTGTTGTCAAGATTAAAACTGACAATAACTAGACTCCTTAGATCTTTTTTATTTGGTTTAGCCTGGACAGGGGGGATTACACTGTATTGCATCAATTGCTTGAGAGATTGTGGATAACTTCTACACATCTTTGCTGATTCCTTTTGGCTCTATTAAATAACACTGATATTCTTAGTAGGGAGACCTGCTGACTCAGCAGATTGGAAGGATGACAAAATATTTCTTATTTCCCTCCCATTTGTCTTGCAGACCCATAAGGTGGCTCAGCTAAAAAGTGTTTTTAGGAAGGATGAAGAGTCTGCCCTGTCACTTCTGATTTCTGAGCCGAGAGTGACAGAAGATGCATTGCACTGACTTCAGTTAGGCAGAAAGCCTAGCTCTGGGTCTGTCCTTCAGCAGCCCCAGTGTCCTGGAAACTGATTTGATACACGACGGGATAGACCTCAGATGACTGAGGTGGGAAGAGCCAGCTGAAGAAATAGCCACAGTGATATGAATTTCACCACTTAAGCAGTGTGTCCAACTTTTAATTGTTGGCATTTGAAATATCTATTTCTACCTTTTTCTTCATCAAGTAACAACAGCAGCAAATCCTTTTTCCTTTCACCTTTGTCAATGCCTTCAAAAGATTATAAACTGCTGAATATGTTAGAGAGGTCAAACCAACTTTATCAGCACAAAAGCAGATCACCATGACATGACATACATAGCACTGCACAATACAGAGTTACTAAGGCAAGTTCAACTGGCAAAGAATAGGGACATCTGTTTATTGAAGTGCAATTTTAACATCTGCCCTAAATAACATTTGACTTCCAAATGTATATTTAGGATGGTATGTTTCAATCCATTTGATGGCATATTGTTGTACAGCCAATCTCACAGGTCATTTTTCACATGGGATATCACAGCAAATCAGAACAAGCAAAGGTCTGGAAAGAGCAACTTCTTGGTTTAACCGTGTTAGGTCTGGAAGTTTAAATGACAGATCTTGAAAAATCTTATTTGGTTTATCAGAGCTCTTGTTCACACAGGCTATGAGCAACACATATTCTTCTTAGCTTTGTCCAGCAGAGGAGAATGATGAGCAGGTAGCCAGTGGCAGTAGATCTAGAGCTTTGTCTTTGGACATTACTTTTTTTTCCCAGTAGTGCTCAATCTCCCAAGATAGGAATGCATTTTGCATTGAACACCAATAACAAGCTTAGAGAAATAATACTGACATAGGCTTCAGAATTTCAGTGTAGTAGATTAATCTAAAATTAACACTTACTTTAACATCAGGTCTGGATGGATAACTGAAATGGATGTTTCTAAATTCAATTTCTCCTATGAGCTTGTCTGGTTTGTAGCCTTCCTCAGAACTGCTGTCTATGAGCCGTTTCTAGAAAGAGGTTTTTAAAATATACTTCTGGTTATTACATTTTTGGAACTGCTATTTCAGCTGGATACATTGCTTTCTCCTTTACTTTCTTAGCTGCTGGTTTATACTGCAGTACATCGCTTTACTCACAAGATGCTGAATGCAGGGGAACATCTAACTGTGAATTCTGCTTTGATGAATATAGTGTGTTGTCAAATGCAACAAAATCCACAGCAGAAAATCTGTAATTGCAGAACTTAACTGTACCATCTTACAGCCAAAACATGGCCCTCAGTTATCCATATAGGAGGGCTTTATACTCAGATCAAGAATGATATAGCCATTTCTGCATGAACTTTCTAGTCCTACTTGTTTAAAATATTTTATATACACAGATATCCAATTGCTGCATAACACAGCAAGACCAAGATAGTAACAATGTGGAAACCCTTTTTCATAGCAACCTCAGGACTGCAGCTTTATATTATTAAAGCTTTCAATAGCACTATTAATCCCCTCCTCACCAACTCCCCCCTCCCACCCTAAAAACAGCTCAGCTGAAATTGTGCATACATGCATTTAAAAAAAATTGTATAGTGCCTTACTACTTTCCCTCTGGAGTTGCAGGTCTAATTTCAGAGAAAGACCCCATCCATAAGTCTCGGACACACATGCCAAGTTTCCCAACTTTCATTGTGACAAATAAAGAAGCAGTCTTCTTGATATGAATGGAAATATTATGGGTTTCAGTGGTAGGCATCTACTGAGTTTATGGTTTAGGGGCTTTTGAATGTTTTTGTTACATCTCTTGAGGAAAAAAAAAAAAGAAAAGGGAAAAAATTAAGTCTGGTTGAAAGGCTTCTTTTCTACTTGGATACTTACCTTATTGATAATCCGATATACTTCATAGGCAGCCCCACGTGCATTAGCCACACTCTCCAGGTTGGGAGCTGCCTGTCCCAGGGAGAAGGCTCCGATGAGCACAGAGAAGAACACCTGCAGGAGACGGAGGGAAGCATTGCAGTTGACAGCGATTACAGTCTCACCAGTGCTCAGCTGTTAAATGTCCAAGTCTTTCTAGTGCAGCCTTCCCAGGAAAATGAAATACAAAAGTGAAAGGTGCATTTCACGGTTGCTCCTGTCCACTCTCCATTTTTCTGGGGTGAATGGTAACTACTGACACATGCTTTTGTGGCATGAATGGCTTTTCTTTTTGATACTCTTGCATTTCCTATCATCTACAAATAGAACAAATATCTTTCTCTGTTGCTTTCCATATGTTCCCAAAGTTGAAAGGCTTGCAAAATTTAGTCCAGATTTTCTTAACTGAAATCCCACCTGTGGGACCAACACACAATTAACTTGCTATGCTGTGAGGAACCATACTGAGGAATCAGGACATCAGAAGTCACTTGAGTGTGAAAGTTAAACATGTAGCCAAACTTTTGATGGCAAGAAGATAGCTAAATATCCTCAAATGAATACCAACTTAGACATATTGGTAATGTACAGTAAACGTTTACAAGTAAACAAGAACAAAATGCAGAGAAGACATTGTGGCTAAATATGTTGAGGACTTCCCAGTACACATTCAGAACACCAGTGGGATTAATTTAATTCTAGTGTCTAGCTAGAATTTTGTTGGTAGTCCAGGTTACTTGTCTTTGCTCCCTAACCACCAGCCCTAGGTTGTTCACCCTGCCCTACAATAGGGCCCAAGACAAGTGAGAAAAGTGCAGATACTTTTGCCTCTACATTGATTAGAGTGGGAATTCAAGGTGCCCTATTCAAACTTGTTATATCAAAAGCTAGGTAAGATGAATGCCTTCCTTTCAGTTCTTTTATACCAAACAGCTCTCTAACAGCTAATTTTGCAAGCACTTGGCAGAAAACAGAGATAATTATATACACCACTTACATAACTATTTTCTTGAAGTCACAGAACATTTTTTAAAGCTGCATTGCTGGACTTACAATTAACACACGGCCAATGTCATAACTTTCTTCCTCAGCAGTGAGGTTGGTTCCGTACCAAAATGCAAGCGCATAGGATCCAAAGATAAGAAATTGTGAAACACCTAGAGATGTGTTGGTGGTAATGGATTTTTTCACTCCAACACTTCTAGCCATCTCTAAGTTAGCATCATATCTGAAAGTGGATAAGGAAACCATTAATTCGACAGGCACCACATGCCATTCTGATTGATATTTCCCAGTGCCCTTTTTTTAATTAAAAAGATTCCTGCCATAACAGCAATTGAAGTCTCACAAAAAGAATACAGATTTTTTTTTCTTTTTTTTTTTTTAAACAGGGGACTAGTAGGGATATAATTCCTTTGAATTCCTGCTCTGACATATGCTGACAACATTGTCATGCTGCTACAGAAGACATATTTAACAAACAATTGAGTAGCATGACTTCATTATCATGATGGAAGACACGATACCACTCTTGAGCCATTTGTTTGCATTAGTCCTGAAAGGAAACCTTGAAAAAATTTTATCAACATTACCTCTCAAAGGTAAGGCTTAGTCTTCCACATTTATAAAAGGCAAAATAAAAAAACAAACCAGGCACTATGGATGAAGGCAGGTAAAGGAATAGAAGCCAGAGCTCCTGCTGATGCCAGAGTTGTTCTCTTACTGGCCATTCCGGGAAGTCAGGAATCTTTCCCTTATGTTAGTTTATTGATTAATATGGCAATATAGCAAACAAGTGGACACAGAAGACCAGTATAAAGACTGACAAGTTCAATGTAAGAATTATTTCTTCTAAGGATAGTTCATATTCATTCATCTATGGTTTCCAGCTAATAGCTTTCACTTACTCAAGCTCATTATGGAAAGTATAGCCTAGGAATAGTGTATCTTTTTACTTGTCAGCAACATGCATAACAGCTTGCACTTTTTTCCTAATGCATATTTTCTATACAAAACATCCCCATAGTAGGAAGACATGAAATTCAGTCAGCTGGAAAGGAATCTTAAAACAATGTGCATTAATTTTGTTCATGTAAATAGCTCACATGCTACCAATGGTGTATTTGTTACTCAAATATATTTAAAGTTTTGGCTCGGTTGTGTTCTTAAAACCAAGCCCTACCTTGGAGTCAGCAGCATCATAAGTCCTCCAGGGAAATGAGAACTGGATTTAAGCAATGTGATAAGTACACATGATCACTCAACTACAGAGGAAGAGCCAAGCCACTGCCAGAAACAGAAGATGACTGAAGGTCCCTTGCAAGTGCAAACATTTGCAGTCAGTGGAAACACTGTGCAATAAAAGGTTGCTTTTCCTAACTCTGAGGCCATCGTTCAAGAGCTGCGTAGGAGTCACAATCCACGGTTTGCAAATGACCTAGTCAGTCCCTGGTACGAGTTTGTCTGTCCCTAGTAGATGTTCCTAGGAGAGCCAACAGTTCCATGGTTTTTTACATTAAATGGAGGTGGAACTGTGGAAGAGGCTGACTGGTCAACCATGGAGGAAAGGAAAGGCCTTAGTGGCATGGAGTTATCTGGGTATCAGTTATTTTGTCTCTAGACCTCAAAAAGAAAAAGATGAAAAAGTAGTTTGAAGCAGCTCCTACCATTGGATTTTCAGACACTGGTATTTGCAGGGACCAAGAAGATGACGGGTAGGAGGGGGAAAACTGATCTAGGCCATCTTAGGGCTTTTTTGCCTTTACTGTGTAAGCAGAACGGGTCTTAATATTGTTGCAACTTAAGGAAAAATCCCAGTAAGCAGAATACAGTGCTCTAAGATAGTCAGAGCTCAACCCTCGGAAGCAGCCAAATGCAGGAGCAGGCTGGAGGACCCTGAGCTAGGGCTGACATCACCTTAGAAATTTTGCACAAGACCAAGGCAAACATGAGAGTTGTAAAAGATAGAAGAGATTCATGGATTGTATGTCTGGTTTGCCTTTCCCAACTGCATGGGATGATGCCCTGTATTTGTATACTGAATGTTATTGTTTATGGTTGTTGAGTTATCCAATACATATATGAGTAAATTTGTGGTTAGCCCTATCCACCTCACCTTTTACGTGTAACTAGGGCCAACACTGGATTAGGTCAACTACAAGTGTTAGCTGCAAATTATTACAGTAATAAAAGCCAGTGATGCAATTTTACTTAAGGCTGTTATCCAGTGAAGCTTAAATATAAGCTCATTAATCAAAATCAGAACAGCAGCACACATGTTCTAGAAGTTAAGTAATTAACTGCATGCTTTGCTGCATTTGACTACTAGGTAAAGATAACCTTCCCAACACTTTCACTTTAAATTCAACTCCAGATCTCAATCAGAGGAGAAATTTCAGTCTATGTTGCAGTGATAACACCAAGTAACCTGTATTCACTGACTAAGTCTACTTATACATCTTTATGTTCAGATGAGCTGTCCACTTACAAAAGGATAAAACGACACTAACAAGAACCTCATTCCCCTGCCCCTCCAAAAAAAAAACCCAACCCACAAACCCAACCCACAGCCAAACTCCTTTTCTGTATTTTAAATATAATAATTGTTTCAAAAACTTACTTTGCTGATGCCTTCTGCTGTCCATTGAAAGCCACAACTGTCCTGATTGCTGTCAAAATTTCTTCTGCCACAGCCCCTGCTTTGGCATAAGCAGACAGCTCTTTAGCTGTTAGGGATGCCAGAAGCTGGAAAGTTGAAACCCAGATGTTATTGCGGCCTGCTGAAAGGGTATGCACACTGTGCTGGTGAATAAGAACAATCAAAGTTCAAGGCACAAGACAAGGTTTTAGGAAAGAGGGGGTCAACTCCTCTCTGTGTCCTGAATTTCCCCCAAATCCAGCTCATTCTCTCATTGTATCCTCATTACAGTAAAAGACTACGCGAGCATCAGATGGGCTTCATGACTGATCCACTTTCCTCCCAAGCCGAGGACAGCCTATGAGCTACGCCATGATGTCTGTGGGATCATGGAGGTGTGTTGTAGCTGCTCTGGGGAGTGCCTGAGGTTTTCAGAAGGTTATCTACTAGAGGACCAGTAGATATTGAAGTAAGCAAGGCAGTCATGTTACGGCTTCTGATGTTCTTCTTCTGAGCTTATTTAAAATGCTTCAAGTAGAAAAAAAACCTAGTATTATATATAAGTAACTACTTATATAGGAATAGGAATATAAGCCGTACCCATCAATGTGGCTACAATGGATCACAAGGGGAAAATGTTTTCCTATCTGAAAGGGAAACCTCTCCAGATATTTCACTAATTCATACTGCTCCAGTCTGCAGCAGCTGTATATATGTCCTAGGGTCTACTCTGTAAACAGCATGAAACTTGGTAAATTATTTGCAAGAGGTGTGGTATCATATATGTGCAGATGGAAAGAGCTTGAAAGGCATGTGTTCAGAGGGAAGTGTGAGGGTCACAAGCGTGTGCCCGGGCTTCCCCAGTGCTCTGCATGAGGAAATCTCTGTGCGAGGAAGATGCTCTGATGCAGATTATCCTCCTGCCATGTGGCACGGGGACAGAGTATGTGGACAGAAGGAATGTGACTTACAAGGACATGCTTGAGAACCCAGAGAAAAGCTACAGGAGGAGTGGAAATCATAAAGTAAGCATGGGGCCAGCCTCCCAACTTAGAAACCACACTAGGTTTCTCCCACTTTCTCCCCCTTTCCTGTGCCTAAGAGTCGTAATGTTTTGCTGGTTTGCTGTGTTTGTTAATCCCCACACACTTACAGTTGACCAAACTGCTGCTGATGCAGCAAGCAGAGGGCTGACTGACAAAATCACCAGTGTCAGCTTCCACCCGTGGATGAATCCTATAATAATCCCTGCCAGAAATGTGGCAAAAAACTGTACAAATATACAGATCTTGTCTCCGATGCCTTCATGGATGGTGTTGATGTCACTTTAAATAATAATAATAATAAAAAAAAGATTTGTTAGCTTTGAATGCCTTTCATTCTAAGTCCCTCCCCCTCTGTTTCATGCTGTGTGGCCTCATGTCAGAAGCTTTGCCATTTCCTAACTGGCACAGTGAAATTTCTAACCACAGCTACTGAACAGTACCATTAGTCTCCCGTGTGGCCAAAACACAGCAGAAACCTCCTATTTTTCAGGATTCATTTTCTGTATTTTCCATCATTCTCTGCTGCTTCTATGCCTTGTCACTAGGTCATAAGTGACCTAGTTTCCTTATCCAGCATCCAAATGGAGCAATACAAGCAAACAGCCAAACAGCCTCCTCACCTCCTGTAACCATCTCCAAATGATTCCTTCCACTCAGCTCTCTTGTGCATTTTATGTTCTTAATTTTGGCTACAGACTCAGATCAAGCGTTATCTCCATTCTATCAGGGCAACCATTATTTGGAAGAACCTCTGTTTTTCATACAAATCTCCTTTCCCATTTTCTCTTCCCAGCACATACAGGTATTAGAGGAGAGAATGGTTTCATTTAAGCTTCTCTTACACCTTTCAGGGCAGAGCTCTGTCCAAAGCTACCTTAACATCCAGAGGAAAAAAAAAAACCAACAAAAACCCCTGTATTTATGCATATAATCCCACTGCATCTTGGGGCATACAGTCCTCCTCCCTAGGTCTATTTAAGTCTATGGAAAAGCTCCAAAGACTTTAACTGACTGGATGGAGTCCAGCCTGAGATCTGGCTGGATGTAAATGCAAGCTTATTTCCATTCAATAAAGTGTCAGAGCTTTCAGTGTTTGTAAACTAGCTGGAGACAGCAGAGCTGTTTATCTAGTACTGTCTGCCACGTACTTCATGGACATTAGAAAGCCAGTGTCAGGCATTTCACAGCAAAAACCTTTCCAAATCACAGGAACTGCACAAATGAAGCTGAAAAGGATAATGAATTTCTTCCTCAGAGCTGTAATATTTCACACTTTAGGTTTGGGTTTGTTTGGGGTATGGTTTGGTTTTTTTCTTTTCTTTTGTTTTACTCTCTGTAGGCTATTCCATAGAAGATAAATGGCAGTTTTCTTTTAAATGTCACACTTAGGGGGGTAAAAACCAAACAGAGCCCTCACTCTGTCAGTCTGGTGTTCAGCATTCCTATCTGGGTAGTGTCAAACCAAGCCATCTCCTGATGGAGCACTGCAAAAAAGAACTTCTGCCGGATCCTTGCTGTCTGCCTTGTAGCAGCAATCAAAAACGTCCATACTTGGATGGTGCTCAGGATCAACACAGCACAGCCAATTCCCACATAGTAGTAAGCAAACCTGTGATAAGGGAACAAAAGGCCGTATGATTCCCACTGTGTCTTGTGAGAGAAGTTAGACACACCAAGCAACAATTAGTCTTCATTTATCCCATCAAAGTAAATACTGAAGCCTGTGATACATTACTGGGAAGCCTTTTTGAGAAGGCAAACATTTGGCTTCTGCTCAAAGGGATAACACAGTAAAAGAAAATCCCCCAGTACTCGGTTAACAGAATAACTACAAAGACTCTTACTTTGTCATTTCACCTTCTATATCTATGCCTGGAATTGATGGACAGCTGGAACTATTTACTGAAGTATCTGTGTGTGGGGGGAAAAAAGTAGTAACATTTATGAAAGTAGTATATGTAGAAGACAATCATGGCAATCAATCAAGGGCCACTAGTTCGGGAATGTTTTGTATTTTGCAAGTGGGGTTTTGCAAAATACAAAATCATTTGGCAAATACACATTTATTTTTAAGGAACTTGTAGTAATTAGTGCCTGATAACCGATGATACAGAAGGTGGTCAGGCTCTTTGCTATCTCACCAAAGTTGAAGTTAATTCATAAAGACCACAACCAATGCACTGCTTTTGTCCTGGTCTAGCTCTTAAAGATTGTTTAAAACAATTAAGTCATTTGCAGCAGGATGAATCTTGCTTATTGTATACTTGTTTAGGTGTGCACCAGTGCATAGTCTGAGGGAAAAAAAAAAATATCTTATTTCCTGCAGCAAAACATAACTGGTATGTAGAGAAGCCTCATTTTAACTTTTTACCTTCTGACACATTTGATTTCACGCCACTTAGCACAAAGCTGTTTGTCATCTCTCCAAAGACAATGATCATAAGCGGCAATCCAGTACCATTTGCAACAGCTGCGATCAAACCAACTACCATCAAAAGGACATCCACCCAATCAGCATAGCAAAACTATGTGAACATAAAAAAAAAAAAAAAAATGAAGGTATGCCTG
>VYZV01028343.1:30433-64986 GCA_013401275.1 Pandion haliaetus | reverse complement strand
TTAGAAAAATATGAGAGACTCTTGCAAAAAACAATGTAATCCAGTGTCTTCCATATCTACTGTGGCACTGAATTACAGTAAGACAAAAGTATTAGGAAAATCACATTAACTCTATGGATAGTTAAGCACTGGGCCAGATTACTGATGGAGCTGTTGNCAAGCAATTGTCTACAAGGTAAAATTTGGTATAGATGATTTTGGCTTGAGAATTCCAGAAAGATGAAATTGTCTTCTGAGATCCTTATCGGCTCTATTTTCTCTGTTGTGCTGATAAACTTAACAAAGGGCAAAACGGAACAAAGGTGGTACATCTTGTATTTTGATTAAAGGCATGAGGTTAGCTATAAACTGAGTCTGTGGAACAGCTGGTGACAGTTTTGGTGAAGGTTTTGGCTGGTGAGAGATGAGAAATTGGACAAATGGCAGAGTGACTTCACTACCTAGTCCGTATCCTGGGGTGGGTCATTTTGGTGGCGTATATATTAAATTCCAGGCTTCTTTTTGGAATGAACCAATTAGGTAACTTTCAGATGAAAGTGGGGTTTGGTTTTGAGAGTAGTTGATTCCTGAGTTTGCTCCCAAGAACTAATTTCTATAAGAGAGTTTGGGTTCTTTCCATCTTCTGCAGTCCTGGAACATGGTCCTTATGCTCTCATTTCTGCACACTGTCATGATATATCCACTGTCATGATATATCCTGGAGCATGCAATGCGTATCCTTCACTTTGGACTATAAAAATATCTTTCTGTGTTTTTGCTTTCTGTGTAACATCACTGTGGCACAGCTCAGCACTCATACACAGCACTACGTACTGTTAAAAGACAAGAAGTAATCAGTATGTCTTAGGGTTTTGGGAGCACCACATGAAATGCAAAGGAAACTCAGATTTGTGGTAGGCCATAGAAATGTGGCCAGTCCACTCCAGAGGGGCTATTTCTGAGCAGGGTGGATAAAAGCTGTTGAAACCATGAAGGCCACGGACCTCTTCAGGAGTCAGGTATTTTTAGCAGTGCAGACATAACTACCGATACGGTTTCTTCACTGGCAGGATTTCATAGTGTTTTACCAACATAAACATGGGATGAATGAAGTTGTGTGTGTAGAAACTGCATATCCTGTTTCTGAAAGGTCTTACTCAAGGACTCAGTCCCATCTCACATCAAAAAGTTAGGTGATGGTGAATTATCAACTGTTCACATACGAAAATGTGAAGAAAATATGCGATGTCTTTACTACAAGGGTAGCACCAGCGAAGACCCTTTCTTTGACCTGAACAACATTTTGACTGTGTTGCGCAGTGCCAGACAGGGTGTGGGCAGCACAGAGAATTTCAGTTCATTTATTCTTTAGTCTCAGACTCTTGGAGGGAATTACCAAGTGACAATTACTTTTCTTTAAATATTTGTATTTCTCAAAACGATGGCAGATCTTGAGGGCAAGGACCTCTCTCTCTTTTGCTGTAGCCTCTCCCCCTCCAATAATCTAGCATTTTGTACATATATATAATTTAAATAATGTGACTGAATCAAACAAGTGTTATTCATACAGGTAGCATTCTGTTTACTACCAAATGATGTTCTGATTAAATGTTTATATGCTCCCAAGGGTCAGCGGATGTGGTTCTATTAATCTAAAGGAATCACTATAAACTTCCAGGCTCACTGAGCATGAACTTCATGACTCTTATGAGCACATCACCATTTCCCTTGCCAGGACAGACCATAGTTAAAATGGAGTTGGTTTTTTTTTTTTTTTTTTGCAAAGATGTGCGCAGACAGTGACCTTCCACTGATACTATTTAATCTAGAAAAAGGAAAGTTTAAAAATCAGAGGCAGAAGGTAAGTGTCTGAAGATACATGTAAGGCATTTAACCCTAACTAAAATAACACTCTTAAGAAGACAAATAAAAATGGGCTTTCTATTTAAATGACATACATGGACACCTCCTGACTGATGGAGGGGGTGGCGTTACCAGGACTGGGCTGGAGCTGATACTGTGCAATTCAGGAGCACAGTTTTTCCTAAATCACCTGCTCCCCCACCAGCTCCACGCCATGGTTGTCCCCTCTTCCGAGAGCTGCAGCACCTGCCTGTGCAGCTGGTCTCACCACTTCCCTCATTCCAAATCTACATTTTTCCTTTGTTTAGAAGTTCCCGATCCTTTTTCCATGCCTTAGGTGCTGGAAATCCTAGCTATCACCTAACATTACACCGCATAGTCACCTCCAACTTATATGGTCCCTGAGGGCATGAATGGGAAAATGCACCCTAGGATTAATGAGGAATTATCTTGGAACAGAGGAGATGGGGCAAATTTCTGAAAGCAGCTGCCTTGTACTAGTTGTGCACAAACTACAGCTGATTGCCAGAATAAATTACCTTAATTATAAGCCTGGTTTAAATCTCTTGGCTTAGAGAAGATGTTACTTCTGCTTATAAGGTTGCATTATGTGGTCACAATATTGTTTTCCCTTGGGGTAGTTGGTTTTGTTCCATGACAGCCTATTCATGTATACTTGGCCATATTCTCTTCCGAGGAAAAATATTTTAGCACTTCAAACAAAAGCAGTAGGATTTCTGCCAACCGGTGGTTCCTGCATTTCAGACTGCCATGTGCGTGGTGGCTAGTCCTGATGCTGGCTACCATGGCACTCAGCTCTAGTTCAGAGGGAACAAGACTGACTGACAGGTCTGAGGGGAGGAACAAAGCATTACTCCTGTCTGTCGCATAGATAGCTTGTGATGAGAGGCCGAGCAAGAACTCCACGTCCCAAAGGTGTCTTAATCAAACCCCAGTGCTTAAAAGGTAGATGCTGGCATCTTCTAAATATCCTCCCCTTTTAAGTACCATGTGGTAGACTCTCAGTTATCACTACAATTTCCTTTTTTTTTACTTCTTCCTCCTTCCACTTGAGAAGTAACAGTATTCACTGACCTTACTTATCTGTATATTCTGCAGATTGGGATCTAAAACTGCCTCCTTTTCCCATAAATTCCCAATCCAGTCCTTCATCTGACAGGTGAGCAGAGGTTAGGAACACGTTTTGTCCAGTGTAATCTTTAACAATTTACGCTCACAAGAGTGAAGGAAATCCTTCACATGGACTGGGCAGTGGTCAGGCAACTAAGGGGGCTAGTGAGACGCAGATCCTGGGTTTTGTCCTGTTGATGTAAGCTCTAGATCAGGACTGTCTGTACTGTTTTCATGCAGTGCTGAACTTTTAGCTCTAACCATGTCTGCAATATTAAACTAGTTATGTAAGTTTACATTTCTCTATGCGTCACTGCACAGTCATGCTTAGGCTTTCACCAAACCGTCCTTCTATTGTACTGCTTTCTAAACAGATTACAAGAACTCTAATGAACTTCTGGTTGGACCTAAATTAACATGGGCATCAAAAAGGTCTGATGAAGGATATTTCCTTTAAGGAGGAGTTGGTGCTTCCAAGGAATGCACAAGAACATACCTGAATAGCTCTTAAAGATTCAGGAAATGATTAGGCTTTTCTAGTTAGCAACAGACTGCCAGAAAAGATTAGACTATCAGAGACCAGCTTTTGAAATATATTGATCTTACTTTATGTGCCTGTGCTTATGAGAGAAAAATAACTGTAAGTGCTGCCATGTATTTTCTAATTCTTCTTTATTCTTTTCAAAAGGATGTCCAATTATCTCTGCTATAGTACCAAAACCTATTTGAAGCTTCTGAATAGTCTCATAATTGTCTAAGGAATGACAGTATAGGAATAAATTCAGGTAGCACACCAGTTAATTAACTGGTCCGTAAAATAACTTATGTTCAAAGAAGCAATACTTCATTTTAAAGGATCGTTAGCTGCATTGAAGAATGATAGTAAAGTAGACATTCTAAAAAGTAACTCTTTGGGATCAGTTTCACCAAAAGTAAACCCAAAGAAAAAGAAGAAATTAACTTTTAAAATAATTGTTACTCAAATATTACTTTGATTTATTAATGGATACAAGTTTATTTAGGTCAATGAAAAAGGAAAAAAAGATTTTTTCCCTCCTGTTCCTCCTTATAACAGTCTGTGTCATTCACTAGGACCCAGTTGTACTGTTCTGATGAACTGATACTTATGGAAATAATTAGAAGATCCCAGCTGCACTACTCATTACTAAATATCCTTGAAGTCAATATGCACTGTGTGTTTCCCTTTTTGATGTCATTCAAAAAAGCTTTTAATGAATTACAAGTAAATTCATACCATATGTCCAATACAGCAATCAGGAGGAGCTTTCAGACAGTATCACTGTGAATGCATTGGAGAATTTTTTTTCCCTGATTATATCGGATGCTGTCCTATAACCAATAAGAAGACACAATCTAAACATTTATCATTTACTTTTACACCTCCAAGCCATTTGCATTGTAATGCTGTGGAATAGCAACATTCTGCAACGTTCCCCTACCTCTAAACCTGGTAAAAATGAATCTAGGCTCAGAACCCAATTATTTCTCCTGAGAGCTTGGAGATTTATTTATTTTTCAATCAAGAAAGCTACTATTGTCTCTTTTCCAACCCCAGATGCCAGCGTGAGCTTATGAAAGCTTTAACCAGAGTCCAACAGGGAATAATCCCTCTCTTGCCAAAAACACATAAAAGTCCAGCCGTGGAACAGGATAAAGCCAAGATTTACTGAAGTGCTAAAAACGATCAAAAGAGAGGGCTAGAAGCCCTTCTCCACTGGCAACTCAGAACACTGTGGGACACACAACATTTAAATTCTTGCTCTGTTGGACGTGGGTCATAGGTCTGGCTCTAGTCTCCCAGAGGAAAAGGGTGTCCCAGTGCCAGGACCCAAGCCCCATTGCAGCAGAAGAGAGGAGATGCAGTCGTGCTGGTGGGACATCCAATAGCTGGCAGGGTACTTCAAGTCCTGCTTTTGGTCCAATTAACGCTGAGTTATGTACACAGCATGAAGTGGTTTTACAGGCGAGATTAGACACCTGGTGATTAGCAAATTCTCCTTGCTAGTGAGGGAGGATTAAAATTATCTTTGGGAAATTATGGGTCTGCACTTGGTGCTTCTACAACCTACACTGGGAACAGGATTCAGCTGACAGACTCAGATGTCTACATTTATGTGACCACATGTCGATGCCTCCATATGAACTGCATGTCCAAATTCCCATTATAGTCAACAGGAGTCTAGGTAATAATGTAGGTATCTACTTTAAGGTAAGGTGACCAGTTTTCTGCACTCTGGATATCTTACTCAATAGACTAGATCTTCATACACAGTAATGGGAGCTGGACACCTTCTTTACAAGCAGACATCTAAAATGATGTGTCCAAATGTGGGAACTGTATCCCACCTTGAATGTAAGGGGTACATCATGGCATTTTTGCAAAAGCCAACCCATTTTTTCCCAGGTGAAAGCCTGTCAAGAAGATGGTTCAGGACAGTCAAAACTTTCAGTAAACTTGCTATTTGTTGAAATAAACCAAATCCAGAATCCACTCAGCTCTAGCACCCCTTTGAAACGTTGCACTGGAGGAATCACCGTAGTCTTAGTTGACATTCTCATGGAGACCAAAAAATTAGGTTGAGTTTAGGATAACTGTGCTTCTTGCTGTCTGAGACTCATTACACAAGGCTCACTCTTTCAAAAAAGAACATCTGACTTGGTTAATCCTTGCATTATAAAAAGCTGTGCTTGTGGTTGCTTCCTTCTGATGATTTTCATTTCACATGCCAACATGTGTTTTGAAAATATTATGAGTTTAAAGTAACCAACAACACTGAAGAAGGGTGGTGACTCTGGTAAATATTATGGACTTGCATTTAGTCATTTCAGTATTTACATGCAGAAAAGTCATGTGGCTTGTTGTGTCAATGGTCACAGACACAAAAACAGACTAGCTAAAATCCATGGCTTTTAAACCATATGTATTAATTTCTCCTGCTTTGATGGTCTATTTTATATAAAGCCAGGAATGTTACTGTGTTGGATAAAATTTGCTGGTGCTGCTGTCTTCATTAAAATGTCTTCATTGAAGAAGAAAGACTGCAGTATCACAGGCAAGACTTATCCTACTCATTAAGGGAGATTTAATACAAGACAAAGTAATGAAATTTATCTACACCAACGTAGTGTAATATTGCCACTGTAACTGGCAAGAAAGAGTTACAAGATGAGTAGACAGTCAAAAAGAGAGGTATATCTTGTTTTCCTTTGCTTTATATCTAAGTATCACAGTGACAGTGTAAAGCATATGTTATAACTTTAAAATTCCATATAGATGAATAGTGGGAGTGAGAAACCATGAAGTATTTCTAAAACACTGCTGTCATGACAGCCTCAATATTTCTATGGCATTGAATAGGGTTCAGGTTATTTCCTGATGGTTGTCATCTTGTGAAGAAGGAATCTGTTCCTATGGATTTCAGTAGGAAGAGCACCTTGCACTAAATGCAGCATTCAGGGAAGTTTTCCAAATATATTTAAAATTATTTTGTGGGAAAATTCATTTTTATATAGCTACAAAAAGGAAATGCCTTTTCATATATGATTTTATTAAATAATATTTTCCAAATGGCTAGATTATTTCTATACTCTTCAAAATACTATGCTCCAAAAGCTTTCCTAAAATTATTGCAAAATGAAGGTTCAAAGTAGCTTCCTTAAGATAGTATTTGGAACTTTGAGTACAGAGGAGCCATGAACATGGAAATTAAGGAGTATTACTGTATTGCCAGAAGCTGCTTTTATGTGCATATCTTGAATTAAACTAAATCGAAGTTCTTTCACCAGAAGCTGGAGGGTTCATAGGAGAGGCAAATCAGACTCTGAAGTGGTTGATTCAACCCCTATTCAAGGGAGTGAATGTGGGGAATTAAACTGATTCTCCACACAGAACTTCCCCTATGTTATATCCCTTATTCCTGTAATTATATCACTCCCCTGGGCTTATAACAATAGGAACTTTGCTCTAAATCTTTCAGAAAGCAATTATTAGAGATGAGATGGTCTAGAAAGTTATGATTTGTTTGCTTTTTCAGCTCTTCTACCACCAACTTGTGTGATCTTGGGCAGATAATTTTCTCATCCCACTTACTGAAAAAAAAAGAGGATTTTATTGAAGTTATTAAATATTTATCTATTTATGAAATGGAATTTCTGAAATACAGCTTTCCTGATCCACACAAGTGCTGTGAGAATGCAAACAAAGGGTGAAATGCCCAGGTTCTACAGACAGAAAAGTCAGATGTGTACCTGATACTAAACATCAGGCGGTAAATGCNAAAAAAAAAAAAAAAAAAAAAAAATCCAATAACATTTTCTTTTCTTCTGAGAGGGCAAAATGTGTGGGTTAAAGCTCTGAAATATAAATTTTTAATTGGGAATGGCAGTTGCCCACCAGAGAGAATCTAGCATTTTTTTGGTGGTAGCAGACATGTTAAAGCCAAGGTTAACTTTCCAATTGAGCAGAACTTATTAGCATGAGTCGCACTCATTCAGATTTTGCTGAGTGTTACGGTGTATGAAAGAAGCTGCTGACCTTTCTCAAGAAAGCACAGAACCGTACCAGGCAGGTCAGGAAAACCTTGGCAAATCTGGAAGGCTACAGCAGGACATAACTTCTGCTTAAAGCTCGGACATTTTTTAAAGCATTGTGTATACTGTAGACTGTGGAAGAGCTATTATTGCATTTTATGAAAAAGTCACCTTCCATCCTTCATTTGCGCTCCTGTATGTTGAATGATTTATTTAATAGAGAGGAAAAAGTTCTCAGTAGCTGAAGCCAGCACTGTTTCTTAGCTAACAACCCTGCCATGACAGTAGAACAGTAAGGGTACACCAGCGGAAACATTGTAAGAAAAAGCTGAACAAGTTGGTGAATTATAAGTATGCACGGACACGCGCCTGTACCAACACGCTCAGCCTGACTGCAGCGGCCAGCATTTTCAGTCTGGGCTCTAGCTGAAACATGTGATAAAAATGTGAAGGGCAATCTAATTAAAAAACTCAAAACACTGTGCTGAGGTCACTCCTGCTTACCTCCCACTAAAAAAGACGTGCCCTCTGTTGCATGCTGTATGGTAATAAACAACCCTATAGAAAAGCACTGTGGCAATCGGGATACCTCCTGCTTTAACTCCCGGGGCTATTCTTTCTCCCCTCTGTCCTCAACCTCAAATAACTCCTCCTTTCTGCCACCAGCGGCCTCACCAGCCTTCTTAGGCTCTATGGGCAAGTCTCAGCTGTGCTTGTCCCTGCCTCGCGCCTCTCCCTGCTCACCGAGGACAGGTGCCCTTGCTGCTGGACTGTGTGCCACCGGCAAGAAAAGGCAGTCAGAGCCCCAGGCTGGGCTCTGCAAGAACTTGCAGAACAACCCCAAAAATCCCTGGGCATCAAAGGAAAACCCAGATGTTTCCCTCCCCTCTCTGATCGCGCTTGGTGTTCACCCATTACCTCCTCGTAGCAGGAACAATTTTATTCTTGGAGCTGTTATCACTTAACACCCCTAAATTAGTAATATCTTGAGTTTTGATAATGACTGTCATCTGAAACTAAAGATGTTTTGCAAGCATCACATTATTGACTGCGTTTCAACTTCCTAGTGAAGCAGCAAGACCTTTTATCTCCCTTATTTTGTATCAAGAAACTGGGGAACAGTGTCTGAGTAGATGAACAGTACAAGTCAATCATAGTAAAGTAAGGCTAGCCAAGACATGCTGAGCCCTAGCATTGAAGGGCATTACAATCTGGAATTAAAATCTGGAAAGTTGTGGTAAAAATATAATTTGAGACAGACAAGTGAAATTTTGGGATATGGTGTCCCTCTCACTGCAAGACCCTTGAGGGTTATGGGCTGGTGTGGGATGTGCAGTTGAGATATATTTGGTGACCGGTTTGACCAATGTTTAGTCTGAACTTTGCTACTAAATCTCATCTCTATTTAATGTGACAGTTATCAGAATCAAATTACACTTAAAACTTTTGATAACAAATTACTAGCAAATAGACTGGAAGTTTATACAGTGGCAGGCAGATAACTGGATATAATCACTAAGGGAGAGAGAGATAAAACACCTTCCTCCACCAAAGGGGCCATAAATAGACAGGGGAGCACTACTGATTTGTTGGAGGAGTCAGAAAATGCTAAAGTAAAAAACACAGTTCCTGTTTCGACTTATCACTTAGAATTTGCAATTGTTATGCAAGAGACATAGTACCCTCACACCTTCATTTGATTACTGTTATTCTCTCCCCTGCAAGACTGATTTTGTATGCATGGAGCAGGAACTTCCCTTGAGCCAGAGAGAAAACTTCAGGTCAGGTTTTTTTAACTGCCTTATCTGTTTTACAACCCCCTTACAAAATGCACTATCACTGCTTATCAGAGGCGGCTGGTTTATGTTTAATATTTTCAAGAGATAAAAGGTTATGAACCAGGAACCTGCCCCTGACATTCATACAAGGTGACAGAAACAGGGAGTGGGGTTAATTTCAGCTTACATTTCAGTATAGAAAAGCCACCTTTTGCCATACGTGTCATACCGTAATGAACAGTCACAGCAAGACATTGTGATGAGTAGGACACATCCCTTTCTAACGTTAACTAATTAATCCAAACAAACATCACTGGCAGAGGGGCTGGGCAAGCTGCATAGCTGCTTAGCTGTGCAGAACATAAAAGAGTTGCCCTGGTGCACAAGACCAATATTTAGAAGCCAATCATTACTGGGTGCAGCTCAGCAGATCTTGTATTTTACCAGGTTGATGTATACCAGCAGGCAGAGAACTCAAAGAACAATCTTCATATTGCATTGGATTTTGCTGTATTGTAAGTCAGCCCAGGGGAAGTACACTGACAGCATTGTAAGCAGAGCAGAGTAACATCACAAGGTGATGTAAGGATATAAAAGGTGACAAAAGGATGTAAAAAATTTAGAGGTATAAGTTTGTCTATCGTCTCAGTTATTTTCTTTCTAAAAAGACATTTTAGACACTTTTCTAAACTTGTGATCATCATAGGCCACAGTTTTAGCTGACACAGGTGCGTGCTTCGGGAGTTGGGGAGATCAACATTTCAGTTTTAAATTTTGGAAAATGGTATACTTTCTCAAAAATAAAACAAAAACTCCAGAACCACCTGTGAAAAATGAAGTTTTTCTTCTTATGAAAATCATATTGTTTTCAGGGAGGTCATACATAATATTGGTAAGTTGCCACCCATTTTATACCAAAAAATTAATTTTCCATACAATATGGAGCATTTCCAGCCTTAGGGTTAGTGTGTGAATGTTTATTGGGTAGAAATGTCATAAAAATTATAAATTACTTTCTGATAAAATGTCCTGCCACAAAAGTTAATTCTTTGTCATATATTTTAATATCTATAAGGATAAGGATTATTATTTACTTCACGATCAAATCTTCTACATATTCTGACATGTCTGTGCTTAAGAAATGGGAGTTTGAAATACACAGTAAAGATGACTTTTCTATCATTTCCTCCAGCACCTGGGAAAACCATGCCCAGGAAAGCTGGAGCTGGAATAGTTTCATGTTTCCCTAGAAGGGATCCACAAAGCTGTGTCTTCGCCTCCTTAAAAAAAGTATCGGTTCCCAGTTGTCTTTCTGACCTACCTTCACTGAACCAGATTCCAGCCAAATCTGACATCTGCTGTATAACACTTTGTGCTGGTTTTGGCTGGGGTAGAGTTAATTTTCTTCGTAGTAGCTGGTAAGGGGCTATGTTTTGGATTTGTGCTGGAAACAGTGTTGATAACACAGGGATGTGTTAGTTACTGCTGAGCAGAGCTTACACAGAGCCAAGGCCTTTTCTACTTCTCATCCACCCCACCAGCAAGGAGGCTGGGGGTGCACAAGAAGTTGGGGGGGGATACAGCTGTTCCCCAAAACTATTATCCTGCCCTAAACATGGCTGGATTGCAAGTTGACTTTACGTAAAGTTGACTTTATAACATGCAAAGTTTGGGTGAATGTTTCCCTCCAGGTCAGAAACTTTCTCATGCTTCAAGATCCTTTTTCAGGTGGATCTTTAGACTCCAAAGCACAGTCCTTATGGATGACTGTGGCTTTAGCTATAGCTTGTAGCTGTAGTTATTGGAGGCACTGTGACAGACCTAAACACAAATGCTACTTAGAAATAAGTGCTACTTAGAAATTCAATCACCTCCCAATCCAGTTTACTGGATTAATGGAGGTGGCCTTGATATGTAAATGAAACAGAACAGTCTGGCTTTTTAGCTAAGCTTGAAACTCATGTATTTGACCTCAAGCAGAGCAGGACTGTATGCCTTTTTCTCTCCCACACACGTAGTTTGCTTAATTTTTGTCCATAAGCTGTTACCAGTAATTGGCATTAGTATATTTATCAGTTTCAGTATATCAACCAAAAATAATAAAATACTCATTTACCCTTGGGAAAACAAAGCAGAACCATTCATATAAAGCATTAAAACATGGTTTGCTCCATTTACGGTGTGCAGTTCCTGTCTCGTGGAACATTTGTTTCTTAGCATTTCATGCCCTACTCGGCAGGTTAATCACATGAGACCTTGCTGGCACTGCAAAAATCATAGGGCTTTCTAACTTTGTATTTGTTATATGTTCAATACCTGAAAGAAGATAAAAAACGTTGAAAGCAGACTCCACTATGTAAGTCACATGAAGGGGAGATGGCCAATTCAGAGAACTTGAAGACATACTGCACACTTTCAGGAAACTAATAAAAAACCTTCATAGCCAAGGGAGGAAAAAAAAAACCCAACCCCAAACAAATCAAAACCAATGGCCCAGAAATGTTAAAGCAGATAGTGCTTTTCCTGAAAGTTAACTATTTACTGCTGTTACCTTCACTGAAATGCTGCTTTCTTTCTGATGCCCCATTCAAATTTTAGATAATGGAACTGCATGACATAAAAGAATGTATTTGAGTTTATCCCAAACTCAGTATCCAGCATTTTTGGAGGTTTGCTCAAGTTGGCTCTCTTCTAAGCACAGTTTATTTTTCATGTCTGCTTATCTCAGAATTGAAGGACCCAGCTGGGACTGCAAGTAGAAAAGCCAAAATGCTGTCAGAAAAAATTATGCTTATAGTATTTCTAAATCACAGAGCACAGTTAGATCTCTAAAGGAAGATTGCTTTGAAAAAGTGTAGCCTCCACTTGCAACCTGAAGATGTCCAGTTAAAAGTGCTTTCCAGCTTGCGCCACAGTTCACCGTTCAATTCCATAACTATATTATTTAGGAAGGATTTTTCTTTATGCTGACATTAGTTGAAGAAGAACAGAAAAATATAGAATATTCTTACAAAAAAAAAAAAAGGGTCTTCCTTCATAATTTAAATGATCTAGTCCTATATAGTCACAGTTGACCTTCTACTTATGTATTTCTGAGAGGAAGAGATAGCCAACCCTGCAAAAGCTGGTCTGGGAATCACCTCACTAAAAGCACCTGGGTAGCTCAGTTTAGCAATCCTGTCACTGAAGCTGCATGTGAAGAGACATGGCATAGTACATTTCAGGCAAATACCAATGTCTCCTACATTACTGGAGAAAAAATTGTTGAACCTACTTGCACCTGCAGTGGTCCAGCTGACAGCAGGAGGGTTTTAAAGGAAACTGTGCTCTATCTGGTTAATGAAAGAGGCTGAGCTTATTAATACTGTGGAAAATATTCCGTTAGGTAATGAGCATATATAAACATTTCTTAAGTACTTTGTCATACCTGGACTGATGCTTCTGTAAATGATTTTGTTTTTTTTTTTTTTCTTTTAAAGGGAGACCGTGTAATCCAACAAGCGTGTAGGGAGATAATACCAGGAAGAGGTGGGAATTACAGCTGAAGGGAAGAGGAGAGGAGCATTGTTGCTCTGCAGAGAGGAGAGCTGCATAGCTTCAAGGGCAGTGGCAGCTCATCGATGTGGCAACTGTGTTGGGCCTGCCTTTTAATACAAGTAGTCTTGTCAGGTTATGCGTTTCCCATTGTAGGCAGAGGATGCTTGGGATGCTTTACTTCACTTTGTGTAGCTTGAGCTGTTCCAAATACACACTTTATAGCTTTTTCATTACATTTTGAAAGCTCATTAAATTGACCAAGAAATATTAGAAAATACTACGATCTGATGGCTTTCATATCTTGCTCGGCTTGAGATAATATTTAGCCCATGTTATCTGATCTGATACAGCACTTAACGAGGAAACAAAAGTACAGGCTACTTTGAATTAGTCATTAAAGTATGGACATATTTAAAGAATCTGTCATTTGGTCAAATCTGTTTGTGTAGTACCAGTTGGAAGGCCTCTGAGGGATCCCCAGAAGTATAGGGGAAAAAAAAAATGTTTGCCATAATAGAAGGCCTATCTTTTCATGTTGAATTAAGAACTCCAGATATGCAGAAAAAGTATTTTGTAAAAAACAGAATTAACTAGTTTTTCACATTGACTGGATTTTGGGCTGTAAAAATTGATCAAGTAATTAACTGAAAAATCGTACCGAGTATATGCAGAAATAGCTAGGCTGCCTAGCTTTTGTTTGATGAGTAAAATGGAAAAAAAAGTGGAAACTCTGAGAAGGGAAAATTTTCCAGCCCACGTATTGGGAAAAGTTTGGAAAACAAACACATCTTCAGTCAGAGTTTCTAGTGCTGTATGAATAAGCCCACTGCAATAACTAGAAACCATGACCTGAAAATATGAATGGGACTACATTTGAAAAGGAACAAGACAAAATCAAATTAAACTTTTCACCCATTCTGGTCATTTATACTTTTGTAGTGAACAAATATCCATGGCATTTGAAGCCTGGAGTTTTCCCAAAGCCTTCCAGTGCCTCCAAACCATGACAGGACTTGTTCTCTGTGATGAAGCTGGTTAGAAAGCAAATTGTGCGGCCTAGCAGTGAGAGGACCAAGCTTTGTACTGTCTCTCTGAGGTTTGGACCCATGCTGGGTGGCACTGAGGCCCTGGAGCCCTGTCACTGCTCTGGGCTCTTCATCTGCTGATTTAACTTGAAATACAAATGCAGAAGCTGGAAGCAGAGGATAGCCTTTAGGACTCTGCCTTCCTGTACTGATAGCCTGGGGGTACAGCTGGAGATACCAGTACTGGAGAGGAGCAGCCAGGCATAGTTCACATGTTCCTCTAACCAGCAGGACTGGCTGGGGCAGCTCCTGCAACTGAGAGTGGATCCAAATTGAAAACAACCCTTCTCTTCCATGGAAAAATGCAGCTTCCTGCTGGCCAAAGCAGTTTGTAAGCTTTTACCAAATCCTAGGCATACTTCTGGCCCAAAATAAAAAGAAAAAATCAAACCTGGGATTTCAAAAGTAGGATATTTTTATTTTCTTCAACTCTGAATTATGACTTCTTAGTTTTTTCCTCTGACTTTTTAGAAATAGATTTCTCCTTTCCTTTTTCTCCTCAAATATAACACTCTAACCCTTTGTTCTGGGAAAAAAAGCCCAAACTTTTCTTCTCCCCTGAAAACATATTTTTCATCTTCTGGGTTGTTTTGACGAGAGAACATAAATTTGTTTTGGCCCTAAACCCCAATTATTTCCCCAAACCTGTTATTGTACTTTATCCAAAAGTAAAGAAGGAAAAAAATTCCATCATTTGGGTTCTTTCCAAAATAACTTATCAACAACTTATTCACTAATTGTGGAGACCAAGGCTGGGAGTCAATTCAGTGTTGAATAAGGCACTCAGTGAGGAAGAAGAACTCTTAATGAAAGCAGATTTTTTTTCAAGTGGCCGTTGACTAACAGCTTCTGGGTGGTGAACATTTGAAAACATCACCTTATACCTGGGAGCAGACACATTTGTCAACATTGTCACTGGTACCTGCAAGTGTGTTTTGTACAGGCACAGCACACTGTACTATCCTTTATGAATGGCTGTATTTTTCTTTAAAGCTCATAAATTCAGTGTCAGTGGAGGAGGAGAGGACAGCTTCTTGCACAGCAGGTCTTCCAGTCCTGCAAAACAAACTACCTTCAGCTCTGGAAATATTTTCAATAAGAAGCTGCAATGATGTGGGAATAAGCTCCACATCTGCTTGCACTCCAGCATTTAATCCACCCTGAGGCAGGCAGGAGCATATCTACTCACTGCCAGCAAAGCCACGTCTCTGCAGCTGACCTTAGACAAGTGCTTGTTCTTGGGTATCCCCTGTCACAACTTCAGTGTTCTCTTGCCCCAATTTCCTTATTTTCTCTCCCTAAAATTAAGCAGTTCCCTTTCTACCCTGTGCAAGAAACCAGATTTATTTAAGTCATACAGCTCTGTGTATTACATTTGACATGAAAAGGCTGGATGTTGGTTAGGGCATCTTTGTGCCACTTCAACACAAGTAAAGAAAATGCAGTAATGCAATTCTACTGTCCTCAGCAAAAGGCAACGGGATTGCTAAGCAGCAGCGTTCAATCTGGTGCTGCTGGTTCCCAGCCCCTGTGAGCAAGCACTCAGCAAATCCCTTGTTCCAGTTTTTAGAAAGAAATTAATGCAGCCTGTTAGAAAATAATAAAAAAGTAAATGAATAACCAATTAAGTCACCACAAGTTCCTAAGTTTGTGAGTTTATCTCAGAAAAAGCTGGCAATGGTTCTGTGCCCACTTTGTTTTACTAAAGGAATTTGGAATTAAAAACTCCCTTAAGACTTGCACAGTCAATTTTTGCAGGGAGCAAACTTTCAACCAAATTTTTTTCTGCACAGGCAGTTTGTGCTAGTGATGTGACAGCAGCTCCAAGAGATAATAGGCAAACTGAGCCCATAATGCTATGCTGCCCTTAAGCTTTGCTCTCCAATCCCAGTGCTGGCCTGATGGTCAGGTTTAGCAAATAGACTGTGACTAATTTTAATTTACAGGATCAAGGTGAAATGTCTATCTGGACAGAGGAGCTCCCAATTGTTCGGAAGGGAATTGCAAGAGAGAGGACTCCTGTGTAATTGCAGGAGATGTCTGCCTCTCATTCCATACTTAATTACTTTTATCTTAATTCACTTTTGTTCATGGTAAAAATGAATTCACTTAGGAATTACTACAGTAAGGTGAAGTAAAATTTGTGTTAACCTTGCTCCTTTGTGCCCAGTTTCTCTTTTTACTCTGCTGACCTCATCTCAGAAAAACTTTATCTTTTTGCCCTTCATCTTCATGTTGTATCATTCATAGTGATGAATTTTCTCCATGCTGGTACTCAGTGTTTTGAACTAACCCAAATTAAAGCACCTTGGTGACTTAAAGTGTACCTACAGAAACAGGCCAGGTTTCCACATTGCTCTGCCCCTGCCCTGATGCAGCCTTAGCCCCGTGACGTTTCTGTACGTGGTGTGACAGTGGGGTGTGGGGCCTCTCTTCCCCGCTGGTGACCCACCTCGCACAGCTGCCACATGGCTCTGCGCATGGTGGCATGTGATAGAGCACATCTGCCCCACAACTGGGCTCTTCCTGGATGACCACAGAAGCCCTGTTTGCACTTTGCTCATCTGAGCATGGGGACCTCGTGGTGAGTCATCCCCAAATGGGACAAAGGTAGTTCCATAAAGCTCTTCCATAAAAGCTGTATGAAATGGTATCAAACTCCCTAAGAACAAAAGAAAAGTCAAACCCATCAAAATCAATAGCTATTCAGCAAACCAATGGAAATCAAGCAGAAATGGAGCCTGGGAGCTTTCAACAGAAGAAATTTTTTTAGAAGCCATGAAAGCTACAGCAGTGCTGGAGCTACTTTGATCTGTAAGTTACACCATGTGTGGTTGTTATTAACACTGACAAAGGATCATCTCTTTCAATTATTAGAGTTTATGCCTCTTGTAACCATTTATAACCGTTCACCTTATTAGTAACTCCACTGTAACCAGACAATGTGCATTTATGACCCATCATGGTTAGGTATGTATAAAAACCAGACCTTGAACCAACACTTACACACCAGAGATTGTCAGGGGCAGAGGAGTAGTTTTGAGGAAACCACTTCAAAATCTCCTTCCCTTGTCATAAGAAGGCCAGCACGAGATGTGGTGCCTGTACCTTTCAACACTATCAATGTTTTAATAGTCCACAGCTTGTCTACTTAATTGTTCTGCTTCCTCTTCAAAAGGTTAGTGCTGCTGCAGATGTGGAAGAAGACAATGAGTGAAGGGAAGGAGCTTCATGAAAGATTAAGGTCAGGTAGCCTCTTACAAATTAGGACTATCATGCAGGTAGTCTGCTTCTCTTCACAGTTATATTATATAAATCAGCAATCACAGCAACAGAAATACTTCTAGAACAGGAATATTAGAAAGAATTTGGAGAATAGTTGCATCTCTGAGACTCCGTACCAGTACTGAAAGCAGGCAGTAACTGCTGCCTGGGTCCTGAGCATTCAATGCAACATATTACTGAAGACTTTTAAAGTAAACCCGTAATTTCTCTAAAAGTGAACATGAATTCCTAAGACAAAAGAATCTTAGACATGAAAAGTCCATTGGAAAACACAGCAGGAAAATTATATGTGGGACCACAGTACTACAAATGAGGAAAAAGTCTGTTTACCGTAACCTTAGATGGTGAGAAAAGATGAGTGAATGCAGGTTACCGAGTAGCTGTAGATCCAGATGTGAACACAAAACAGTGCAGCCAAAAGCAAACTTGTTGCTGAGTTCTGTTAGTTTATTCCTGATGCTGCCTCCCTGTCTAAAGTTTTAGGACTCAGAGCTGCAATTTGTACACATGCTCATTACTTGTGACTAATGAGACAGCACAGAAAAAGGTTTGGCATCCTCCCTCCCCTGCGTGGTGACTGCTGCGAGAGAAATTAATTATTCAGAGCAATTTGTGTCAGTGTAGCTCACAAATACTACTGCTGCATAAGAATTCATAGCTGGAAGAAGACAGAGAATCATCTCTGAAGATTGCCTTTGACAAAGTTTCTTACAAACTTGATATCATGGCAATTGCTTTTTGTGATAAATGAAATTACTATTTTGCACTGTGCTAATAGATGTGTCCTAAGAAGAGGTCAGGCTTGGCTGTTATGTTCTGCTATAGATAAACCTGAGATGGGACAAATATACAGTCCTAAAAATCATGAGCCTGAATCATCATTGTGTTTCTGCTTTTACAGAGCAGCCCCTGGAAGATGTCCCGGGCGTATCAAAACTATCTGAGATTAGCTTTAACTTCAACAGGACTTCATGCCTGCAGGGCCAAGAGCTTCCCTGAGAAGGGACATGGGCAGCCAGGCTTAGGAAGGCAAAAATTAATGGAAAAGGAGTGGAGGAACTTAATTAGGGAACCATGAAAACCCAGTACATGGGAATCTGAAAGCAGTGGAATAACTGAAAGCTCAGCCCAGTGACCGCTGTCTTGTTTGCAGGTCCAGCCTAGCTCTAACTTTGCATCAACAGGGTGGGTTTATGAGGTGGAGGGCACTTAGCGTGCCTCCTTCCCCTTCCACCTCCTTGTCACCAGGCATGCGATTCAACTGCTGATAACGCATGGCCACGAGTGACCACGCCAGCTCAGGGCTGCAGCTCCAGCTCAGAGCCCATGTTCTCACTGCCAGCCACCCCTTAATGCTCACACTGGTGCCAGCCTGCAGTGGAGGGCTCTCTCGGCTTAGGAAGCTGAGGCATTGCCAGGAGCAGAGAGGATGCATGTTTTTCATCTGAACTGACAGCTACTGTGGATGCAGTCAGCTCAAACCTCCTCAAAGGCTGCAGTGTGGCAGGACATATCGGGGGTTTTGTGGTGAAAAGCGCTGGGCTTCTGGGGTGCGAGTGGCATGTTCTTGTGAAATATAGCAAAAGCCTCACCACAGCTGCTTTGAAATCACTGGGGTTTCACCACAGTTAAGGAACTTAGATGAATGAGCTGCTCTGGGATGGAGGAGTGAGGTTTTGAAAACCAGCAAGTATCATTGAAGTATGAGCTTTGCATTTCTTCTAGTTAATAGATACCATGGGGAAGTTTTGAAAACTCCAAAACCCCTCACATGGCCTTATGTCCTTCCTACTCAGATTTGACTCAAAAAGCTGTGCCGATGCTTCTAGCAATATGTTGAGAATGGAAAAATATCCCTACCAGCACTTCTCTTCATTTGGCTCATTGTTAACTACGTGGCCAGGGTGTTAGCCATGTTAAAGCACTAATACTGCTTCCTTCTCTTGGTGCTAAATGCAAGGACTACAGTTTGCTATAAACTCATAGAATACTCATCTAGGCTGTAAGAAAGAGTTAATTTTTCCCAGACTACATTAGGTCACCTGTCCAGTCAAAATGACTTGGTAAAAATTCAATAATGTTTCTTCAAGAGGGCTCAAACTGATTTTTTTCTTCTATCTGAAGCATGGTCATCACAGCAATGTTGATCTGAGCCACAAATCTGTATCTGCACCTGGCCCCAATTTCAGCTGGATTTGATCAATGTGATCCATGCAGGAGGGGTGGCAGAGGTCTGCCTGGCAGACACGTGCAGGGGGAATGAAATAGTGATGACTGTCAGCACTTTCCTTCTTCAAAAGGCTCTGGAACAGTGAATTCTTCACCTGCCTTGGGAGACTGGGGCTTGCTCCTGGGGAGGGTTTTTTGGCTTTTTTTCCCCACAAATATTCAAAATTGTCATTTGGTCTCCTTAGAGTTTCGCAACTGAGGAGGTGAGAAAAATTTGGCTTGGGAAGCTCTTGCTTCTCTGTCCCTCCTGACCTCTTGATGCTGGGCTTTGTTTTTTGTTTTATTTTGTTTTGTTCTGTTTTACAAATGCATTGTTTTTTTTATAATGATTTAGAAAAGGAAAAAACCAACTAGCAGAGAACTTCTGCATTTAACTGTTATTCATCTCTTTTCTGAGAATAGATTTGTCTATATTATGAATAATATAATACAATATAATATATATTATACAACATATAACATAAATAATCTCTATATAATCTATTCTATATAATCTCTCTCTCATATGAAGAAATGGTGATAGGTATTGCGTGAACAAACACTGTTTTGTAAATGTGAGCTGTGTGCATCAGGGACAAAGTATCTCAAACAACATTTTCAAAAGTGACCAGTGATTCTGCTGCCTCATTTTTAAGAAGCCTTGAAAATGCTGGACTCTTTCCAGGAGAAAAGTTGTTTTAAGTCCCTCTTAGATTTGCCCTCTAGAAATCAAGACACTCTCTAAATCTGTAGCCACCTTCTAAACTTCAGGCCAAGATAGAATTTTGTTTAGATGAAAGAGTTTCCTTGTGGGAGAGCCTTCCTGTGTCTCTGTAGCAAAAGCATTATCAGCATGTTAACTAGTTGCTCATATCACGGTGTGGTGGAGTACATAAGGCACCGATGTGCAGTGATTCATGGCCCTGAAAAGCAGGACTGCATTACACACAGATTTCCCTAGAAGTCCTTCTTGGCATAGGGGAAGTTGCTGCTTGTGTTCAAGAAAATATGTTGGGAAATACTTAATCCTTGAGGAATTACTTTAAGATATGGTGAGTCACACCTATGTTGGGAATGTAGTGGAGAAGGGAGATGGGGAGGACACACCAGAATGGGGGCTGGATTGGCTGCTGTACCTGGAGTAGGGTGCTTTGCGTGGAGGTCACAACGCATGTTTATGCTGCTCCTGGAAGGACTCCACAGCTGGACTGCGTGCAGAGTCCAAGAAGTTGAAAAGCTATAATTAAACCCAAGTGGAAATAAATGGACAGTCTATCTGCTAAGAGAGAGGTGGCTGGGCATTCCCCTCCCTTCGCTGCCAGGGTCGCAAGAGAGCAGGGCTCTTGTACAAGAACCAAGCTGTAACTGTACGCTGAGACTGTGAGATTTCCCTTTGTGAGTGGTATCCACAGTGTGAGCCCCCACTCTATTTTAATGATGCACTTTTTCTCCAGGTGACAGTCCCTGGGAGGTGCAACTTTGTCTGCACAAGGTTATTGTTTCAGGGCAATGGAAGGTCTCAAAATACAAGAGTAGGAGAAGGAGCCAGAATAGTCCATCAGAATCCATTTCCCACCTTCAACACTGTGGCAGCTGTGTACCATTATATATATCTGAGCCTCTTCCCTTGCATTTTCCCTCCACTGAGCACCTTCTGCTTGTTTTTTTCTTTCCCATGTGTTGCTTGTGCCCAAATTGGAAGCTTCACATGGATGCCAGAAAGCTAATTTGCACAATGAGGCTTTCCCCCAAAACAGGCTTGCAGTTCACCAACAAAATGTTGCAATCAGGAACGTCCTTCTTCCTCAGAAGTGATCACAGTAGACTTTGGTTTGGGAATGAGGAGACTTTTTCAAGTCATGACTCACAGCCATCTTTCCCATTCTACTCAGTACAGACTCAGGCAACAAAGACCAGACCTCACCTTGTGCTCCAGAGAATTGCTTTAGAAATTACGGAGGTGAAATGAGTGAGGCTGATCATATAAGAATGTAATCATACTGTGGGATGATTTTGTCATATTGTCTGACTCTTTCTTTCAAACAGTCACAGAGACGTTTCATGAACCAATTTATAAACTCAATTACAGTTGTTATTACAAAAAGTTATATTTGGAAAACTTCATCAAAGGTTCTGCCATGGTCCATGGGCACAGTGGACAAGCTGAGTCAAGACTTATGTTCTTCCTGGTTCACTCTTGTCAGTGGTCCATGACATTTGATGATAGGATGTGTAGTAACCTGTAACTTGTCTCTAATTGATCCAGAAGGATATATGGCACATCTTTCTTCTCTTTTGGGCCTTCAGTTTGAGTAGGACATTAGAAAAAAGTGTGACTAGAACTAACATTTTTATTACACATATTAATGGGATGCAGCAATGGAATGATCATTGTACATTGTAATAATTAGATATTTTTTGAATAAGAAACAAGAAATACCAAATGATCATGTGGAAGAAGAAATGAGTTAACCTAGGCAGCCACTGGATGGCAGAATTGCTCTATTTAACTATTACAAAACTGGGTTGTTTTTTCTTCAGCTGCAAGTGAATAAACAAATCAACCCAGATGCAAGGTAGTTATTTACAGTGTAATAAACCAAACTAGAAAACCGAAGTCATACTCCAAGTTGGAAATACAGTTTGTCATTGCACAATTTATGATGTGCAAACACTACTACTTTAATAGATCAGTCAACCAAAACAACTATTTGAGGAATTGTCACAATACTAAACTTTGCTTTCCCTCCTGTTTATAGAGCTCCACTGTCTTCAAATTTGTGAAAAAAAGAAAAAAAAGTAAAATGGCTGAAAATGTAGAAGTCTAAAGGTCTAACAAAATGAAATTAGGCTTCCTGACAGAATACCGTTTTAAAAAAAAGTAAGTTACAATTAATAAGTCTAAACATTGAAATTATGGAAGTGTCCCTAATTTCCCAGTTGAGTTTTTTTTGAACTTCATTGACTATTTTGTTTCAAGGCCTCTGTTTCATGGTGTTGAGTGTACTGTTATTACTTGATTATTTTTTTTCTTGCTGACATTCTTTGGATCCACACCTTTTTTCCTCCCTTGAGGAAAAGTGGGGAAGATTTCTATAAGTCATAGTGTGGAAAGCTATGACATATGATGTTCGCCTCCAGTGAGATATGATACTAGTTACCTAAGTAGTATTTCAAGAAAAAAGCAGTCATATAAAGCTGATACTCAACCTTGGTAGTACTATAATAATACAAAGCAACAGCAGCAGCGTCCTTTCGATAGGCTTTACTGGCAGCCTATTGCTCATATGGGACATCTCTCCCCAACTCCATTTTCAGCTGTGATTTTGACTGTTTTTTTCATGGGGGATACAAACCCAGTGACAACTGCGAAGTGGGTGGGCAGCATTGTTTGCCCAAATCAACCACAGAAAAAAACTTAAGAACTGCTGATTTAACTTTTATTGTGTTTTTCTAAAAAATAACAATAAAAAAAAGCAGGAGAAAGAGACATTTGCACCATCACATTGTTTTTCAGGCGGTCACTTGCCTTTAATAACTTCTGAAAGATGACAGCAGTCTTCAGTTCTTAAACATAAAAATTTCTCCCAGTTTGGGGTAGAATAAAATGGTACCTGGGTTCACAAGACATGGAAACAGCAATGTCCCCTTACCCTTTCCGAAAGCTAGTTGTTGCTGGCTTGTCGGCACACCAGCCTGCCAATCGGTGTATGCATTGCTTCAACCTCTGGTCTGCCAACCAAATAAAGAGGAACATGAGAGAGGGTGCTGGGGCTATCAGGGAAAGATGGGGAGGCTTCTGGTGGATGGAGATCAACCAGACTTCATCAGATCCATGACTTAGTTTTTTTTTAACTTGTTTTAAAGTCTGAAAGGCACAATCAGATGCCTAGTTTCAGATGCACATCAAAAAAAGAGAAAATAAATAAGTAACAATACCCGTGAAGGCTGTAGAAGCACAAAGCCATGATGGAAAAGCTGAGATTAGCTCCAAGGATTTGCATGTGGAAATGGTGGCACATAGCCAGTTCCAAATCCCAGGGACACCGCTCTTGCAGCAAAGCCAATTCTTTAACAGGCATAATTCAAAACCAGAAAAATAAACAGTATTTGTATGAATAGCTGACCAGTTCATGTGTGGAGGAGGGATCCCCTTGACGGGGGGGAGTACCCCTGAGACCTAAAACCACTGGATGAAACTGAAAAGAAGCCTGTACTTAACATTACCAAAGACTCCTACACAAACCCGAGGCATGAGCAGAAAGGAAGAGCTCGCTTTTCTGTAAGGAGAAGTCCTGACACACCACCAATCTCTAGCGCACAAGTCGATTCTCCTATAGAAGACATATGAGTTAGGGATCCTAATTCTTTTTCCTCAGAGCATTTAAAATGCAGAAAAAGAGGTGAAGAGGAGTATGATACGCTAATAGAGACAGCAGTGGCTGACTTGGGTGGGCACTGCTGCTGCTGAGCAGAGGGGCTGTGATGATGGGGTGCTGGTCACAGTGCCCAAATCCTGAGCTGGGGCTGGGATTCCCCCATGGGGCTCCTCCTGAGTTGGCCCTCGCTAGCCCCAGCCCCCCCAGAACTGCTATGCTGCTCTCACCCCCCTCCTGTTTTATAAACCAGCTGCTACAGAAAGTGGGGAGGAAAGCATGAGAGGTCCGGGGGGTGTGTGTGTGTTTGGCTGTGTGGGTCCTACCCAGCCCTCTAGCCTCCCACCCCTCCGCTGCTCCACATGAATCTGTACCCATCTGTGTGGCCCTACCCAAACGATGGAGAGCAGGTTCCCACCCTGTCACTCTGGGGCACCCACCAAATGCCCCCAAACCAATGCTCCTCCTGTCCACAGCATGCCACATGGATCATCCTGACTTTGATGGATGCCTGGGGTGGGACCTGTCTTTTTGTTTGGGGCGTGTGTTGCCCACGGCACAGCAGGTGAGTAACCAGGATCTTGGCTGCTCCTGCAGTATAACTAATAACCCCACTTTGAATGGAATTAAAGGTACACGCAGAGTTATTTGGAGCTACTGAATCCACAGGCAAAATCAGCAGGTTTTGGTGTCTCTGAAATTAAAGCTTTGTGGATAAAAGCCTTCCATTCTGTACATTCAGTGCTTATTTCTCACAAAGAATTTAAAGCAATTGTCAAGAAAATAGAGACCATAGAATAAATATACTGTGGGCTCCTAATTTATTCTCAGAGCTTTACTGATGCCGCAACCCACAAACAGCAACAGATGCCTTCATGTGGATTAAAGCTTATATTCAGTTACAGCCATCTATTTACAGTGCACAGCTTTGAGGCCTGATTATTATTATGGCATAACTTCAGTTTTATAAATGGCATTTAGAGTTACCTTAGAATGATGCTTGGATGAATCTGGCTTTTTAATATTTTAACAGTTTGTTTTTCCTTAACTATCAAGAGTTATTACCTATTGAAAAAGTAACAGTTGAATGTAACTTTCATGGCCATATGTGCACTAGAAGAAATGCACCACAGGTGTCCTACTGCTGCCTAGGTAGAGGACTGTGACTATGGACTAAGAATTGGAATATGTTATAAAAGGGAGGTGTTGGGCAATATATTTGGGATAGTTAATATTTTTCATGGTGTGCTAATCTGCCATGTGAAGACTTAAATGTGTGATAGCTTTGTGGGATGTAAATACGGCACCCATAGGAAGTTTATGAGTGTATCTGTACTGGCAAGCTGTGTCTTTCGTGTTTTGCTCTGAAGCCATGTTCTCCTGGTCACCCAAGCGACACATGTCCACCTGAAACAAGCCAAGTGGCTCCCCAGAAGGGGAGACAGCCTTACTCATGCCACACTGCTGTTGCCTTTCGGGCAATGCTAGAGTGAGAGGTTTGTGCTACACAGTTTACACATGAACAACCCATACGTCCTGGCTGGAGGCACAAAGGGCTCTTCTGACACCAGTGACAAAATACTGCAAAGGAAACCAGTATGAGCTGTCCTTAAGGAATACCCTTCCTGGGTTGCAACACTGAGTTTCTTGTCAACCTGATGAAAGCACAGTGTTATTGACATAAGAGATTTGCTATTGATTTAAGTCCTGCCTGATTTTGCCCTTCCCTTTTATATCCTGATACAAAGTGAACAATGCAAACATCAGGAACTGCACCTTGCTAACATGGAGAGCACTGGTCTCAGGAGGGGTTTGTGTCCATTGTTCCCAGGTTAGCACATAACCTATTGCAAGATTAAGTTGTAAGAAAAAAAAGTTAAGTGTGTTCTTTTTCTTTTTCCTTTTAAGAAATACCATCCCACCTCCAGGTATCTTCTGGGATCTTCAACTTCCTCATATTCATTAAAGAAAGGAAATATCATGGACTGCAACCATGTGGTTTGCCATCATCACGACCTGTTGGTAAAGATGTGGGTCACTGGTCACCTAAGTCTCACCCTTGCAGACCCTGCCCAAGGAAATATACATTGACCCATTAGCCAGGAGTACTTGCAAAGAGACCATGTTTTGTCAGATGTAGCTGTTGCACTCATGCCTGAAAATGTGGGAAAATATAAGACAGTAAGTTGATGATGTGTTTTTATATAGCCCATAAAGTAACTGAAAGTAGGTCTGGTTAACTTTAAACATTGCAAAGTTAATTGCAACTCTGTTTTTCATTAGTTCCAAATCCTACAGGAATATACTGTATTGTATCTTGACTTTCAAGGAAGATTAAATGAATATGCATTAGTTTAGAATTTATTTTAAAGGAAGTTTTATTGGAGTATAGAAATACAACCTTTACAAATCAAGCTAATAATGCATATTTTTTGAAAATATTCAGTCTGTGTCTTAATCTATGACTTTTACCTTTCTCCTTGTTTTTTTCAACAAGTTAAAAAGCAATCTCAAAATATCAGAGAAGGCACAGATGCAAAAGTTAAGTTAAACTCAATACTACTTTTCTTTAGCCTCTTTCTTGTCATTTTTATTATATAAAATGGGAAATTAACACCAGATTGAGGAACCTTAATTCTTTTTTTTTTTTTTTGAAATATCAACATTACTGCAGTTTCACTTTAGGCTGTCAATCAGTCCATTTTTTTGACAGGAAAAGAAAACCGTTGATACAAATATACATATATCTAGTTCTCTTCCTTTTTCCCCCCCTGTGAAATCAGTCTACCTTCACTGCTGTAGTGTCAGAGTGCCTTCCTAAAGTTATTGTGAGTGGCATTACTTTTTACCTTGTTTATAGAATCTCTCTGTTATATTCCTCTGTTTAATATTTAAAATAGCTTGGAGCCTGCAATTTGATTCTGAAATGCAATAAAATATTTGTCAGTGGATTAAACTTTCTCATAATCATACTTTTCCCTGCCAAACTCTATTTTTTTATGAACTGTCGGTCAGCAGTTAAGGGCTTAAGTCTCTCGCTCAGTTATAGCCATCCCAGCAGTTGTTTTCACCTCAAAAATTTATGAGAAAAGTTTTCCCCTTAGGATCCCAATTTAATAAGAAAAACGTCACTGCTGCATCCCAATAGTTTAGGCAATATTATAGATGCCCAGAGGGGGAAAAACAAACAAACAAAAAACTAAAATCATGTCTGTATGACCTTGAGCAGCACACATACCCATTTTATGGTTTCTATTCTATCAGTTCGAGGTTTTTACATGGAAAACTCAACTGTTTTTTCCTACTCTGTTCAGTGCTTGTTAGTAACAACTTGTGGCCATACAACCCTGGGCTAGTCTCCTAATATCTTAATACCAGGTCACGCCTGCTTGGTGCCTCAGTGAGAAACCTCCAAGGAAAGCAAGGGTTTGGGAGGAGGTGGCCCTGGGTTCCCTGTCCCCGGCAGAGCAGGGGGGACAGTGCTGAGGAGACACAAACCAAGCACTTGCCACCAGCACCGAGGTGCCTTGCTCTCTGCTTAGCTGCCGGACTGTTAAAGCCGGTGTGTCACCAATATTTTGTCTTGTGGCGTTACAGTCGCTCTGGTTGGGTTCTTGCAGCAATTCAGCCAGGAGAGCTTTTCTTTACAGCACCTCCTCCTCAAGCACAGCAGTGTTAGGCTGCGTTAGGTGGCTGTGGTGTTTCAAGATGAGCATGGCTGAGCTTAGCCCATGGAGACAGTCATGTCTCGGGACAAGCCTGACACAAGCTTCCCTGTCATTATTCCACTGAAGACAGAATATGGCTTAAAAGTAAGTTACCAAGAGTAAGTTGTAACTTAGAGTTTGTAAATACGCTTCTGCCATAGTGTAAAAGCAGTCCATGCTGTGTTCCCTTCTGTGCTGCAAAGCAGAGTCGCTTGCTTGTTGAGCATGAGGGAAGTGGTGAGATGCTAGAAGATGGGATACGGCATCTCTCCCTGCTCTCCAGCACTTCCCAGTGCACCTCGTGAGGGGCCACCTGAGTAAAGCACAGACATGTGCATGTGTAATTTCAACCCCTCCTCTCCCTGCCTTCTGTGCTTGCCTCCAAGGACAAAGCAGGTCTGATTTCACACCCATCACAAACACTGTGGCAGACAGAAAAGGCCAGGGCTGGTTCAGAATGGCTCTAAGGTTCAATTTTCAAGTTTTTATAGTCATATGTGAATCACTTATGCATATCTAGAAAAAGGGCATAGATGCCAGCTGTGTTTATTTTATTTTATTTTGCTAGCTCTATGGATGCAGTCTCTACCTGGCTTTGGATGCTGCAGTCAGAACAGATCTTTTCCTTGGGAAAGTCGCAGGAGCTATCCTATCCGTGGAGCAGGCCCCAGTGAGAAAAGGCCTAAGTGCATTTTGTCCTGTGTTGTTATTTTCTTATGTCTTGTGGCAGTCTCCACTTCTGGCCAATGTTGACACTGGACAGAAAATTTTCTACGCTGGTACTCCATGCTTTGCTGACAGATGGTGGGTGTCAGCCTGTTGTGAAGTTTCTCATACACGTGCAATATATCCCCTGTAAATTCCCTATAAATTAACAATACCCTTCACAGCATTTCCAAATTGCAGTGAACGAAGTTATGCTTTGCAACTTTGTGGACGTGGATGATGTTACCCTGCTGTAATGGACAAAGTTCAGCTTAATGTGAGAAGGGGAAGATTGTGAGAAGGGACATTTTCCACAGGAAATATGAGAATGGACTATACGAGGAACATTTGGCACTTCTCTGATATGTCATATATATTCCACAAGCTGTTCAAACCCAACTCATGAGTGGGAAGACAGCATGAATTACAGAACAATTGCACAATATTTGGTCTAATATTGCTGCATGACACTTTTGGCCTGAAGCGATCTTGTGAATTTGTATTTCAGATTACCCGTGGTCTTTCTCAAGAAATCTAATTAGACTTCAAAGATGTTCCCACTATATTGAACTCTATAACTGCAGCAACAGGAATGACATCAGAACCTTTGGAAAGGAAAAAGATGAATACTGCGAGAAAAAAAAAAATGTAGGAAAAAAGCTTTTAGGGGCAAAACCACGGGCCAAACCATGCCCTCAGCTATGTATATGCTATTCCCATTGAAGCTAAGGGGATTTGTATATGCCTCAGAGCAGAATATGGTCCCTTGCTTTAGATGGCAAAACTCTTCCAGGGCCAGATGAGAAATACACATTAAAAACCCAACATATGGTATAAATTTCAGTGTATTGAGTTTCCTTATATAGCTATTTCTTCAATGAAGAAGATCTATCTGCTTTGTAAAGGAGTTTGAAAATCACAGCTTTTCCTTCTCAGCAGATTCTTAGTCAACTGTTCCTAGCAGTACCACTTACCACTTGCACAGAGCAAGCCCCTCAAAGTAAATGCAGGTAACACGGAAGGCAACAACAATGACTTCTTGGGAGTTAACCAGGGTCCATGTTTATCACAGACTCACAGACCTTTTCAGGTTGGAAGGGACCTTGCGAGGTCTCTAGTCCAACCTCCTTCTCAAAGGAGAGTCAATGCTGCATCAGACCGGTTTGCTCAGGGCTTTGTCCAGCTGGGTTTTGAAAACACTGAAGGACAGAGACCCCACAGCTTGTCTGCGCAACTTTTTCCAGTGTTTAATTACCCTCAGAATGAACATTTTTCCTTACATCCAGCCTCAATCTCCTGTTTCAATTTATGTCCGTTATCTCACCATGGACCTTAGTGAAGAGGCTGGCTCCATCTTCTTGCTAACATTCCCACAGGCCCTGGCAGGCTGCTCTTTGGTCCCCTGAAGCCAAGCCTTCTCCAGGCCGAAGAAGCCTAGCTCCCTTGGCCTCTTCTCACTGGGCAAGCACTTTCAACCCCAACCATCTTGGTGGCCCTCCACTGAACTTGCTCAAGGTTCTCAATGTCTTTCTTGTACTGAGGCCCCAAAAGTGGATGCAATATCTAGATGTGGTCTAATGAGTGCTAAGTAAAGGGGGACAATCACTTCCATCATTTTAGTTGCTAAGCTGCTGTTAATACAGCCCAGGATGCTGTTGGCTTGCTTTGGTGCCAGGGCTCCCTGCTGTCTCACATTCAGCTTGTGTCCAGCAGGACTCCCAGATCCTTTCCAGCAGAGCTGCCCCCAACCAGGCAGATCCTGGCCTGGATCGGTGCAAGGGTTTAGTCTACCCCAGGTGCAGGACTTGGCATTTTTCCTTGATGAATTTCATGAGGCTCCTGTCAGCCCATTCCTCCAGCCTGTCAAGATGTCTACCTTAATCCAAATACTCACCCCATGTGGAAAAGCCTTAGAGATTCATACTGTGGAAAATATCTTAGTAGATATCTGCCGTGCTGACTCTTACTTTCAGAGTTATCCCGGTAGTCTTTTCTTGTTTTTTAATTTTCCATTTCTTGGGATTCAACAAACGTAGGAGTGCATTTGGGCCTGTGCTGTGCCAAAAGTTGGAGGAATCTCTGCCAAAATTTTGAAGTTCAGAACTTTAGACTTTGAACAGTCTAGGAGTGAAGTAATGAATTCCCAACCCCAAAACACCATTTTTAAGGTGATAGTCACTATAGTAGAGGACAAGATAATCCTTGTTTTAACTGTTTTCAGATGCACCCCTGTTTCTGTCTCATTTTAATTTTTGTCTTAGAAACAATCTTTCCCACTGCCATAGTTGTGTATATTTAAAAATTCAGTTTATAATTCAGGGAGCCTCACTTACCAAATGACCTGGTTATCAGATGATATAATGTACAGCAGGACAGTTTAGGGCCCATATATAAAAGCTCCATCTTCTGTGTGACTCAGGCATAACCCCTTAACTCTGGCCGCCAAACCTCCTTAGATTTCTAGACTCTTTCTCTAAGATCTACCAAGTTTGAATCTAAGTTACCCAACCACAGATTAAAGTTGGGTTTTTTGCCCCCCCCCAATATTTTTGCAGAAGTTCTGAAGATAGGAGGGGATAGATCCCAAAGAATGCAGAATTAATGCACAGGAAACCAGGCTTAGACACTGAAGGAGCTGTGCTGTGAGGCATGGGGAATGGACAGAGAAATTTAGGCAGGAGATAGCAGATTTACTGGGTAATTGTGATGTTACAGGTACCTTCCCCATTGCGGGAAGTTGTGGACTGGGTGGTAGGTAGAAAAGCTAAAAAGAAGTAATAGGCTGCACTAGGAGCTAAAGAACTTAGTTCTGTTACAGGAAAATTAAAAGTATTGCATTCCTTTCAGTTGTAAATCTTATAATCTCCTTAAATAAAATTTGTTTCCACATCCCTCTTACAACTCTGCAGATTGTAGGACTAATTCAATAACACATTTAAGAAATTTCCCCTTTTCAAGAACCCTTTGTATAGAGCCAAGGTGCTAACTAGCCAATCAAGGGCATTCAGGGACAGCAACCCCATCTGGGAAGAGTTTGGAGGGGGGTGAGTGGGAGCAGGCCAGCCAGCCACAGGTATAAAGCCAGAGGCAAGGTAAGGATGTCTTCCTCTGTTAAGGTCAGCTCTAGCATAGAGTGAGTAGGAGTCTAGAAGTAAGTGGCTGGACAAGATCTTTTGCTCTTGTGGAGAGATAGGAGCAGAAGAGGTTGGTGGTTCTCTGGCTTTTGTGCTATGGGAGGTTAATGGAAGAAGGAGCAGCTGGCAAAAGAGGCTGCTTTAGGAATTGCTCTCTTCAGAAAGGTGAAAGGAAGGAAGAACACTAGAAGTACTTTTCCTGCAGGGAGAGAGGGAGACTTATATGAGTGTTTCCCCTGTGGGGAAGCCAGCATAGGTGTGTATGGATATCAAGGCAGGATAGCTGATCCAGAGAAAAATGGGCT
Source organism: Pandion haliaetus (assembly GCA_013401275.1). Classification (NCBI taxonomy): domain Eukaryota; kingdom Metazoa; phylum Chordata; class Aves; order Accipitriformes; family Pandionidae; genus Pandion; species Pandion haliaetus. The sequence goes on along the minus strand of VYZV01028343.1, from coordinate 33,342 downwards.
AATGGAGATGCCCATTGAGGACACATTGAAGTTGCTGAACAGTTTAGTCTTCAAAAAAGCAGTTTTCTTCTGCTGAGACCTAGGCTGACAGAGGAGATATCCAGGAATGTCATACTGGTAAGTGAAAGGAAGTATGACTACAGTGACAGGTTTCTCTTAGCTAGTTTATATATTTATATGCCCTCTCTTAATGCGAGTGCCCTTCTGGAATTAGGAAGTCCGGCAGGAAGGGAAGAGGGGGAAGATGCTCTCATCCAGCAAACAGATGTATGGGGGTTCAGACATATAGACAAACATACAATTTGCCTACTTAGTGCAAAGCTGGTAAACTTCAGAGGCAGTGGGTTGCAGCCAGTAGTATTCAGGTGAGCATCAACCACATAAAAAAAAGGGAAGATAGAAAATTCTGGTGGCAAAAACTTTTTTGCTCTGAAAAAAAGCTGGAGACCAGGACTTCAGTGGGAACTTTCTCTGAAATATTCACTCTACTCTGTGCAGGACTGGTGAGAGAAGTAGAAAGGCAGAGCTGTAAGGCTAGGAGGGTGGTATCTGGAGGAGATTTCTGCTTCACTGGGAAAGGGGCTACTTACAGACTAAGCAGAAGCTATGGAGAGGGAGAATCTGCCTGAACCAAAGGGGAACCAAAATGCTAGCATTTGCATTCAAGATAGCTGTGAGTGATCAGTGGTTTCAGAGCTAAACATGGTAGGACGGTAATTCAGTATAAGACCTCTGTTAAGGAGAAAGACATGAAAATTCTCTATCAAATGGAGTCATACAAGTAGTATTATATATATACGTATGTCATACAAGGAAGTATGATAAAAGGAATATGAAAAGACTCATATCAGTATGTCCCTATGTAAATAGGTGGTTCATCTACATTTTGAATCTTGAAAAAGCTCTATTCCTTCATCCTTAACTAAGGAAAGGAGGATGCCTGTGATAGGAGGGGATCAGAAAAGGGCAGCAAAGATGATCAAAGATAAGGAAAGCCTTCAGTATAAAGAATGACCATGTATGCTTGGATTCTGCAGTTTGGGAAAGGTGACCTGGGGAGATGTGAACAGTTCTACAGGAAAGACTGGCTGGGGCTCAGCATCTACTGTTTGAATGAAGGACCTATGGGCCACCAAGCAAGGTGCTACGTTCAAAACAAAAAGGAAGCAGTTCCAAACTTGGTGGATTTTTTTTTTTTTAAGGTGAGTTCAATGGCACATACCTGAAAGTGAGGGTTACTGATTAAACAAACTAATCAGATGTAGGAAATTCCCTAAGATGAAAAACTATTGGAGGCTGGGAGAAGCTCAGGGAAGTAATACACACTTGGAATGTGCTTATGCTTCCCGTGGGAGTTTGTCTCCACTGTTGGAGACAGCTACACCAGGCTAGGTGGACTCTAGGTCTTAAAAAATCTGGCTATTCTCATGGGGGACTCATATAAAAAGTAAGTCCCCTTGTCAGAACACGGTTCTGGTGCTGCAAGAGCACTCGTCACTTCTGTACCCCTAAGGTAAGGAAGGCACAGTGCCGCTTACCTTCCTTGTGAATACTGTAAATTAAATCCTATTTTAATGTCTTGCAGGGAGGCACCCTGGGGAAATGAAGTATCTGAAAAGTATAATTCCAAGGGACGTATCAAAAAGATTCTAATTTAAGGAAAAAGATTCTTCAAGCAAGTCCCTCATACAATAATCCTTAGAATTAGCAAGATTTCAGGTATGCTATACTAGTGACTTCAGGAGTGGCTGTGTATAAATTGATTATAAATTTTATATCCAATAAAACTTCAATAACCCAGGTGTTGTAATCATAGCAAAATTATAATACTGTCTTCTTTGCCAAAGCTTGCTCAAGAAGCTTGCTTGTTCCCTTAGCTTACGGGTTTAAAGGACATTGCAGACTTCACTTTGTTGGCATGCACCTGCATTGGCCTAGGGAAGTAGTAACTGGTCACTGACCAAGTGAGGAGTAAAATTTGGCAAGGTAAAAGCACCTAATTCCATAGGAACTAGGTCACCAACTGTAACAAGTAGCTTAAATGATAGCAATTAAACTCAGTAATACACTTTCCTTTAAGACATTTCAAGTGATGTTGACAGCCATTTGTTAAATTCCCCCCCCCAATAACAGAATACATTAACACACTTGACAAAGCCAGCTAACTAGATGAGCAAAATTCCTGGGTAGTAGCGGAATTTACAGTGGATTATACATTGCATTATTTTCAGGTAGTTCAAATCCGAACTATTTTTTCAGTGAGTGAAAAGGGGATAAATAGAAAATATAAGAATACTCCACAATAGTTGCTAGCATAAATTCTTTGTGATCCAAGAAAGAACATCAGCTAAGACAATAAATAAAGCTTCTTATGTTTTGGCTTGCTAAACAGGTTCTGTAAGATAACTTTTTTTTTTAAGGAATATAACACGTGTTACATTAACATTCCTAATGTGTTATATATCTGATCTCAAAGGGGACCTTATGGACTTGATATTCAAAGATGCTCAGCATGTTCACTCCTAACATAGCCTTCAACTGAACCCCCAGGACCCAGCAATTTCACATAACTGTTGAAACCAAAGATTTCTTTGGGTTTCTTTTTTTTTCTTTGAAACACTCTCAGTCTGTCATATGGCAATAAATCTTCCTTCTGAAAAAGATAATTTTGCAAACCAAAAAAAATGGCAATCTGACACATTGTCTTATCTTTCCTTTGACCTTATGATTCTTTCCTTTTTAAAAAGCAAGACCTCACTTTCAAAGGCATGAGGAATAAGTTGGCTAAATAAATACTCATTATTTTTAACATCATGATTAGATCCTCTTTGTGAACCAAGAATCCCTGTGTAAGGTGCTATGTCTGTCTTCTGTGCTTTAGGTTTTTTGTGCCAGGCAGCAACAAAAAA
>VYZV01028343.1:6118-30422 GCA_013401275.1 Pandion haliaetus | reverse complement strand
AAAAAAAAAAAAAAAAAAAAAAAGGGCAGAAACTCAAGGAAATGAACATTGGGGAACACTTCAAGTCATGGTTTCAACATCATAGCAGCCTAGCCATTAACAGAAACTGGGATATATACATAGGAATTTTCAAAGGAAGATCCTACTATGCATGAGAAATTAGGGGAGGAATCCCATCTTAATTATATACAAAAAAGGTACCAAAAAGGTGAGATTTTATCTGTACATATCATACATGTATTTTATATAATTTGGTCTGACAGGCTATTTAGCAGAGATGGACATCTTGATGCTGAGGAAAGGTTAACTTGGATGGAATATGCAGACACACACACACATAAAGGTATACATAAAGAAATATTTACAAATGATAAAAATTGCCACCACAATGGTGGTACTGGAAGGGAAATGTGTCTCTGGGTTTTGTATGTTGCATACACCTTGCAGAAGCTGTGAGGGTATCAGATTTAAAACTTACAGCAGGAGAATGCCTGTGGGTATCTGAGGACTGGCTAGTTCACCAAGAAATAGCCCTGACTTCTTAACACTGGAAAGCAGAGCGATGTGACTGCATCTGACCAGGTTCAGAGATGCCCTGTTTAGCTTTGCACTACAGACTTTAACTTGTTCTTGTCTGCCCCAAAATAAAAAAGCTCTCCTTATCAGCTCTTCCCTGATGAAGGCCTCTGAGTCAGTGTCTGCAATTTTCAAAGAAGGCACAGTGAGGAAAATTTTCTCTGGTAGCCCAATTTAGATATGGACAGATGCACAAGAAGGTGAGAAAGATGGGAAGTATTTATTTTAGCTGGCTTTTTTTTCTGCACAGGAGTCTGGGTACAGCTGCAGAATGATTCAAGGACAGAAGCCAACCTTAAACACTTCTGAAGACAAGGATAATCTAGAAAGCACCACATTTAAGTTGTAGAAGTCTTTGAAATTCCTGCTTTGTCCAGAGCAAAGTGAAGGTGTGTCTAAAAATTATGTGGGAAACCCATCCACTGACATGTCCCCTGTCTCCTCAGCAGTTCAGCCACGTATCTTACAGCCTTGGTGATGCTTTCAGAATGGATGTGTTAATGTTATTGTCAAAGGCTAAAGAGTCAGCAGGGTGTTTGCAGGAGAGTCTGCTCCTGTGAGCAGCTTTGAGAGCAGAGGAACCCCACTCAGGATCAGGTCCTGGGCTCTCCAGATTGCTGAGGCATAACCAAGAGGCTTAGGATGAGGCTTAGGGCCCCACAAGGCGGACTTGGCAAGCTGCAAAGCTGAAAGAAATACATCGCAAGCACTGATTTCAATAAGCATATGTGACATAACTTGGCAATGTTATGCTTTTGTGGTTAATCATTTAGTTTTATCAGCTTGCGTACACATCATCTTTATTAAACAGTAACTGGCCTTCATGAATCATGCAGTTCAAGGCCAAGAAAATAATCAGAGGCCATATTATGCTCTGAGCTGAGTAGATGATAGCATTGTTTTCAAAAACGAAGACACTGCGTTCTGCAACCCACCACAGTTTCCCTGGGATGAGGGGCCAGGAGAGGATAATGTTGGGGCCTCTTCAGTGCTAATAAATCAGACTGGCAGCCTATGTCTATGTAACATGAATTCTGTACAGTCCAACCCAACTTGGACCACCCCAAGAGTCCCAAGCAGAAGATGAGAAGCCAGAAGCCCCTGCACCACACTGACAGTACCTGTGCTCTAAACACAGCTTCAGACCATTTGGGTTTCTGTAAAACTAGATTTCTTTACTTAATTCATACAATATGTTTAAATTCTTTGGTTTTAAACCCAGGGTAGCAGGAATGTATTTCCGAGGTCCTCATCTTTGTTGTAGACCTGAAAGTGGAAGAAACCACCCACTTTTCAGATTAACTCCATAATAGTTAAAATCAGTCTGTTAACAAAGTCTTTATTCTTAATTTTAATCATTGCCTTTTGATTGTCATCATGCATATTCAGATCTTCACTCAAACCAACTGTCGTCCCTCATGCCATCCTCTCTGTTTATTGGATCAAATTCTGCACCTACCACAAAGGGAATCATGCAGGGAGAGAAATTCTGTAATAGTGTGCACCTACATGACTGGTGTCAAAAAAGTGGCTGAAATCAGGATCTCTTTCCTCCTCCGGCTTTAGAGGCTGTAACTTAGATTTCCTTCCTCTTTGGAGAGACTGAGCAGCAAGCCTTTTTCTTGTCAATGGTATCTGCAACAAAATAGCGGTTGCGTTACATTAGAGCTACATTAGGGCACTGTTGTGCCTTCACTGACAACTTTGTGGATGTGAATAAAAATTGGCTAAATACAATGCCACTAGTGTCAAAAACCCTATCTGTCATTATCTGGACATTTTAAGGTATAGAGTCATGATTTAATTGCTGGATTTCAGAACATAGGAAGAAAGAAAGACTTAATATAGATCACTTACCATCATTCCACAACATACAGGGTATGCAGCAGAGCTTGGTGCCAGGATCACTATCTATAGGAGACTTAAGTGTTACCAGTAATCTTAGTTTCAAAGATTCAAAGTTCAAAGTTTCATTTATGGCAAAATGAAGCCCTATGTCTGTAGCTCAGTTACATGCTTAAATTATATGTCTGAAATCCATATCTAGGTTTATGTTTACTCTGAGTTGGTGACAACGTTAATGTTCCCTCAGTAAAGAGCTTTCAAGGAAAATCTGTATTTCTCGGTTGGTAGTACTGATTGCATGTGCTTGCTGTGTGTGTCAGTGAATGCTGAAGACTCCTGCCTCTGTGAAAAGAAACTTCTCAGCCTCAGCCTCATCAGGCATATATTGAGATTATGTTCCTTGCTTTGATGGAAGCAGCAACAAAGATGAACAGATTGTCCTTGTGATATTTACTTATTTGTTTTTCTAGTTTTGCTGTACACCTTTTCCCAGGTTTTTCTATTGTATTGTTAAGTCCTGGACACTAATTGTCATGATGACTGAGCATATATCAGTTGTCACTTGATTCTAGCCCTCTCATCCCCAAGGCAAAAACTGAATCATGTTAGGAGCATGAACAGCTAGTTTTACCAGTGATGTCTGTTAGTTAGTGCCACAGCTGTCTCTTACTGGTCTTACAGCACATATTTTGAATGTCCTTACACACAGCATATCTGAAGTCCTTTTCATGAGAAATTTCATGGCATTGTGCAAAGCAAATGCTATTATTGATTCTGCTTGGGAACAGAACCTGTGTCATCTTCCCAATCTAGGGATGCATTTTCACCAGTACTCAGAAAGCAACCTAAGCCTGCAGTGAGTGGCATAGGTGAGGCATTTGCAGATTTACCCATTCCCAGAAAACCAGCTCCTCTACCACCCAACAAAGCAGAGCAGAAGAAAGGCTATTGTAACCACCTATCAATCTATAGATTGTATTTCTACAAGAGGTATCTTCTTGTCCCCTGCAAAGTGCTAACACCTCCTGGTGCGTTTGGGTTTCAGTTAGGTTGGGCAAGGTAAACCAGCTGCACCTCCAAACTGCTAACTGCTATCGTGTTCCTTCCCACCTTCTCAAAGTTCATCCTGAATGTGCATTCATCTGTTTGCCTACACCTGATAAACACGGTATTCTTTGTATTTTATCTCTCCCGACACAATATTATTCCATTTAAAAACAACTGTAATCATATGTTCCCTTTGCAGACATTTGTGCACCTTAATGAAAGTGCTTTATATTTTTAAAAGGTGAGCATCTCTTCCTTATCACAGACATATTAAACATTAAAAATATGAAAATTCCATATGGATTAAATATTGATTTTATTTTTTAGAGAGCAAGTACAATGATGCTGCATTAAAATAATGCTATGTCATAGTTGTTACAGCTCTGATAGAAAAATAAACATCTCAATATACTACAGTGTCAACTCATTAATAAATATCAAAATAGAAGTTAGTAGTCAACTGAAATTAATAAACAGCTATAAAAGTATACTATTTTAAATAATAAAATATTCAGTATATTTCCAGACAAACAAAAGTAGTGATTTAGAAGTATCATTTAAAATGTAAAAAGAACAGTAAGAAGTTATAACTTTATTTAAAACCTCTTCCCTTACTAACATTCTCTATGCATAAAATCTAGAGAAACATTATTTATCTGTATATGCTTTTTTTACAAAAGGTAGTATATGTTAAATAGAAAGTTAAAAACTGTAGTACTATTAATAGCTGTCACACCATTGCTAAATAAGAGACTTTAAAGTAGCTTTGTTTTTTGAAGCAGTAGTAGGTAAAAGTGAAGAAGATGTTAGCACAGTGAATTCATCCAACATTAATGCCTTCCCAAAATAATCTTTTATCTTTTGGCATCTCCCTTCAAAATATAACTGAAACAGCCCAAGCACAATACAGGTATCAGGATGAAATGCTAGGATTTGAGTAGAAGCCATTATTTTAACAAATGCCAGACATTTCAATTTTATTTTTTTAAAATTAGTAGGTACCTTTCTCTTGAGTGTGTGCAGAAAAGGAAACAAAGAGAACATGCAATCCAGAGCAGCATTTCTAAAGCTTAAGAATCTATCAATTTTTGTTTTTTTTTTCTTTTTCTTTTTTTATTTTTTCCCCTGCTCAGAAAGGCTAACCATTCTGAGCTGGCTTGCACTCAGTGAAACCCCACTGATTTGGCTCGCTACAGAAATGCATTCATGCTGGCTAATTTTAACCTTTTTTCCTTTCCATGAATTTCAATTCTCTTTAAGATCCATGAAATGGCTGTGCATCAGAGCAGTGTCAAGATCATCATTAAAAAGTAGTGTTCTTCTTAACTACTGCTCCATTTCTGCTTAGCAAATAAATCTTTCCCCTCTCAGCCAGAACACTGGCACTATGCTTCAATCATAAGTTAGAGCAGAGTAAGCATCACCCAGCGCTGGCTCAGCAGGAATGCCTCTATGAGAAGTGCCCTTTCCCAACTACAGCTTACATTCCTTAAGGCTGGCTGGTGGAGTTCCTGGGACTGGTGGGAAGTCAATGGGCAGATGCCCAAAGACTTCCCAGAAGCTTTAATGGAGGTCTGCAGTATCCAGGTTTACAGTACGTACTGGCACAGGCGGTCCCTGTCTAGGTTACATGCAAGCATTTTTTGACAAGTGAAGATGCGAAAAGCCTGCAGCGCTGAGGGTTGCGGACTGCACGCGATGCAGTTCCAACACGTGGCCAAGTGCCTAGGACACAAACCGTGCCACTTCTGCCAAGCCAACCTCTTTTGAAGAGGCTTCTTGCCTTGACAAATGGAGAAGTGTGGTCTCAGAGCACCACCTCTGTAGGGATGCTGTGGGGAGCTGTAGGACGCATTGCGCCTGCTGAGGATGCCGTCCCTCTTCAATGCACAGGCAGCGTCTCTCTGCCTTGGGCATCACTAGGCCTTACGCGCTACGTTAGGACTAAGGGTTGCTTGAAGCTGCTTCACACGTTCACTCCCACAGTTTGCAACACATGTACATTTAGGTATGCACACTAAGCAGGAAACAAATATTACATATGATCAGACTGGGAAAATAATTCTTTCCACTGCAGTCTGCAGAATACTTTACATAGCAGGTTTTCATGACACCATAGAGAGGAAAAAATAAATCCAGTTTAAAATAATGGATAAAATGTAAACTATGCCTATACAAATGTCCTTCCTTTTTAAGGTTCACTTTCAACATTCCTTGTGAACGTAAGGGAATTTCAGCTGGGCACAATGAAAATTCCTCGCATACCATGTGCACGTTTTCTGGATGAAACAGCTATTTTCCCACACACTTCTGTAGCAATGTTATTAAGGTACTCATGATGCTTGGAAATAATCAGTTCATAGTATTTCTTCATTTTAGAGTCTTTAAAAAAAAATCTGAAGTAAAATGCATGCTTTTTAATTGCATAAACACGTCATTTCTGAAATGTTAGAGAAATAATCAGTTAAAGGTAAAAAAAGTGGGATTAGAATTTGCAAATTGTACATATGGATTTTAACATTAACAAATCTGCTGTGGAAAGTCATGCACATGCTCTGTTTGTGGGAGCAAATCTAGAAACAACTCCCCAAACCAATGAAGAGATGCAACAGTATTTGCTCCTATATTTTTGAGTATAGGCATGCAGTCGAATTGTTTGACTTTTTTTTCATTTTTTGAAGAAGCCCAGCATAAGAAGCTTTATTCAAGAAGTTTGGAACGTTCTATTCTGAGGCTAGATATTTTTTCCCCTATTTTTATAAGCATCTTTGACGCACAATACATTGAAAACTAATATGAACTAATTAATCTTTAATATCTCCCATATTAAGCACTATAGGAAGCAGAGTCCTTCTGCAATCGCTGAGGAAATTCCTTGTGAGTTACAGGCTGCTTTCTCATTTAAGGTCATGTGCTGAGGGAACACAGCTCCCTAAATAGTGAGGCTTTTGTTGGGCTATTCATCTCCTGCAGCAGCTCTTCTGAAAAACATGGTCAAAGGCAGAGGGAAACAAGTACCAAGCAAAGCCAGAGTTTCTCATGGATAGATTCCATCCCTAGAAACAAAGCCTCCTCCCAAGGATCCTGCTCTGTATAAGCTCCCCATGGGCCTTCTAAAAGCCTTGACCTGTCACATTAGCAGCAGCTTATTCTTTTTCACTAGCCTCCTCCACAATACAGCAAAGCCGTGAGGGAGATGCAAGAAAAGCTTTTTTTCCTTAGTTTTTTTTTTCTTAAAAAACTTTTTTTTTTTTTTAACATACTTTTTTTTTAACCTCAGGACACCAAATAGCTTACAGTGCAATTTGTCCTGTGAGCCTGCTCTATTTGACCAGAGCATACTAAACTTTCAGGCAGGTGTCTGATAAGGAAATACTGGCCGTCCCCCTTCACAGGCAGCACTGCAATGCCAACCAAGTGCTACAGAACGAAAGTAGTAGCAGTGTGATGTGTCTGGAAGATGGGTGTTACAGCTCAAAACTTTCTTCCACAAAGAACCCAGCTCCATTGTCCCCCACCCACATAATTTAACTGCCTCTAGTAGTGAAAAGTAATTTCTGAAGAAAAAACATTAGCTACCACTTCAGTAAATGCTTTAAAGGCCATTATGGGAAATACATTCTGAGGAATCTTTTTTGTTAAAAAAACCATCTATCACACTGTTTAAAGAACATAATCATCTTTTGTTATATACTCAGATATTCTCCGCTGAGCTTTAATTTGTTTGTTTGTTTGTTTTGTTAAGTGAAACAGATAACCAGAGACTTTGTTTCCTACTCACTTAAAAATACTAATGAATTGTGATAAGGGCATTTCTTCTTTATCCCACTGAAACCAATTGTTTGGAATCTGTTAATTTATACAGGAGGAAAACAGTTCTACATGTTTTAAAAGAAAATGAAAGTTTAAGGTGTACTCGATAGATTACAGAATTAATCTGTTATTAATATATTACAATTAAGCTGTCACTAAAATCAGGGTCAGTGTAAGGAACTCCCCTTTTCTTTAAATGAGACACTTTTACCTGGATGGTAGAAAGCTCAGGGACTACTTTGAAGACTGCTTTAGAAACATTTAACAGTCCAGTTTACTTTTTTAAAAAAATAATCACTAAGATCTAAAGCTTTTATGACAATTTAATGGAAGGCTCATTGTCTCTACGTTATTTTTCTCAATCCCACTTGATCCATGACCTGAGAAACTGTGAACACTCACATAACACTTAATCATTTGTTCTGCATCCTGCCTGCCTTTCACATGTATACTCCTCAGATTTCAGTGGGAATTTACAGAAGAAATACAGAATAGGAAATATGAATATATACTAATTTCTAAAAACTGCTTATAAAGAGATCCTGCTTTGTTTCTGTAACTCTTATCTATGACAAGTACAGACCAATATTTATTATCAGTAATTAATGTTGCTAAAATGATACACTGTCTTCTGAGATGACTTTTCTTTTTGCCAGCAAGATTTTAGTGCATTAGAAGTTGATCAGATTTTTGTAGGCTTTTGGCAGCATAAAGTGAGTAAATCAGACTGTTAGCTGACTCTTCCAACTAGCGTATAACAATAACATGTCTTCTACCACTACAGCCGGTTTCAGGGGTAAGAAAATGCTTCTGCTTGAACTTGTAGCTCAAATTCTGCTCTCAGATAAGCTTATATTGGTCCCACTGTGTTTAGAAGAGTTTTGCCCATTTCTGAAGGCAGAATTTGATCCCCCATTTATGAAGTCAATTAATGTGTTCTCTTGAGAAAAAGACTCCTGTTTTCCTCACCTTCTTCCAAATTGCAGGTTCTTTTGCACATCACATTGGACACATTTCTCAACGCAGAGTCACAAAAATTAAAGCGGTTACATAGGAGTTCACCAAAGATAATCCTGTCAACTAATTTACATAGAAAAAAGAGCACTTGTGTAAAATCAGACTTATGTCTGACATCATAGAAAAACAACAAAGCCCTTATTTGGCAAAACACTGACATGTAGCTAGCAACCCAAACACAGCTCTGGTGTAATTTATCTACTTGCAGTGGAGCTGATGCTGCTGACTCTAAAGGTGAAATCAGCCGGCAGTGATCATCATGTAGACTATGCTGTTGGACAGAGGAACTCTCGTTTTCTGTAGCCACTCAGTTTCCAAATACCTTAAAATCTGTATAAAAGTTTTTACGTTGAAACAAGTAAAAAAGCTAAAAATTACTCTTTATCAGATATAAATTATCTTTAAGTGACATCATACACATAAAAATCTCTATATATAATTTACCCGTGTGTGTGTGCATGCATGTGTGTATACACACACAACTCTACACCCACACCAGTAACTAAGCACTCATTTAATCCAGTTGTTTTTAGTAAGTAATGAGGAAAAGCGAAGAGGCTAAAGCAGACAAATCAGTGGAATCTGTCAACTGAGAGAACTATAAAAGTACCATTTACTCTATTTAAGAGCTTTTGTATAGTTTCATCTATTGCTATAATATACAGCAATGTTAATATTTCAGTCACAGCTTTTGTCCATTCCCACAGAGCACATCAGTACTAGCTACATGTAGAGTGAGATCAGTGCTTTGTCAGACCAGTTCGTATCTACATTCTAGGCCATAACTAAATAAATTAGAATATGCTAAAGTGCTACATCAACACTAATGTTCCTGAACAGTAGTAACGCACATTTCTTTAAAAAAAAAAAAAAATACAGCAGCTATAGTTTCAAACATAGTCACATTACGTGAATATGCTTACATGTCACTTTGTTACAGTATTCAACAAAACACACAACACAAACCCATACAGCAAGAATCAAGACTCCGACAGAGCACAAAAGGTAACTTCTAAAAAGTCGAGCATGATGGAAATAGACATTTGCAGAAAACACACTGTCTTCAGAATTCACACTTGAAAGTTTCGTTTAATCGTAACTTGCTGATGTCGATATTTATTTCCTCTGGTTTGTCACGTCTGTACGTTACTGTTCTTGTACAAACAGTAGGCAAAAACATCTTATCCTTGAAGGAGAAGATACAATTTTTATCAACAATTAGCTAACTTTTATATGCAAGAAAAAGATTACTCAGCATGATGGCTCTGAAATCAATTACCTTCTTTGTTGCAGATACTCTGTAATCAGCTGAAGATTTAACTTTATTGCTACTCCCCTGCAGAATTATCTGCCTGATGATAAGGACAACAAGCAACCCGATCAGAAAGGTAACTATAAAGATTATGGAAAAGACTCTAAAGTAGCTTCGTCCAGAGAAACATTCTGCAACGACAGGAAAAGAGAAGTGTAAAGCCTAACATATGGAATAGGCACATCCCTCAAACACAGATATATCTACCACTGCATAGTAATGTCACATAAATGTAACACAAGCTTGGTAAAAGTTAAGGGAAAATAGCTTAAGGGAAGTTAAGGGGAAAAGTTGCCATATGCAAGCTTTTAAAGCAGGGCATATCAAGAAAGGCAATTCCGATTAATATCCACTCTAGAAAAATGGTGAAACCATTATTCCTTTAATCTACAGAACTAAGACTTGGGCTTCATGGTGTTGGCCACCATAAATTCTGTGTAAGCCAGTGAGTTTATAGCTGAAATAGAGAGCATGAAATGTTAGAGATGGACGGGTCCAAGACAGTTTAATCTTCACAAGATTACAGTGCAGATCACTGGCAAAATATGAAAGAAAATGTGGTTTATTGAATCATTGTCCAGTGCTCTCCTCACTGGTAGACCTCTGTCACAAGGTAAGATTTCCTTAATTAATACTAAAGTTATGAGAAAAATATTCACAGTTAGTTTCCTCATTTATGAACAACTGTAAGATAAGAAGACATACAAAAATGTGAAGTGACAAAAGGTAACCATTTACCTGCATTTTTGTTGCAGCATGGAATGATTAAGCTTTGCGAGATTTTATTAAAGAAAATTTTATTCATCCACAGCCCTCATAACTGTGCAGGTTTTTATACTTCAAAGGAATATTTAAACATTACTGAATGTGAGGTAAGCATTCTACTTCATTTTTACTCATTTCTGGTAATGTCAAATAATGTAAGCATATCCAAAGTAATAAAACATACAGATGCCAAAACAGATTTTTATAAATATTTCTTTAAGCATTGGTCAGGCAGGATTCATTATTGTTAGATGTGACTTCTTAAGGAGCTGGGAAATCTGATTTAGCAATGCTTGCCAATCACATTTCCTGTTATTATTTATCTTTTACTTTCCCTGAAGCTGAGTGATTTTCCTCTTTTTCCTGCTTGCTTTCTTTGTTATTGTAATGACACACTTTTTAAAGACATTGTAACAGTGGTGACTTCAATCCTTAATCCCAACAGATTTTCATTTTACTAAAATTAACTAGAAAATGTCACATACCTGAAGTTTGATCAATGTAATGCATCAGGTAAGCACATGAAGTTGTGCACTGGTCAAGTTTTGCTTGAGACGCATTGTTAGAATGATGGCACTGCACACAATTCCTGTAAAATAAAAATGTAATTAAAAACTTATGTCTTTGTACTCCCCTTAAAGAGATTGTATCAACAGGCTGACGTCTCGCTTGCACATAATGCCTTCCTGTTGTTAGTAAAAACATTGCGACACTTATTTTTTTCTGAAATGTGATGCCTCTCAGCATTTTATTCCTGTGATGCTTCTCAGAACAAACTAGTCAGAAGTCATAAAGTAAAACACGTCTTTGGCTTCTAGCCACCTTCATCCGGCCCCTGCTCTGCATTTTGTGATGTGAGTTTTTCAGGGGGTACACCTAAGGGTCCAGCATCCTCTCCTCAGCTATCAGCCTCCAGTTCAGTCCTAGTCTTTCCTTATCTATCAATCTCATTGGGATACACACTGGAACTGAAGGGTAGAGATAGGTGTAGGAAACACAGCTTTGTCAATAATTTTTTGGATACTATGTTAAGACAAAGCCAAGTAAGTTCCCACTTCTGGGCAGTTCATAGGGTCACCAGCACAGCGGGAGGCAGCGCTGTCAGTCTTACCATCTTCTCTGTACAGCCTTGCAGAAGACGGACATCACAAGTGATCCTGAAAAAGCCCTGACTGAATTTTTAAAGAAGCTATGCCATCTTCTGAATTTATTAAAGGCACGCATTTCATAGCGACTCTGAACAAGTGTAAGCCAGCAAGGATAATTGCATTTCATCTAATGAAATCTTAGCAGTCACCTTTTCAGACATGGCCCAGTGTGGCTCTCCAGCATATTCACCAGATGAGCTATAATTCAAGTGAATACAAAAAAACAACAATTCTGTTTTGATCACAACTCCCTTTCCAATAAAAGGCTGATCTCTCACCCTCTCGGCCACAGTGGGATGCAGAACATTACATGTGCTAACGGGAGGGCATCGAAGAGCTGTGCCCAAGGATGGGGCTTCATTGACTCTTTAAGCCAGCACCACTCAGTGTGCCACTGAGAGCTTGGTCTAGCTTCTCTCCTCCTTGGGCTGCTCTTTTGACCTCCATCCACACCGTCCCTTCCTTTACATGGGTAAGGACAAATGACCTGCTTTAAAACTAGCATGGCAAAGACTAAGTGGTTTAAAACTGAGTAACAGAGAATGTTGTTCTCTGGGTAAGACCAGATCTGCTCTGCTGACCAATAGCAGTAATAATGTGCAGGTACTGCTCTTGTTTCACACCTTCTTTCAGCTGAGAAGAACAAGGAGTGTGCAAAACCAAATTTGGGGAATATTATTGGACTTGCTGGCGTTCAAGAGTAGGAGCTACTGTCCATTTTTAAAACTCCAAATTTATGGGCTTTATTTCCTACCCAGAAGATTTCATATGAAGAACCATCTTTTAATAAATATATGAAAAAATGATACTCACAGGCCACACCTCCCTTGACTTCAGAAAGCTGAAAGCTGGACACAGACTGGTGAACACAGATACAGACATGCAATTCTCTTAATTGCCAGTGTGAACCCCTCAGCTACGTAGAGAAAAGTCTCAAGCATAAATTGTTTCAATTTCCTACAGTCTAAATATCTATGTAATATAGCACACATCTAGCCAAACAGAAATATTTCTCCTTGTTTCAAAAGGAGTTGGAAAATCAAGTCTAGCACAAGAAACGTACCAGTTTTCTTCACAGGCTTTGTTACAAGTAGGGCAATATTCACACAAACGGCCAAAGCTTCTTGGATCTGTGCACTCACACTTTCCACATACACATTTTCCTCTTCCACTGCAAATCTGGCCCTTTGAATTCAGGCAGTGCTTTGCTGATTGCAACGAGCACTGGCAACGGTCACCTTCCCAGCCAGCGTAGCATTTGCATTTACCAGCTTCACATTCACCATTACCTACAACATCAGATAGTCTTGAGTCACATGCTTTTATCAAAACATAGAAAGTCAATTTTTATATGCATATGTCTGTATTGCTGGTGCTTTATGTTAAACAGAGCTAATTTAGACCTTGGCTTACTAATTAGTTTTTAAGTTAACAATTTGGGCTGAAATTACCAGTATGATATGTATTTATGACTGCTGTTTGTTGTTCAAGTTGAGCAAAAGCTGCTACCTTGATGTTATTCTAACCCCTTTTACTAGAATTTCTGCCTGTTGCCTTAGATCAAAGCAGTGGGGATTAAAAATTATGCAACAATCAGGAAAACAGACTTCAGGCAAACTAAACAAACTTCTCTTTAGTAAGAAAGCATTCAATTCAAATAAACAGCAAGATTCAGTGGAGGAGGGAGTATCAAGTTCATGTGTACATGCCAGCTTTTTTTTCTTTCTTTTCTTTTCAGAAGCACGCATGACAGCATTGCTTTTCTGCCTTTCTAAAGGACAGACTACTGAGCTGAACAGGTGGGTGTGCTGTGCTTATGAACTGTAGGTTGTTTAATAAGAACTTAAAATGCACAGCCTCAAGGATTCCAAGGCTATGAAGAACCTCTGGTGGCTTTCACAATTTTCCAGGCAAAGCAGTGGGAGCTTTAGGGCAAAATCTGTATGTTTTCCACGTTGTAGCAAATTTAGGCAGGTGTACAACTGACATGCTGATAAA
Source organism: Pandion haliaetus (assembly GCA_013401275.1). NCBI lineage: Eukaryota > Metazoa > Chordata > Aves > Accipitriformes > Pandionidae > Pandion > Pandion haliaetus. Next base: position 16,901 of record VYZV01028343.1, on the reverse strand, counting down.
GTTTAGCCACATTTTTACAGCATGTGAGAGCACCTTTAGGAAATACAGAAAGAGTGCAGAAAGCACAGGCAGGTCTAGCAAATCCCATGAGGACTTCTCAGCTATGCCTCGGCAGTACCTAAGTTTCACACAAAAGGCAATGGCCCTTCTTGTGCTCCAGGGATCCACAGAGCAGCTGCAGGGAGATTGTCCCACCTAACAGATTGGATCCCCTAAACGGGAGTGAGGCCAAGGTATAGGCTGCCCCATTTTTTGCCTGGGCTGGGCAAAATGGAGGGGAGAAGGGGACCATAGGAAATATCAGAGCAAGGCTCTGCACTGGGAAACATCCTACGAAGAGGCACACTGCTCAGCCATGGCTCTAGGCAGCAGGTTCCCCTTGTGGTACCCTAGGGTGGGACTCCATCACAGGTGAGTCTCCCATCACCTCTTAGACAAAGATCTCCCTGTCTCCTCTGCCGACCAGGGCACCACATAGCAGGCTTTAGGAGCTTATAAGTTTGAAAAGTCTGCTTATGGTTAAGAAATAGTAAATTTGCAAAGTGGGTTGGGAAGAAGAATAAGAAGATGAACTGTAATTCTTTGTGCTGGAATGAAGTATTTAAAGGATTAGGTAACGTTACTTCTCTTCATTTTATGTAAAGTCCATAGTCACCAGCAGAGCAAAACCAAAATAACTTTAGTAAAGTCCATAGTATTACTCTCAGTTTACCTAACTGTGGTCAAAAAAATTGGTCCCTCATTTCACTCATTGGTCAGTATACAGTGAAATGAAAGGATGCAGGACAGCAGTATGGATTTTAAAATATTTAATTACTTCTTAGGGGAAAAAAAAATTCTGGTAGAGATACAGTAATGATACTGCTTCAGTCCCGTTTCTCCTTAATAACACTAACTTAAAAGTACATGTTTTGTATTTTGTTCTTATGCAATTTTCATTTGCATGTTTTCTTTAAAAAACATAAAGTAGGCCACAAAAAGAATATGAATTTCTAACAACTCTCCCTGTTTATGTTTCACTTACACTCTCCTTTTTGGAGCAGGTGTTCCGAACAGTGTTAGCATATATATCAGTATTTGAAATCAAGTGTTACTGTATCTCTCACAAAACTGTTTTAGGGTATTAGAAAATCAGAACCTCATCTGGAAGTTATGATTCCTTCTAATCTCTTAGTATCTCATATTCCCATTAGACTGAAATGTATCAACCCACTTTCTAGAATAATGTTACTGTTTTATCCGAGGTATCAGTATCATTACTTCTGAAGAAGTTTGAGATTTACATCTTAAGATAGCTAAACTTAGAAAAAACTCAATAAATCCCCTAAAAAGCAGTGTTGAAGTTTAGAAGACAGTGCATACCTCTGTGGTGAAGAAAGCCCAGGAGCATGAATTCCTACCAGGCTGTTCAGGACATTTCAGACACTAATTCTGCACACACAGTTCTTGTACTTGACAGCCCTACATCATTGTTTTCAGCAGCATCATGTATATAAGCTTCAGAAAACAAAAAAAACTAAAAACCAAACCCCAAAATACAGACATAAACCCTGCAGCTTACCAGAACATAAGTTTCCCTGGTGATACGGGCAGGAAAAATCATCCATTTCGCAGTACTTGCCATACACCTTGCCGAGCTTTGTTTTGAAGCAGAAACATTTTCCATCTATGCAATTTCCTTGTCCACTGCAGATGGGCTGGTCCTGGTGTTGTCTGCACCTCTCAGAAGGAAGCATATCTCTATTAGAGCTACAATTATTGTCACTGCAATGGGACTGCTTGCCATCAGACAAAGTTTCATCAGCCCATACTCTTTTGTGCCTTGCACTGTCTCCATACTGACAGGCACAGCTTTTCTGCACATTAACAATGGCGGTTTCATTGAAACCAATAGGCTTAAGTATTGCATATTTTCTTCCTGCAGTTGTATCGCATCCTTTCATTGTAACTGATACATTGAAAAGCACCTAAGAAGAAATAAAGACAGATTTTACATCATTATTATTTCCTATAAATTGCTTAAAATTTTTAACACATAAATAAAGCAGAATCTTACATTGTATATGAATGTGCACTAATAATAACAAAATACAGAGTAGCCATTTATCAAATATGCTATATTAGTAATGATAGGCATCACAAATACAGTAAAAATCCTAACAATAGATTGACAGCAGTCTGCTTTTCATGTTAAGAAAGCGTAGTTGCAAAAGCCAGGTTTAATACAAGTTAACTAGTATTAGAGTTACCATCATCACCCTCCTGTTATTATTTAATATGCACTTTCTGTTATATTATAGAAATACTAAGATGAGAATTGGAACTAGATTGAGCAAGACAACACACAAACAGAGACACTGTTCATAAAAAGGACCTATAAAGAATGTTCTTGCTGCAGAAACGGTCCATGCAAATAGAAACCACACTCCCACTAAAACACAAAAGTGGCTCACACCTTAGCAGCAGCTTATTTTTCCCAATTCCTACAATGGGGATGCAGCAAGAGAGCCTTGCTGCTCTTGCTGTGGTCCTGGGCAGACCAAGTGCTGCTTCAGAGCGGACCCAGTGCCTATCTCCTGGCTGTGTCATGGCCATCACCACCATGCCCAGGTCCTCACCCCAGTAGTGCCCACTGCAGCAGCAGACCCTGTGGCTTTCCAGAGTCCTGGCACAGGACCCTGGATCATTCTGGTGGTTAGGTGACTGCCATAGGGTTTGCATCAGTCACTACCAAAACTCTTTGACAGCTCCTACATGTGATACTTTCACTGGAAGCAATCCTGTATTTCACGATTGCTTTTTGGGCTTTTTTTGACTCGTAGGCTTCTGACAGGGTATTCTCACTAAGGCTATTTATCCTGCTGACAAAACCCAACTCTTCCTCACCTCCTCACAGAGAAAATATAACCAAGAGGAAAAGGCGAGAAAGGAGCCCAAGAGAAGCAAATACCTTTACTCTTTACCACCAAAGAACAAAGATTTCCAAATAAAAAAAAGAGAAAACCTAAGAAACTGATCACATACAAGGTTGAAACTACCCGCAAAGACTAAGGCCATTCATTTCTCATCACTGTCTCCCCCTCCCGCTGTGCCCCCACATGAGGACAGCCAAGCCCTTGGGGACAATGGTGGCTTTGTGGTGAGCAGGGCTGCGGCTGCCTACATGGACAACAGGAGAAGAATGTTGTGCAGAAGCATGTGCTTAACGTCGTATCGAGAGGGCACAGAGGCTTTGTTTTGCCCTTTGCTTTTCTTCTGGTTTCTCAAATGTGCCACTACACACATAACCCCTCAGTTGCCTACACTCTCCGTGCATGAGACTTCTTCCCTTCGGTTATGGGGCAAAAGTGTGGCTATGCAGTAATTAATTCATACAGCAGGTGCGTATCACATGGGGAGGACAGGCTGCAGCTAGAGAATGTGCTTTTTATTCAACACAGAGCCCTGCTAGAAAACATCATCTTCATGTACAACACAGTACTGGAGGAATGGCAGGGAGATGGGAGGGAAGGACAAATCATGTCTTGCGTACGAGTAGTGAAATTTGATGGGCTGAACACAGCAGCAGAAAGATGAAACATATTGCGACTAAATAATTATTACACCGTGAACACTGACGCTCGCTAATAGCCAAAGTTAGTTTTGCACTCTGAAGAGGCCATAGGATTCTTCCAGAATATAATACACTTTGTGTTTTGGTAAGAAAAGGAAGGAAGAAGGATTAGACAATGAAAGGAATGTGAGAATTAAGGAAAAGCATTTTGCCTGTAAACAAATACTGACAGGAGGATTTACGATTAAAATAAATTAATCTCTTGAGGATGGCTCATTTTCAACAGCAGTAGAGGTTTAGGACCACATGCAATCTTTTACAATCAACTGGTTTGGCGGCTTTTTATTAAAAAGAAACAGATATAAATATTTTTCTTTTCATTAAACAGAACAAATCCCAGCCCTATTTCTTATGACATGCACAGGGAAAAACACTGGAGAAGAGATACGTTAAGAAGAAAGACATAGCAAATCTCCCTTAAACTATAGAAGCTAATCAGCAGCAAGTCATGCAGACAAAATTCAGAAGAGCATAAAATACATCTAAACGAATGTTTTAAAAATTCACATATTTAATCTACTGATTTGTTCTGCTATTTCTACACAGAGACAGAAGTAAAATCACACCAGCTGAGATGTATGTCAAGAAGGAAAGAACTCCTTGACCTTGCTCTCCAGAAATACAGACCTCTTCCTGGCAAGCTAAATGAATTACTCTACTAGTCCAAGTAATTTAATAAATATATCAGGGCATAGAGAAGTTGTTCTGGGAAGAAAACCATGTTCTTTATATTAGCCAGACATCCTCCCCCGCATTTTCATGGTGCATGATGCTCCAGTTTTACAATCCGTTTCATTCAGTAGGTTGTACCGATCCAAATGGCAATAATTAATTTTATGAATATGATTTATAAAATAAACTAATTATCCAGAACCCTGATTGTGCATGAAGACTACCAGAGAAAGGAGAGCGAAAGGTGGCATCTAGTACAGACCCAAGGAACACAAATTCCAGTGATTCTTTTCCAGCCAGTGATTATCTTTCAACCTCTTTACATACAGATTTCATCACAATGCAAACAGCCATTGTACTCAGTGGAGGACAAAAAAGGAGAGTTTTAATGGACATTAGCTTTCTGGAACAGCTTTGAGCCTTAGTTCCATGAGATTAGTGAGAATTAAAATAAGATTCAGGAAAAATAAAACCAGAGAATAATAGACAGTCTGTGATCATTAATCACATAAATCCATTTTCAGTTTAAGTAATTCCCTAGAAGATTTCACACCATTGAAACCCAACCAAACAGAAAAATAAGGATTCCAGTTCCTTGAAGAACAAGAACTATCAACATACTTCTTCATTATATCCCACATTTTTACATCCTTCCATGCCAGTTTTTTTACTTCCATCAGGACAGATTGCAGTGATATTGAAATGAAGACCTTGGATCTGGTTATCCACTTGAATTTTCACTTCAGAGATTAGTTTCTATAACCAGAAAACAAGTTTTAGTCACATTGCATCTCAACATATAATGTGCATTGGTGACTAACACCAAGTACGGCTAGTATGTCTGACTAAAAATGAAGAAAGCTTGTCTGTGTGAATAAAGGAATGAATTAAAGCATTGTTTCCCATATAAAGACCCAATTACATTCCAAATATACACGAGTGAACTGGTAATTCTGATAAAGAGGATTACGTTTTCCAGATAAAAATGTTTTCAACTTTTCTAAAATGGTTTTGAGACTGTATTTTTCAAAATTTGAAAATGCATTCTAACAACTGTGCGCAATAAAAACTGCTTATTGTTTGAGAGACTTCTAGCCTTTTAGCACTGCTTATTGTTTGAGAGACTTCTAGCCTTTTAGCCACACATTTAAAATAAAACAGTAAACATACATACAACTACTCAGCAGAAAAGGTTCCTAATTGACTTGACACTTCATAAACTTCTGATATTTTGCAACTGTATTCAAAAAGTTTTCTCTGAACAAACTGACCTAAAGGCTACTGGGATTATTCTTACTGATTTATTTGGGTCAGCTAGGACTATACAAGTCCCATTAGGGCTTTTTGCAATATAAAATAATGAAAATGCCAGCTACTTTGTAACTTGTATTTACTGCATGGTCTAAAATTCTGCTTCCTTCTAAGAAGGAATATTGCTTCTTGACGTTTCAAAAATTTATTAAAGCTCTTTACAAACCTATGGAGCTGAAAATTGCACAAAGATTATAAAATTCCTGGCATATTACTATTTAAAAAATTAGTTTAGTGGGATATTTTTACTGCTACAAATGGAAATTTAATCACATGTTTATCTTAGTGACTTTTTGAAATTAGTGACTCATCTTTGGCTTTTTCGCCAGGGATTTTCAGCCAGGGTTTTCCACAATTAAGCCTAAGGTTTCCCTGCCTAGAACAAGAGTGCAAGAGGCCCACTGTCATTGAACATCAACACTAAATTTATTTTCTTATCTAAGTACTTTTGCTTTCAAGAAAGCAAAACATTCAAGCCCTCTTCACTGTGTGTTTATATATTACAAGCCCCTAGAACTATGACAAAAATCTCAAAGTATCAAATCCAATGAAGTTTAGGATGGGAAGGAAGATACTGTCTAAAAAATGAAAATAAGGCAAGAGCAAACTGGGGGTGGCTGGAGCAGGAAAGTCCCACAGAATCTTCCATTGAACTAAATAATTGTTTTGTAAATTTTCGTTTCCTCTCCTCGAATGTTTGCCCTGCACTGTGCTCTAAAAACTGGGATACAATTTAGGATGGATGGTGTAAAAGTGGCATACAAAAGGACTATGATCTTCAAAACTTTTTGCCATCAATTTCCTGCAAACCTCCATATTCAAAATTAGATTTCTTGATTTTATAAGAGAAAGTACAGTATCAGTGAGAACTTCTCTGCAGTTTGACTACACCCAACCACCTCTGCTTTTGAATGTCTTTGCCTTCTGTACAATGTTTTCAACATGACAGTAAGAAAAATGTGCACAAACTCACTCTATTTACTAGAAACAGACATGGGACTTGGCTCTTAATTATAGCCAATTTGCTGAAAGCAAATAGCTTGATTTAGATGGTTAACCTAGTACAATGGATAATTTCAGCCTCTCATGTCCAACTAATTAAAAATAATGTGATACATGTTGATACCTTGCATATAGCTTTCTAACTGTTTTTTCAACTTTGGGAACTTGCATGTTTGTGTAACTTGCACACCTTAACAGCATTCAACCACCTAACCCATCACGTTCATTTTGATGCTGCTCTGTGGGCTCCCTGTGCTCTAGTACATCAAATGTATACCTCTTGGCTTCATTTTCAAAGCTGTTTATGCCCCTTCTTACCATCTCATGATCAAGATGCCAATTTCCACTTTCAAGCTGCCATTCGCTGTCAAACTTTTGTGAAAAACGACTTTATGCTCTTTCCCGTACTACTCCTTTCTCTTTCCCATACTATTACTTTCAGCTGAGAACTCCACATGAGAGTTCACAAAGCCATTTCCACTGTTCTCTCCCAAATCCCTATCAAAACTCTTCTTCACTGCCATGCCTTAAAAGCCCGAGTCATTACACTGCTTTGTGCAGTATAAATCCTGCTTTCCACAATATACACTGCTGTCAAACAACCTCCTTGTAAATTCCCACCTGTTGTCCATTTTCTTAGAATTGTGCTATAAAACCCTCTAGATAGTGCACTGTCTTTTTGCTCTGAGTTTTTACAGTGCCTAGACAGTGGTGTCTGTTCTGTAACTAAAGATTTGAGATGCCTAAATTCAAATAAGTCAGACATTTCTTTTGAAGTTACACGGCAAGAGGTGCAGAGAATCAAACAGTGTATTTAGGAGCATCCTTAGAAAAGAAAAAGTGCTAGCTCTTGACTGAGACTCTGAGAGCCTGGGAATTTGAGAGCTATCATGGGAGTGTCACCCATCAACCTAGACATTCAGAAAATAAGGTAACTTATCCTTGGGGACTTCAGATAGGTGCCAAGATCCGGGAAACTCCAACATCAGACTATGAAAGGTGAAAAATCCCTGTACAAATATGGCATACAACATTGTCACTCTGATCATACCTGATAGGCTTCTACCACCAAATCATTGAGATTTGCTGCTTGTGATTCTATCTGTCTTGCAACAGTACCAGGCAACAGAGGTAACAGATCCTATGAAAAATACAATAATTTATGCACAGTTTTAATTTTAAATATAAATATTGTGCTTTCAAAATTGGAAAAAGAAATCAGGTTTCTAACCTACTTTATACCAATGGAACTGGCTTCCTTGAACTGCAAAAATAACATGGATGTTATTGTCAATCAATTTTTCAGAGAGCTGCCCAAGAGATGGATGCTCCTGCAAAATACAACAGAAAAGAGAAGACTGCAGATCAGTAGGGAAAAACCTTATATTTCACATATGACACTATACAGGATTCCAAAACCACCCCAACCCTTATTTCTAAATGTACAGGGAAATGCTAGGCCTACATCCAGAAGAAGGTGGGACCAACCAAATAAACAGATCATGACAAAAAAAATCATCAGGGCAGCAGTCAGACTGTGACAGGCTTATCTGTTGCCAACTATGCAGGGGTGCTGCACAATGGGAGGACTATCTCATACAATACTATTTTGTTGGTTTGAGTCTGATGCTTAAGAAATATGGATACGATGTTGTCCATGGTCCATTTAGAATAATAACAAGATTCTTGAGAATGATAGGTGGGTTCTTGTGCAAAATTCAGGGAGAAAGTACAACATGAGGGCACTGAGAGATGAGGTGTGCTTTTGGGAACAGCAAGGCGAGTAATTAAAAGTTTGTTTCTCAGAAATGTATTTTGGCACCAGGGATCAGGCACATCAGCTAAATGCAGCTACTGGGTCAGGTTCTAGCAATGTCAGTATTCTGTACATATCTTACTTATGGCAGACAGTTTTCTCCTTCTCTATATGTCCAAGACCTGCCTTAGGAGTGATGCCTCCAGACCTTACCACGATGACCTGCTACATTTTCTTAACCACGCTTGTGCCTGAAGAAGGTAGCATGAGTTTCATGTCTCTCCCCAGTAATGACATTGCTCTATTTGGTGAAGTACCTATGACGGCATATCCTGTGTCAGTGACCTGCCCTTCTACATTTCTTATTGAGAGATATGACATGGATTTGAGAACAACAGGTGCATTGCTATCCCTTCATCCATGATCTGGGGATGCACAAGGGTGTCTGTGTAGTCCCAGTGGGCTTTATACACCTGGGCTGTGTGAGATCCTTCCAGCTCCAGTACTCTAAAACAAACTGTATCTGAAAGTTACCACTTATTTACCATACATCTGTGAATACTTCTCAAGAAGTAAATTCAACACTTAAAACTCATGACTAAACACAGAGAAATGACTGGGGCCTTGGCCTGTGTTTCCCCTTAAAGATATTTTATCTGGACACCTTCACTTATGTCAGGTCCTTCAACCTCTTTCCCCCATATATTTCTGCTGTCTTTCTCTTCTCTTCTCTTCTGGTATTTTTCACCATCTGCCCCATATTGTCTCTCTCTTGCACAAAGATGCTCTGTTTCCCTGCACAATTAATTTCTCCTCAGAGTGCCACTTGTTACTCAAGGCACCCTGCAAGTCAACTGCTCTCCTAACAGTAACCTGAATGCCAAGACAGCTGAGACAAAGTTATGCAAGGGGGCAAAATCCATTTTCAATCATATTTCACCATTATAAAGAGCCTTGTATAGAAAGAACAAAGGAGTTTCTTGCGGCAGTTTGATCTTAGCCAGGGTCCATGCCTCTCTCAACTTTTCTACCCTTTGGTAAGAGATTCTATTCCTTAAGATAAGTGATGAAAGGTAGGTAACACAGCAATAAATGGACCTTCTTACAGCTCCAGCTATGGGTGTGCCACACATGAGGGTCCAGTGAGCATGCATTCCCACTACACAGCAGTCGTGGGTAAACTGCAGCAGCAGTGGCTTTGTTGCCGTTTTCAGTAGCCTACAACACAGCACTAAGCCCTCCTTCCTTCTCCATGACCACAGAGCACAGTGGTAGGACCTCCATTGTGCTGCACAATCCTACAGGCCACATGCAACTGGCTGGCAGATCACAGACACACCAAGTGGTCGCAGGACATAGGTGAGTGAAGCCAGACATTCTGCAAATACCTCCTGCACTGTAAATGTGTGAATGATAGGGGCAGTATTGAGGGATCATAAGATGGTGGTCAAATAAGTCAGCCTGCTTAACAGGTGACACTAGACATGTCCAAATTCCAGCAGAGTGGCCCCTCAACATCTCTGCAACTAATAGCAGAACTCTGGGATCAGTGGTATCAGAAATGGGTTTCCAAGCCCTCATGAAACAAAAACTTACTCAGATGGAGCTTACTGAAGTCAAGAGATGACATGCATAGATGTGCAAGGGTTGCAGGGACTAGATCCCCAAACTACCTAGTCTGCTTACAGGTAAAGCTGAAATTTCATCACTTGTCAGATCTAACTCACTAGAGTGTCCAGCTTGGCTAGTAGTACATTAAAGTCTCACTTCAGAATAGAAAGAAATTTTTTCTTTTTGTTAGAAGGGAGTTTAAAAAAAAAGCATTAACAGACCCACACCATCTTTTTCATTTTAAGCATGTAAAGGGATGACATAAGGAACTGTTGGTCACTCATGGAGCCTCACTTTGCTTGCTATAAAACCTTGCTGTACTTCATCTATTTTTATCTTATCTCTTTCCACTACTGCTCAAGTGAATGTACTTTCATTTTAGATCATCTTTCTTGTTCCAATTGCATCATTCATTTTATTATTTTAACCTACTATGTTAAGCTGAGAAGATAACTAATACAGATGTTAAGTATTTCAGAAAGGGAGTTAACCAAGCACAGATCTAATTAAAATGGACTAGAATTCTTTCCTGTCTAACACTTCTTTGCTGACCTCTGCGACTGCTTAGCAAGAGTTAGACAGATACAGGCAGAAAAGTGACTAACTGAAAATATTTCTGGTGTGAAGGCTAAGCTTATGCAAATAAATACAGCAAAGTCCTCTTAACTGGCACAAGGAAGAAATAAAAATATGCCAAAATGCAATCTTCTCAAGACTACCAGAAGCTAAGAATCAAAGTAGGAAAACAATGTGATTACAGATGGCTCTTTAATTTAGCATAGCACAACAAAACTGCATTGATAAGGAAAAAAAAAAAA
>VYZV01028342.1:129165-141910 GCA_013401275.1 Pandion haliaetus | reverse complement strand
CGGGGCCCGGCGGGGCAGCTCTGGGGCCTGCCCGGGGCCAGCCCGGCGCTGCGGCCACCTGCGGGGGTCTGGAGTGTGGGGGGTGCGGGCGGCTGCGCCCAGCCGGGCCTCGGGGAGCTGTAAGGGGGCGAGGCCCGGGCTGGCCGGTCCGCCCGCCGTCGTGGCTCACTGACCTGCCGCCGTGGTGCCCCGCGGCAGGGAAGGGGAACGGGCCTTCCCGCCCCTCTAGCAGCCTTCATCGCCTCTTTTCCTCCGCCCAGCGACGGGTTTGTTTCGCAGGGTTTCCTCGTTGACAGCAGGGCCCCGCTGGGCGCTGCAGGATGCTGTGCTGCGCTCGGTGCCGAGGGTTCACACCCACCAGCAGCCTACCACAGCTGATGGAAAATCATTCCCAGCGCCTCTTGTGTGTTAAGGCTTGTGGGACACGGGCACTGCGTGTGCCTGGTTGTTTGCACGCCTCCTTCTCTTTGTGTAAGCGCATCCTTCGTCCCTTTCTGTTTCTCCCGTTTCGTGTCTGAAGCTGTACGCTGCGTGTCCTAACGTGTCCTGCTTCCCCATCCTGCTAGAGATACATTTAATCCTGGAAAGGAGTGCTATGGCCCTTCTCTACGTGCAGACTGCATGGAGACCCTTCTGCCTGCGGCATCGGGCAGGCTGGGAGCTGGGATTTGCACCTGAATCCAGCTTTGCCAGTGTCATCGTGTGAATCAAGATTAGTAGGATTGTGAACCTGGGTGCTCAGATTGCTTGAAATTTTGAGTTGTCGGCACAATCGGGTATTACTACACTGTGAATAGGAACTCTGCCCAAGTTGTGCGTAGGCCTGAATATGTTTAAAATAGGCGTATGGCCATAAATGACTTCATTATGGCTGTGCTGAAGTTTGGGAGCTTGAAAAGACACATCCAGGTTAGGTTGATCAAGTGTTTTTTAAGGGGGCATGCTGCAAGCAGAAAGCCAATTAAGCTGCAGTGAGTCAGAGCCATTTTTAAGCTAGTGCAGGGCATCAGATTGGTAATGAGTTGTGCCAGCGCATAACTAATGGTCCTACATTAGTACAGCTAAAATGGGGATGGCCTTGTTAGTTGAATACAACTCTTTGAGTTGACTTAGTCTTTGTAGTTTTTTTCCTTCAGCAGCAATTTGCACTCTCTCCCTTGTTGAAATATGTGCAGAATGTGAGCTACCTTCTCACTTTTCTTCTAGGCTGTAATGTTTTTCTTCTCTACTAGGTGAATTTGAGAGAAGACAGAGGAGAAAAGGTTGTGGTGCTCTTCTAGTTTGTGCTTACAAGAAAGCTCAGCTTTATGGAGTTACCTATTAGGGATGTTGCTTTCCATATATTGCAGAAGCTCAGAATACACTTGTGTAATGCCTTCTGAGCTTTGCCAGACTGGTAGAGTCTGATTTGCTCGCCATTTGGGGAGCAGGTCCTCAAGGTATTCTAAGGTTCCTTGGTAAGATGGGGCAACAAAAAGGAGAGGGGGGGAGAAAAAAACCCATATGGCATCTTTAAGATACTCTATTCTTTGGAGAAATTGGAAAAATTCGTTACCATGATGCAAGCTACAAACCTGGTAATTTGTTTGCTGTTCTTTAGCATATACCTGCACCTTGGTCTTGTGTGATTAAGGAGAAAGAAAATGATGGGGGGAGAAATGCAAGCAAACAAATATACATGTTGCTGAACAGGTGGCATGCTGGAAATTCATGTAATAACTTGTTTAATGTAAAATTCTGCCTATACTTTAAGTGGGCTGTATGGATTGGGGTGATCTTCTTTCCCATTTTGTCTGTGGGAAGTGAATTGTTATAAATGAGTTATCAGTGCTAATTAATTATTGTTAGTTTGTGTTAACATCTTGTTTTATATCTTCTAGCTGAAAGTCATTGCTATTGATGAACAGCTGAGAGTCATTTATGAGGATAATGTTCATTTTGATAAAGACCTTCCAGAATTTAAGTAAGGCTTTTTATATTTTACTTGGATAATATAATTNGCTGTTGCCCTGTTTGGTCTCATTGTTATGTGTGAAGGCATGGAAAAAATTCATGCCATGTTCATGTTTCATGCTTGGCAAGGGTAGTATGTACTCTTGCCTTCCTTGGTATGTAAATATGGCAAGAACTCCCAACAGGAAATAGATTAAAAAAATCTACCCCAAAGTATTATGTGTAAATAAACAATTTATGTTTTTTCTTTTGGGACTTTGTGACTTGTGGACATGACTGTTTCTTTTGGGACACAGAAGTCAGCACTGCCTTTGTGTCAGGGTAGAATGCTGTGATAACAGCAAGTAAATTGCATGAGCGGAACTTCTAAAAGGCATTTGAAGACAAATTCAGTGGTTTCAAATCTCACAATAAGATGTAGGATGGCAGTGTTTGTTTACTTCAGTTAGCAGACTAGAATTTACAAATGTCATCCTCCGTGGTCATAAGTTTCAAGGAAGTATATTTATTTACTTGATGGTTTAACAGCAAAAATTGAATTTCATCTTCTATGTTCAAGCCACTAATGCTGACAGTTAGGAGACTTAGAAATAACTATGAATTACATGGAGTCAATGAGCAGTATCAGCACGGGAGTCTATCACAGATCTTACTTCAGGATCGGAGCCTTTCCTTGCAAATTATTTACTTTACAATTGGGTCAAACATCTCTTAACATCACTTCCTAGGAGCTGGCTTTTACTTTTTCAGGTTTCAAACACTGACCATATCCTTGCTCTTAATGTAAAAGCATTGCAAACTTTCTTTCTTTATTAATAAACTTGAAGAACTTTGCTTGGCGGGGAAAAAATTGCAGAATTTACCAAGAGAAAATACCATTTTTCTGTAGGACTCAAGGTGGAGTCTATATTCACAGTGACAGACTGACAGTCACTTCTCCTGTGCTAATGTGGGTCAAGGTATGAACAAGCTTTATATAGTTCAACTTTTTCCTTGCTGTTACTGAAATGAAAATGCATTCCAAGCAATGGTAAAACTCATCATTCAAATCAGCGTAGTACTTTTGCTTGTATTCCCTTTCTTTGAAGTATTATTCTGTGTCTTTGGTGTGCAAATATTAATGTTATCAGCAAACATAGTGGAAGTTGCTAAGATTTTGAGGTTTTGTTTGTTTGTTTCTTCACTCTCTACTGTTATAGCATTGTATGTGTGATAAATCCTTTCCTGACTTTCCCTTGTTTAAAAAAAAAGACTATTCTTTTTTTCCCTGATCTTTTTGTTTCATACACAAAAGGGGCAGCTGTCTGTTGCTTTGCCTAGCTTAAATCTGTGTTTTTGTAGCATCCAGGTTAGCTTTGGTAACCAGTTGATGTCTCAACTTGTAAGTGGTTAAAGAGCGATTTATTCAGTGATTCCCAGTCAGTTTGACTGGTATTTATTTTGAAATACAACGTTCTTTTCTATTTTAAAAAAAGGCCTTCCTTGCTTCTGTGCAGATTCTGTAACACTTGCTCTCACATGGTACTATGTAAATTTATCTTACTAGTATGATTTGAGTAGTTTGATATTTGAAAGGTCACAGAACCCTTGGCTGGTAATCCACGGTAGTTGACAAAGGTTTGGTAAATTTGGTTGCAGTTGGGCTTTTGAACCATAATGAACAGGAACAGTTGTAACTATTAAATTAATAATAAGGTGATATAGGTATATGATGTTTCTTGGGAAATTCTGAAGTCTTGCAGCAGTCCATTTGTCAAGATAGTCTGGGAAATGCTGATCTGAATGAAACTATGTAAAGATAGATTAATTTTTGGTTTTAAATTTCAGGAACATGTAGCAAGAACAAAACTAACCTAGGTGCTTAAAGTGCTAAAATTAATTTTGAATTAGCCTTATATTAAAGGGACTTTGAGTTTTCAGGTGACACTGGGGGCAGTGGTATTGAGGGTACCTAACATCTTGTGGGATGGGGTGCAGGGTCCACCCCGTTAAGATTTCATAGATTTCCAAAAGTAAGAACAGAAAGAGATAATCCTGCTTTGTGTCTGCCACTCCTAAAAGTGTTTTTTTAAATGAATTGGAATTCTTTAACTCTTGCCTCTTATTTAGGTTTCAAAGAATGGATCTTTGTGATTCAGCTTGTTTAAAGATCTTTTTTTCCCCCGTGTGATTCAACTTTTCTTTAATGGACTCTTTCTTAGTAAATTAATTTATGCAGCTTCTTGAGAAGTCCGTAGTCATTAGCTAATTTTTCATTATCTGCCAATGAACTCTTATCAGTGATGACATGAATTTACTGTTTAATTCCAGAGATTGTGAGTATGCATAATTTGATAGCTCGTTACAGTCATTCTTGATTCTGTTTGTTCTTACAGGCTCTGGATATGATTTTGGAAAAGATGAAGTCTTCAGGCTTTGACTTCTCTGAAGTCAGAGCTTTGTCTGGTGCTGGCCAGGTTAGTTTATAAAGAAAAAAAAATCAGTCTTACTGTATTTCTTCAACAGAGTATAAGGTATAGTGATAAATTTCATTTAAATAATTGTATTGCCTAAGACCATAATGACATCAAGTAAGACCAAAGCTTCTATATAAGCATCCATTAAAAGACACATTTCTCAGGGGAACTTAAAACCTGAAGCACACAAAGCAATCACTAGAAGGTAGTGGGAGTGGAGGGTGAGATTTATAGTGCAGTTGTTTAGATCAGTATAGTGCATAACTAGTTGGTTTCCTGTTGTTTAAATTCTTTGTACATACAGATTCTGAAATGACTGGGGTAATTTTGAATTTCAGCATATCCAGGTGCTTGTGGAAATGGGGTAGAAAAAATAGTGAGGAGTGCAGTTTGCTAAAGGCATGGTAACGTCCTGTTGAGCCCAGTTTTTGTTGGCTAGGATAGAGATCTGCCTAGGAACAACAAAACCCAAATGATGATAGTCTTTGATGCAGAAATAACAAAGATGCTGCCATGATTTAGCCTGTAGTGCATAATGCCTTTTTTCTGAGATTTATAAAACCCATCCTGACATTTAGTCAGTTAGCCAGTCTCCTAGTATGCTGGTGAAACAAGGAAGTCTTTTATAACTTTAACAGATGATATTCAGGGTGAGGACAGCACCAAAGCGATAGCTAATTCTGACACATGAAGCTTCGGTTATTCGTCCTGATATATCTGGGACTAATTAATCAAAACTCTTTGCTTTGATATCCACGTTTCATTGATTTCGTTGAAAGTCTGAGCAAAGTGTTTGAAAATCATAGCCGGTATCAAGGCTCTGGTATGAATTCTTCAGTGAAACAGAAGTTAGGGACTGCCAAGTAATCCCAGTTTACTCAAGTGAAAAAAGGAAGTGGGCTTTCAGATTGTCCATATTCCCTTTATTTTACCCATCCTCCAGTAAGTTGGGGGTATCAAGTTGGTACTATATTCAGATTCTTTCAAGTAGAACAGATTTCATTTAGTTGCCCCTTTGCAACCCACATTGTCGTTCTCCTTTTTCTCTTTGAAGAACCTTGTCTTTATGCTGTAGATCACTGTCGAGGTGCACTGGTGTGCCAGTGTTTGTCCCAAAGAAGGGACAAACTTAGTCTTGATTGTCTGCAGAAATGGCAGAGAGATGTGAAATACAATCTGGATGATGCGGTGGTCAAGTACTCTGTGCCCAGGGGGTTCTGTGTGCACTTGGTGTCATCAGAACTATTTGTGGGTTCACTGGATGGTGCTTTGCAGTTTGCCTAGGGTGTCCCGCAGGTGCATAACCAGAGATGCCTGGCTTGAGGAAGCCACCTGAGAGATGGAGTTTAAATAATCTTCTCAATATTATGTGGTCTGTTAGTGGTGACAGGGACAGGCACGTAACTGAAGGATCTGGGGGCTGTGTTGAAATAGCACAGAACTAAATCTTGACTGTGGAGCCCTGGCTACAGCTCAAACAGCCCTCAAGGAAGTATCTAATACCATTAGCAGTATAATAATAGTTCCCACTAGAAGTTGCTATAGTTCAAAATCATCATTGTCTCGACTCCTACATTTTCTGGTTTAGTATATGCTTTGCTCAATATTAAAGAGTCTTTTAATGAGGCACTAGATGGAAAAGGTGCATTTTTTGGTCCTAGTTTGGAGAGAGTTCTCTGTCCCTTAGAGTTTGAAATTCAGATCAGGATATGAACTTCGTGGCTTGGGGAAGGCATCTCCAACTTCTGTTTCTGTACTTTCTACAGCAACATGGGAGTGTGTACTGGAAAAAAGGAAGCATCCAAATTTTAAAGAATGCATCATCCAAACTGCCTCTACATCAGTCACTAAAGGTAAGGTGCATAAAAGAGCTCTGAGGGAGAGCTACACTGTGCTTTGTCTGCTCCTTACACAGTCTGCTCCTTTTCTCCTTGCAAACCTTTCCTCTTGTTTGGCTGAGTTGCATGGCCCTGCAGCATAAAGTGGAATGTACTGGTTATTCTTTCAGCTCCAGGGCTTTTGACATTTTCTTTTCTTCTGAGTGACAGTATATACTGCTTTAAAAGCTTACAGGTGCCAGGGGGCATCCCAGAATCTTTCTGCATCAGAGTCACAGCCTGTTTGTTCTTTTAGGAAATGTAATATTTACAGGTTGTTTACAAAACTATTTTACATTTTTTTTTTTTATATACTTGTATTAACAAAAAATTGTGGTGAAAAATACTGTTGTACCAGAGTTTCCTTGCAGTGCTTGTGATTTCATTAGAAAATAATAGGAAAAAAAAAAAAGGCCAGTTTACACTTGCCTCTGAAAGGGTGGAAGTGCAATGCTTTGTGGACACAAACTCCTAACAAGTACATTGTTGAACCTCAACATTTTTTGTGTGTGTGTGTGTGGTTGGTAAGTTTTGCACATAGACTTGACAAACTTTTGTTTAAAAAGAAAAGTAGGGAGGAATCGACTTTCCTCTTGAAGACTCTTACCTTCCTTACTTCAAGATCAGTATGGACACTTGTATGTTGAAAGGGAGACATTTGTGTAACTGATCTGTTAAATGATTAATTTCGGAAATATGTCATGTGTGCAAAACCCACGGAAATGGAATTAAAATGCTCACTGGTGATGTACTAAGCCTCAGTTGCATTTCCAAATGGTAATGCCAGCCTTTAAAGAGAATCTGTTAGTAGGGTGGTAGAAAGATAATCTGATTGTTTAGAGAGGAGTTCTAAAAAGCTGGGCTAAACTTGCATAAAGGGGCCCAGGGCTTTGGCTGCCAAAGGAGTGTACTGAGACATCGTGCTGCAGGTTATGTCAAGTTACAGCAGAAAAAAGCCTGTTGCTTTCCTCTGGTGTGAAGTGTGGGTAAAACTTTTCACCACTGACCAACATGCTGCCCAATATCTGCTTTCCTGTAATTATCAAGATGAGACCAGAAGGCCCATCGGAGAACTGAACTGTGAGCTGATACATAGGTCTGCTGTATTGCTATTACTCTAGCAGGGACTTCTTAGAGATCAGACTTACTAATAAAGGACATTGTTCATTGCAGGCTTGTTTTTCTGTCAGTAACAGCCCCACCTGGATGGATTCTAGCACAGCTTCTCAGTGCGGCGCTCTGGAGAAGGCCGTGGGGGGAGCACAGCACCTCGCGAGTATTACTGGTTCTCGAGCTTATGAGGTAAGGAGTGGATGGGAAGAAAGTCCTCAGCAGAGTCTTGCGATCGAAACAATTTGCCATTACAGTGGTACCGCAGCAGATAATGATCAGCCATTAACTATGGAAGGGAGAGTTTTTGAAGAAAGTCTTAACGATACTGTGCTTTGCAGTAGTCTCACGAAGGAAGATGTGGAAATTTAAAGTGAAATTAGACAAACACTGGAAATTTTGCTGCAGGAAGCAGCTGGGGTGAGCTGTTGCATTTGGCCAGTGGTTCTGAAATACAGTGTTTGGTGGCCATGCTTACAGTCTCAGGGCCTGGTTCTCCCCTGGGAGCTCCTGTGCAGCCACATTTCCATTGGGATGGCAATCCAGTTTGTGTTACAGGTTTACTTGGCGTTATGACCCCCCTGTTTGTGGATCCCCACTCTAGGTTACTTCTGTAATTAAAAGATTGGCCTTTTAATGCTCCCTGAAGGCTAACAAGCAGCTGTTGGCCTAAGAGAAGTGTTTCAGAAGTTTGGGATGCTATCGGAGAGTACTCTGTCACTTGTCTCCCCTTCCTGACGCTTCCCTCTCTTTTAAGTGTGACAGTGAGTTTCGGAGCCGGAGCAGGGCTGCCCTCCAGGCATCTCAGCACCTGGCTACACTTGCTGTTGGTTCAACAGAATAAGGCTTTAACCTCCCAAATTGCTGGTTCCGTTTTTGAATTATCATGCGAGCTTTATGGCCAGTGTTGAAATCAGACTTTGCATACCACTAACAGTTTATTTTTAACTTGCTAAAGGTTAAGGTTTCAGTGTCAGAAGCTTTTTGTTATTTGATATAATGCATAGATGAAGAATAATTATTCTTACAACTATTAGCCTGTGCTGGAGTTGCTTCTTTGAGTATGAAACTTCCTGCTTTGCTCCCAATTCATCTGCCTCACAGAGAGGTACATAGGTTGGGTACCTTAAACCTTTTCAAGGATTTGAAGGCAGCATTTGAATTGTGCTGGGTCCTGTGTACAGAGTAAGTGTGATTCATTCCATTGAACTGTCATTTATGAAATGTAAATTATGGATAGTAATGCTTTTTCACATGCTTTTTTTTTCAAAAGGTGAGCAAAATTCTCATAATGAGACTATGTGTTATAGCCTGTTTAGTGCAGATTGCCTGCTGTGCACTGACTTTCATCATGCATCAGGCAAATTAAATATCCAAAGTGCAATGTACTGAACTCATTACACAGAGTTAATGATTATTGACTCCATTTAGGGTTTGTGTTTCTAAGCATTTGCATTTCTTTCTCAGCGTTTTACAGGAAACCAGATAGCAAAGATTTACAGCCAGAATCCTGAGGTCTACATGCAAACTGAGGTTGGGTCAACTTCAATATGCTTATTGGAAAACACAGTTGAAAGTATTTTAAAATTAATTTTGTGGGGATGTTTTTACAGTCTTTTTTACTAAAGAGCATTTTGATTCTTGTGTTTGATTTTAAGATTAAAGTTGAAAATTTGATTATTTTATTTTTTGTTAAAATATTAGTCAGTAGGCAGATAAAAATCCGGCATCAGTTCTATCTTGAATGTTATATTTAACACAGCAGGCTCCATTGGATCTCACCGTTGTGGAAGTAGTTTTAAAAAACAGACTTTCATTTGGGTGGTAACAAATTGTATTTACAGCAGTTTGAACGCAATCGGGTAATTAAGCACACGGTTAAAATTTTCACACTTGGAACTGGCCATTTGTATGCAGAAATGTGATTGCTCTGCCATACAAAGCTGACATCTGTGCGGATGTGCATAGGAAAAAAACCTGCAATTGATTCTAGGCTTTTTTCGTAGTTCTTCCCTTGAGGAGCTACTTTGATTCTATTATTACAAATGAATTGCGTGGTGTAGTTGGTTTCCTTCTGCTTTTTCATTTTCAGAAATCAGCTTGCAATTCCATTATTCTTTCAGTTTGTTGAGTCTGTATCTATCTGTGACTGAAATGCCATGGTTTGAAGCAAGATGAAAACTCCATGCAAATATGTGAATGAGAGAAGGACTCCTGTCCTGTGATTAGGTTATGCCAAACATCCAAACCTGTGAAGTCAAGCTGCTCCTGTTTTTGTATTGCTGCCGTTCTTGATAGCATTGATCATAAATTTTTTGTGTTTTTTAAAATTTCACCCCTGCGTGAAACAGCTAATTTCATGGGGAAGCGAGTTGCAAAGTTGACTCTCTATTTTGTGGGAGAACGCTTAATTTTTAATATTTTTTTTCTTTCTTAGTACATCTTCATTGTATAACCTTTAGGCTAGTAAGGTATGGGATGAAACAGAATACTAATACAGTCTGATCATAAGCTTAAGACTAAATTTAGAGAAAGATACGTTAATGGGGAGGAAGCGGGTCCGTGGAACTGAGAACTAGTCAGACCAATATCAGACTTTGAGGCCTGGTTGCAGTGATGGCACCTTTTAGCAATAAAGGGTATGCAGGATGTTGTGTGTTCAAGCACATAGCAGCCTGGCAGTCTCAGTGACATGTAGAAGGTGGATGTTTTTCCATCTGTAGGTCAGCTTGTTAAACTGGCTGATTCAGTTTAACTTCATCCTTTTCCTTCCATTTCAGGCAGCTAGTGCCCACTGGGGCACCACAGAAGGTAGGCCTTCGTTACTTAAGCACAATATGATATATTCTTGGGGAGAGATGCATGAAGAGCAAGTGCATCATTAAATTCCCTGGCCATTATAACCACCTCTTAGAGCTCTGGCTATAGTCCATCTTTGAATGCTGTGAAGCAGTGGTTTTGTGATCATTAATAAAAAACCTGTCACTGCTGCCTCACTTGACCAGTAGATATTTAATTCTGATTAGTTATTGGGTGACAGTCATATTTCTTCTGAATTAGTCAGAGCACACAATAAGGAATTTGTCAGCTTTTATGCCAGCTTCTTGGGAACAGATAATACCTGATCATGCAGAAAGCTTGGCGGTAGCCAGTTAACTTGGAAGTTTGGATAGCATATTTGAAGTGGAAGCAAGTTAGTGTTGGATCAGTGTGTTGAGTCGTGTGGCTGGGGCATTTTGGGGCTGGTATTAGAAGCCCTACAGCTGGATTTAATGCCCTGTTGGAACATACCCTGAGGCAGAGCTGCAGGTAGTGAATCAGTTCAAAGCTGATTATTACCAGCTCCTGGGAGTAACTCCTGGGAGGTCTGGGGTCTCAGCTGGCAGGAAGATAAGAGTTCATGTAAAGGTGCTATCAGAGCTTTGCCAGAGCTGCTAAAAAGCTATTAGACCTGTGCTCTGGGTGGACCAGTGCGTGGTTTCTAGGCATTTGCCCTGTCATCAACATATAGGTGGCTTTGTTGGTTTTTTGTTTTTTTTTTTTTTTCTTAGTAAGTGTTTTTCCTTGAAATGAGATTCTGTGATACACCGAAATTTTGAATTAATTCATGATAGCATAGAGTATGCTAATATACTAGGTGTACTTTTCATGTTTCAGAATGCAAAGCTATTAACAGCTTTTATCATGTGGTTACTTTTAGATTGGTATCTGCTGTATTACTTAGGCAGTAAGGTAAAACTGAATAATCCTAGGTGCATTTTTGTGTGCTTTCTGTGCCTAACATTAAGCATCAATTAACATTTACTGCTTCCAATTACTTAATTATTTACTTTCTTTGAAGTGGATACTGATGGGACTCACGATCTCACACTTTTTATTTCAGAGAATCTCCTTGGTTAGTAGTTTTGCAGCTTCCCTTTTCCTAGGAGCTTATGCACCCATTGATTACAGTGATGGTAAGTGTGTGGGTTTTTCTTGTAGTAACAATTCAACAAGGAAATTTTCCTCCCCATCCTCACCTTACATAAAAGGGGGACAAGGTCTCTGCTATTTATTTTCAGTCTTTAAACTTTAATGACAAGTATATTAGATTTTAAGCTAAGTTACTCCTTTCAGTTTATTGTTACTTTTGACAGTGCTGTCAGCTGTGGTTATTTATTCCCATCATACTATGATTCCCATTTCTATAAAATGGGTGCACATAACATTCTTAAATGAAATTGTACCTTTTACTTTATGATGTATAAAGGAATGTTGAAATATCTATTTAAAAATATGAAAAAAGTTGTGGATTTTTAGGCTAGACTTCATAGTTCTGCTATTTGTTCTTTGGTTTTGCTGGTTTAGCTTTGAGTTGCACAGGATGTGAACAAGATGTATATTGTGATTATTTTTTTTCCCCCCCACCTAACTGGAGTATGGATCTGCAACAGAAATATCTTTTCAAAGTGAACCAGAGGAAAAAGCATAAACCAAGCAAAAAAACGCTAAACTCAGTTAAAAAAAATATTTAACCTTCCATATCTCTCTGGTCGTCATAACAAAGACAAAAAAGTGACAAGGCTACTGTGTCTCTCTTCTGTTGTGTGTTATCTCAGTTATCCAGCTTTTAAATGGCAATTTTAAATGGCAGTTACAAAGGAAACCACTTTCCTGGGAGCCGTGCTGTTATTTTTAAATAGCATTTTTGATTCCTGCTCTGAAACTAAGAGAAGGTATATTTCAGAGCTGAAAGGTTAGATAACAAGGCTCTCTAAAGAATTTTTACATTATAGAGCCATAGTTGACACCCATGTGTTAAAACCAACTCATTTTTTCTCCTTCATTGTTCCATCAAAGCTTATAGGAAAAGGCATGACACCTCAATTTTAGCTAATGGACAACTTATTCAATACCAGATCTCTCAGTTATACTAGAGACCTTAAAAATTGCAAGGCAATCCATGCTTATTTTGCAGCAGTTGTGAGATTATTACATCTATCTTCTGGTCCTGTTCTGTTAGCCATGTGTTTTCACAGCTGAATTTTATTTTTTGTGTGTATTATTGGCAACAGTAACTCTTTGGAGATTTGCACTTTGCTAGGCCCAAATACTGAGCACTTCAGACACTTAGCAACCCACAGAACTAGATTCATGTACTGTGTTTCAAAGAGAGGTGGTGAGATCCTCAAGGTACCTTTTCTGATAAGAAATATGTTGATTTTTTTATTTTTCAATGAGAGTGAAGTGTTAATTTTGATTTGAATGTTTAGAATTGTAAACATTAAAAAAAATACTGGGTTTGGGATTCGTTTGGTTTTTTTGGTGTGGTTTTTTTTTTTTTTTTTTTTTTTTTTCTCATTTTCCCTT
>VYZV01028342.1:69127-121337 GCA_013401275.1 Pandion haliaetus | reverse complement strand
TTTTTTTTTTTTTTTTTTTTTTTTAAGTCTTGCATTCCAGTTTCTCTTACCCAATATTTTCCCCACTTTTGCTGTGTAAAAGAGCTATGTAAGCAACCTGTTTGTAATAGGAAAGGAGATGCTGAGGCATTTTTCTGAATAACTGTTATAATGCCATTGTTTTACTGTAGCTTAACATGTGTAGAAGGCCAAACCTGCCTTTCAGAACACAAGATATTTTTGTAGCCATGCAGATACAGAGTTCCTGTTCCTCCTGCCTAGCCATTTCTGCCCTGACACTGCCCCTTTTGCACCAATGCCCCTTTATTTCTAGAATATTAGAGTTAATAGGGGACCCTCAGTTAGTAGAAAAAGAGTGCCTGAGCTACCAGGCAGAGTATTTGTACAGAAAACTCCAGTAACTTCAGCTGCTGCTACTGAGCAAGTTCAATAATTTCCTTGCCTTCTTTCTTGGTATTTCTCTGCCTTTCCTGCTGAGTTGCTCTGATAACTCTGTGCTGGAGAGTATTCAAACTGCTTTCCTCTGGGTCTGAGCTGAACGCTGCAGTATTTTGCAGGAGTGTTATATTCACAGAGATGGCAAAGGAGGTTACTGCATAAAGGGTGCAAAGACTATAAACACTGAACAGATGCATATTTTACAGTGTGGTTTACTGGCTCTGGACCTCAACCGTGCAGATGCAGCTGTGGTGCTTTCTTTTACCATATCCTGGCGTGGAGCTAGACCTCCTAAGTCCTGTTGGACCCAAGCTGGCTCCATACCGGTACTGTGCTCCTGAAATCATGAATGCAACGTAGAGACACTCTTGCTCCTCCTTGCAGAGTCATCTCAGAGTGAACTTTTCAGTGCTGTGTCGGAGTACTTCTCTGAGGAGATGTCTTAGCTGTTCAGAGCTAGCCTGGGTTTAGTGTGGCCTGCCAGACTGGATCTAAGCTGACTCACTGGAGAGCTGTATACCAGCATCTCTGCACTGCATTCCTCAATGTGTCCTGTAATATTTGTTTTCTCTCTTACCTAGTTTTCTCCATCTCTATCTCTTTCCATAATGAAGAAGTGATTGTATTTTTAGCTTGCCCAGCTTCATTCAGCTGATACAATAAACACCAATATGGAGTAAAACAACAAATTGCTTTAAAAATCTAGAGCCAAATGTTTTGGGAAATGCATATGGTATGTTTGTGTGTTTCAGTTTTAAGAATGGCTCTCTGATGAGAGAGAGGATCAGAGATGACTGTGCTTCAGGGTCCTGGGATGAATTCTCTAAAGCCTTATCATCTACTGTTGCTGGAAACAATGGAAACTTGGGTATGAACCTTAGCAGGGCTGGGAGTTCCAGGGGTTGCTTTGACACATACTTGAGTGGGTGTTGTATCTACTTTTTACTTGGGTCATGATGAAGGCCAGGAATTAAGTTAACTAGAGCAATGGAAATTCCTAATGTGTACTTAGAAATGCTCTGTTGGCAGGCTAAGTGTCATGATAGTATTTTCCTTCAATATTCACTGAATAAGAAAATCATATTTATGGAGCTCTTTTGGTCATTGGAAGGGTGTTAGCAGCATCTTAGCTGTAGAATGTTTAAAACTAGTAATTTCTGAAGGAGGCTTTCATTAAAGTTTTGTTTCTTTTTCTGGAGACTCAAACCAAGTGAATTAAGTAGCTCCATATTATTTCTTTCTCAGTCGTTAAAATCTTGTTCATGCATGTGAACAAAGCAGTAATGTCAAATGATACCCAGATTTCCTGCATTTTCCCCAATGTATGTCACAGTTTTTGCATCCCTGTTTTTTCCCCACATTAATGGTGAGTGAAATGAAACAAAATGATGATGAAGGAAATATTTTAAAATAATATAAACAAATGCATGTATTTAAGTTTTTTATTATTTCCTTTCCTACAGTTTAACATTCTGCAATTGTATTATATAGCTCTGAAATAAGTTATTGAAAAGTGAGCGTATGTGTAATCAAGATTAAAATTTAACCATTGCAGAGCTGGATTTGAAATCATCACCATCATCCTAGATCTGAATTGATATCCATGAAATTAATTTAAAAACTGTAGGTAGCAAAGTTTTTTAAATGTAGATATTTAAGTTATGGAGGAATTACGCCTTAGGAAAGTGAATTTTAGATACGGTTTCTTGACACTGTGAGGTTAGCACTGGTTTTTGATTTTTAGAAGCTCTGTTATGTTGTCTGTCAAATTGAGTCTCTGTGGGGTATTAAAATGGCCAGGAATCTCTTTTCACTGGAAGAAAAATCAATTCAGGTATTTGAGAAAATGGGGAGAAGTTATTCCGAAACTCAAAAGTCAGCCACTTTAGACAGTATTAAAAAAATTGGAAGTTGATGAAAATATTGTTACTGATTTGAAGCATACCAGGACAGTGCCTTAAAGTTTAAAAATCTGTATTATAATATATTCACTTGGATATCTCAATCCTCTGTAAAATGGGTGTTTTGTGACAGTCATCGTTAATAACTTGTATGCTTGGATAACCTCTGGGTATACATGTAAAAATACAGTAATCCACATAATCTGAGTTCTTGAGGGAAGCAGAGCAACGAAGTAACTGCTTGGGCACCTTTCCTTTTATCACTCGTTCCCTGCACTCCCTTTTGTGTGAGAAGATGCCCCTGCAGAGGTTTGGATATAGGCAGAGGCAGCTGCTAAGGTGAAGTTGGGATAATGAGAATAACAGAGGTAGCAAATAGGGAAGGAGGAGGAGTGACTGGATGAGGGTCCTGTTGTGTCTGGGAGGTACCTGAGAAGGCTAATAAAACCAGCAAGTTTACCTGAAGACCTAATCTGCCAGATTGAAGGTGGCAGCGCGGTCAGGAAAGAAATTTTGGGACATACCATCCCCCTGGCAGGGCCTGCAGATCTGTAACCCACGGTGTTGCTTACTGACAGGTTTTCAGAATGTTAAACTAAAAAGGTTATGTGTGCTAAAGCACAGTACTGTTTTGGGGTTTTTTTTTGTCTAATAATCGTAGGGCTCCTAGGGCAGCATGTTCTTGTTCCCAGGTCTGAACCTTAGAAACTCTCCTTAGTTTCTTACCTATCCTGTTCAGTTTTTCTGTCCCAAGTTTCCTTTTTTTGTCTCCTTTCTTGAATATCTTTTCTGGCCAACCCTTCTTGCCATCAACACAAAAGAAATCTTTTTCACACTTTTTGTCTAGCTGTCTACAAACCATTACTGCATTTCTTCAGATCTCTTCAAAACTGTTCAGAGACTGGCTCTGCTTCATGACTTAAAATATCTGAAGTTCTCTAATAAGCTCATGAAATCTAATCCAGTGCATGAAGTGTTCCAGTATTCTTGTACTCTTCTTACTAACGTAACCATTTTTTTTTGTTAAGTTTTTTTCTTTCANTTATTATATTGTTTGGATGCCTAAAACCAGACATGCTTAAATCCACATTTTTGTAAACTTAAAGTAGTTAAATTCAATAAATTTGTGGACTGAAATTGGTTAAGGAACAGGCTGTGTGGTGACTCAAATGTCTTTCCAAATATGTGATAATCATTTATTATCATTTATCTATGTGCTGAAATAAGATTTCAACTTTGGGCTAGGAGCAAACATGACAGTCTTTAATGTTCCTTGATGCAGGTTTCTACTTTGATGTGATGGAAATTACTCCTGAAGCAGTTGGGATTCACAGATTCAATAGAGACAACCAAAAGGTAGTAATAATCTAGTTAATGTCTCAAACCTTGAGGGAGTACTGTCAAGGCTTTTGAAATCTTTGCCATTATCTTTTTTGTTTTGTCTGAGATGCTTGCTTTCAAGTTTCATTTATTGATGCAAGTCCCTGGGATGATTTTCGTAAGGAAGTATTTTGTCTGTAGCTTGAGAGTATCTACAGTGCAAGGTCTGAACTAGAATTTATATGGTATTTTTTTATGGAAGTATTTCCTTTACTGGAAAATGTGGATTTACTGAAACCAACACTGTTTTTGAAACAGGATTAACTTTAAGCTTATTGAGAGCTTAGTACATTTACATGATTTAGTCCCCATCTTCTAAGTTTCAGACATACAGATAAGGATGTGTTGAAACTTTGGGCTATAATATTTTGTCTTTTATCTTGCTCTAAATGTGTACATAAAGACAAGACCTCATTTTGCTGTCCTGCATGTCTTGGAGTAACCTACAAGCTACATAGTGGTATGTAAGTAAACACAGGCTCAAGTCCAGTTGTAATTAAAATATACAATTAGGTTATGGAAAAGAAAGTTCTTTATCTTTTTTCTTTTGAGGAATGGTTGTTGTTTAAATGTCTGGCTTTCTGGGTGGTACTGAAACTCAAGCGATATCTTTGCTCAATCATGACTCTCAGTTGATTAGACCTCATGTAGGTGAACAGAGATTGATACTATCTTGTGTTTGCAGTGTAGCACTAGTCTCTTAAATGCTTGCTGTTTAAGTGAATGCTTAATCACTTCTAGCTATTCTACAGGTTGTAGGCACTTACTGTAGTGCATGGAAAAACTAAACTTTTTGTGAAATATTCTTTGTATTTGTAGTTCAGTATTTTCCTACTTCTGTTGCCTTTCTTGTAATCTGGTTGATGAAAGGACAGAAAAATTTTGTATATAGAAACTAAATAAATGAATGAAAAGATTAGAAGGTTTCACTTTTGTGCAGACAGAAATAGATTTAAACTTTTGTGACACTGCTTAATACATCTGAATTTTATCTACTTGCTTTAATTTTATATTTTTGAGATAAGGATTCTTAAGCAGATTTGATGCTGGAAAATGCATAGAGAAGAGTTTACAACTTGCAGTAGAACCTTTTCCCATTGTGCATTGATTTCAAGTTTGATGGATTTGCCAACAGCACTGAGGTTATGGGTTGTGTTCTCTGTCATGAGTCTTTAGGGCCATCTTGTGTGTATGAGTGAAGAACTGGGCCTAGTTGAAAGCAGACTTCAGGGTGAAGGCAAGGATAGTCAACTATAAAAGTCTTGTGTTTTTGACCAGTCTCCAGCTTGGCATGTATACTGTGTAAGGTGCTTGTTAACTTAATGTATTCCCTCTTTGATACAGGTTTCAGACTTTCCAAAGGAGGTGGAAATACGAGCGTTGATTGAAGGGCAGTTCATGGCCAAGAGGATTCATGCTGAAAAGCTGGGATATAAAGTCAGTAAGTATGATGAAAAGCTGCAGAGCAAATGGCACTAGAGATCAAACACAAAGATAGGAGTCCCAACAGTAATGTCAGTATTGTGATTCTTGTCCTGCCTGATGGATACAGAAACTGGTATGAATTCTAAATTAGCCCCCTGGAAAAATTTTTGACAGTGTGTTGGGGGCAAGTTTTTGCAGATGTTAACTTTAGAAGGATCAATGGTTTAACTTTAAGATGAGTTCTTTTTCAAGTATTCTTGCTGTTTCATTGTTACTGAGCTGCACTGTCAATTTTTAAATACAATTTTGGGCTTCGATGCTTGTTAAGTGAAAAGAAGACCAGCCTTCTGCCTAAAGCACAAGAATGTAACTCAGAAAATCTGAAATCTATGTTCAGTTCCTGGATCTGCTGTAAGCTGGTCACTTTACCTCTTTACCTCAGTTTTCTGTTAATAAAGCAGAATGCCTTTCCCTGTCTTGTGATGTAGAAAGCAAGGGATCCTGCTTCCTAGAATTTATAATATGAATAGTTTTTAGCACATTGGAACAACAAAGTCAGCCAGTATTTTACCTATAGAAGTGCGATCAGATAATTACTAGCTGTGCAATTCTACAAAAAGAATACAGGCAAGTTGATAAGATGTTTTATTGGCGTTTTCTGTCAGTGTATCAGCCGGTGGCAACTTAAAAAATACTGAATTAACTCATCTTGAAGGTTTTTAACCAATGTTTAATTTTTTAAAATCACATTGTTTTTATTTACATCCTGGTCTCCTCCTTTACAAGCCATTGCTTGACTCCTACTTCCAGGCTTTTATCCATAATCATGAGGGAAAGAATTTTTTCATTTTTTTTTATTTTTAAGAGAGAACTCCAGGAGCTGAAAGTTGAGAAAATATAGAGATACTGGAACAAATCACAAGGCTTGGCAATACCACCTCATAAATTTACACTGTAAAGGTTTTCCTGTTATATATTTTCTTATATACCTATTTATTTGGGGAGGTTGTTTATGGAGACAGGCAGAGATTCAAATAGATCGTGTTTAAAATACCTGTTTATCCTTCATTATTAGATTCTGCTGCACCAAAAGCTTGGCTTATATAGCCTCGAGAGTTCATGGCTGAAGAGGCTACTTTTGCACTCTGTACATGCCAGGGGTTAGTTAGACAAACACCAGAGTGTGAGAACAACTATATAAGGTATCGGACAACTCTGACACAGAAACAAATGGGTAGAAATTATCTGTAAATATATTTAGGCTAAGTAGGGCAGCCAAAGACCTAGCTAGTTTTAGGATGTAGCCTAATAAGCTTTTTTGTTTTGTTTTGTTTTTTTAATGCTATAGATGCCTACAGTAAAAAGGAGATGGGTGTGATTGCATTGTGTTCCTGTAGATTCCTTGGAACCTTGTATGCTTTTGTTTTGTTGCATCCCAAGGGTCTTTTAGCTATTTGGCAACTAACAGATGCATTGCTTTAAAAAAAGAAGCGCTCTACGTAGTGTGGGCTGTATGCATCTTGCACTTTTCCTTAGTAGTATTATTTAAATGTCATATTCTGTTATTTGTGTAGTGATGGCAGGCTTACATCTGCATTTGTTGTGTGGCAGCTCTGAAAACAGGGTGTGTACTGAATCTGTGTCAGGGTACGGATGAGCATTGTGGGAGTTACTCTGGTATTGCTAGACTTTCTCTTGTTTAATAGCTGCTGTATTTCAGGCTGCTTTTTTTTGTTTTTAATGTGATATTAAAACTTATTTATCTTTTGGATGAAATATACAGTCAGGACCCTTGTGTTTATTCAGTACCTTTTAGGCCTTGTCTACATGGGGGAATGTACTTTGATTTTTCCAGGAATCAAGCTGATTTACATTCAGAAATACAATCACAGCAGTGTAAATCTTGGCTTTTGTTGTTGTTGTTGTTTATACTAATGGGAGAATACAGTAATAACTGCTCACAAGATCTGGAAAGTTATATGACAACACCTTTTAAATTGATCTGTAATGGAAATTGAATTGACATGGTCAGTCACAACAAACACTTTGCTATGGTGTTCTGAGGTTTGCGTGGTGCAAATGAGTCAGAAACCTGGCTAAGAATTTCCCTAGCTCTGGCACCAAGGTGCTGGAAAATCATTTTGGCAGTCATGAACCTGCGGCTCTATTCTTGGTCCAAATGCAGTTTGAATGGCTGTAATCTGAAAAGCAGCAGTGTATGTGGAAGAGTGTTTTGTAAAAATAAATAAATAAAAATCTGTCATACAGAGTTCTTGGTTATGCACTGTGAACATGACAAACATTAGATAATCCCTTTGAATTTACTTTCAGTTAATGAATATATTATCTTGCTAGGAGCAGTATTTTGAATCCTCGGTCTAGCTAGCGTTGCTGGAAGAAGTGCAATGATGCTGAAAGAGTGCTTTATATGTGAGGTTTTGTTCCCAGTTTGATGTGTCTGGTACATTATAGATCTTATATAAATTAAAAATAATAATTAAAAAAACCCCTCATAACAGCCTTTCAGGTGCTGTTTGTGCTTGCCCGCAAGCATGTGCACCGGTTTCAGTGTGGCTTGTGTGCCAGTAGAGGGCAGGGGATTCTGTCTCATGATTCTTTTCTTTAAGGCTGGGTTGGCTGTGTTAGCCTTGTTTTGAAAATGGCACAGGGTCACCAGATGATCCTTAGGAGAAAAGTTAAACTTTACATTAGTCGTGATTTAAGGGTTTTAAAAGCGTGTGTCGCTCTGTTCTAATTGCTCTAATCTTTCTCAATCAGATTTCAGGGGAAATCATTCAGTAACACCCTGTATCCTGTTTTGCTTATGTGCTTAAGGCGTAGATAGAGCGTTGTGATCTGGAAACAAACAAGTGAAGTTTGGTCTGTCCCTGTTGTTTACATCCTCCGATTCAGAGATTCATGCAGATAAGGTGAAGGTTTGCTGTTCTGCCTTTATTTTCCTGACTTTTGATTGTATTATAAACACCCTCTGTTTTGTCACTTCCTTCTGCTTGCAGCCATCCCTTTTGAAAGCCAAACTCACAACTGAAGTTCAGAGGCTGGTCATACAGACATGCTTGCTGCATGGTTTGGGACCTCTCTGAAGTCAAAACCAAAATACCTTTATAGAGAAATGATGCTGTCTGCAGCTCAGTGACACAGATGATCACAGCAGCTATAAAGCTGTCAGCAGTTCAGACTGATCTGCCACTACATGCTTTAATAATCTTGATGATTACTTCAGAGTTGCTTCTATTTCTGACCAAGCAATCCTAAAGTTCATCCTAAAATTGATACTGACTGGAGAATGTTGCAATGGTCCTCGCTTGGACCTAGTGAAGCTGTCCTGATGAAGACCCACAAAACTTAATATTCTTGGGAGCAAAATCTGCCCCCCTGCCCACTGATGGGTGAAGTAAATACTGGCGTGATGTATATTATGTACGCTGAAGGAAAACAGCACACAGGTCAGGGTTCTAGTGGAGATCACACATGTAGTCAATAGACCAGTAGATAATTTAAATATCTATAGTGAAGAAACCTTCATGTCAATGGTAATCTGAGCACCAAGTCTATACATACTGGGTCAGGTGTGTGCCAGAGTTGTGTTAAATAAGCTTTTGTGGGACTGCAGCAGCAGCTAATAAATCCTGTCTTGTAGGTAGGCTGATTATGTGGGGTAGGGTCTGTGTTGAAGCTGTTGAAGCCTTTGGACAGGGCTTTCTGCCTTCAGGTTGTTGTGCCTATCAGTGAATTCATAGTAATCCAGTTGCCTGATGTGCTGTTTGTGTCACATTTATACCTTTAGGAATCTGATTCTGCCACCTGTCATCAGCAGGGGAAGATGGATAGAAGGTGCCATGTTTTACAAGCGCAAGCTTTGTCTATGAAATCCTCTGTGTTTGTTACGTAATTTACAGTTTCTTATGTACATAAATCCATCACTTGCAAATAATGTTGGTGCCCTGAATTCTACTGACTGTACTTGGTGCTTAAGTGCTGGCTGGGGTGGCACAGACACGCCCATGGCTTTGTGCTGGTGTAAGAATGACCCAGGGTTTTTCCTTAAGTGCTACATGTTACCAGTGTTTCAAATGTGTGAAAGTACATCTTTCTGATTGGATGTACAATGGGATGCATTCTTAAACAAAACAGCAGTCCTGCAGTGCTAGGAAAAAAAAGGGAAATGTCAGAGCATGCTGGGCCTGACTTCTGAGTGGTTAGAGGGGGAACTTGCATTTTCTGAAGAACTCGGGCACATGAGGGCAAACTCCAAGGTGCCAAATTTCCGTTTTCTTCAGGTGGTGTTTTCTTCTGATGCTCTTTTCAGCAGGTTTAAGGTAGTAATAATGTGTGGCTTTGTCCGCAAGGAAGGCAGTCTGATGGAGAGAGGGGAGCTCAGAAAATATCAATTAGTGTAACATGGAGCAGTTGTGTTTCATCATTCATGTTGTCATGCAGAGGCACAGAAACCCGAAGGCAAGACGTGAGGCTGTCACTTCACAGCAAAGTGTTGGTCTATTGGAGGATGAAGTGGCTCTCTGGTTTGGCAAGGCTAGATGCCACTGGTCCTCGGGACACTCTGGGGATAGCTTTGTGTCAGGCTGTGAGACAGGTTTTTCTGCTGGTGGTTGTCTTTGACTGGCTTCTGTGATTGTAGTCTCCAAAACTCTTACGAATTATCAGGAAAGTTGGGGTACTTGTTCCATCAGTCGCCTTTGCCTTCACCGCTAAGCGTTTCTACGCCAGTTGTAGCAGTGTTTTGGCTGAAATGAGGGATACTGTGAGTGAGGCCATTTTGTAGTTGCATACAGATTAAATTGATGTTTATGCCCTGCGGGATTTAAATTTCTTAGAGAAATCAATACTAAAATGTTGTGTTGGCTTCGTGCTTGTCTCTTGCTGTTTGCTGCTAAGAGTGCTGATGGTGTTTCAGCAGCATGAGGGTGATGGCTTTGTTAGGGGCCTTTTGCTTCAGTAATTGAGTGAAAACAATGTAAAAATAATTAGAGGACAGTGCCCTTGATGGGAGGTTGAAGTCCTCTGTTTAAAATAATGGTGAATAGTGGTAATGGTCAGATTGGAACATACAAGAATAGTGATGGGGCAGAGTGTACTGCTTGGTATGCGATACAAACAGATCATAAATACGCCTTGCCATTAGATCATAAACCTATATTTTTGAGGGAGGAGTGTTGGCTTAAGAAATACTTTCAAACTCATCAAAGGCAGGATCTTCCTCCCAGATAAGCCAGTGATTCTGCTGCAGAGGATATATGTATTTTCTGATGAAACTTCTGGCTGGTAAGAGTGCCAGTGTGAGACGGGCAATGCCTTGCCAAGAGCTTGACTGTATCCGCTCTTATTTTCCACAGAGCATCAGACTTTTATCACGTAGCAGAGCCTTCTACGCACGATCAAGCAAGGCTTGGTTTTAAGCCAGTGATCTGGAGTGAAAGGCTGGTTAGTTTATTACCAATTCCCTGACCAAGTGTTTTACAAAAAAGGGCTTTTTGTTATTACTTGGCTCAGGAGAGTACAGTATTAGTTTAACTAATTTTGAAAAGGGTTAGATAAAATGTCTTTGAAGGAAATGACCTAATGTGCTATAAGGAAGCTGCTTACGTGCTCTAGAATTTTTCATGCTGTGGCTATTGTCTTGCTTTTTTTTTGTTTTATTGTTGTTATACAGGAAACACGATGAAGACAGAAAATCTGAAGAGTTAATAAAAAGATTGGAAGGGGTACTATCTGTCTTTCTTTCCTGACACAGTGATAAAATGTTGTCATTGTTTGAACAATTGCTTTTAATGTTTGGTCAGCAGAAGACCAAGTATGTAAATGGTTCAATTCC
Organism: Pandion haliaetus; assembly: GCA_013401275.1. NCBI lineage: Eukaryota > Metazoa > Chordata > Aves > Accipitriformes > Pandionidae > Pandion > Pandion haliaetus. The sequence continues at coordinate 110,339 of VYZV01028342.1, read as the reverse complement.
TGTGCCCTGATGTTAGGAGAGATTGTTTATGGCTGTCAGTGGATGTACTGTTAAAGTAGTATTCAGAAAAATAGTCAAGCTGTCAGTTGGCTGGTTATGTTAGAGCTTTGTGGATCTCTAGAAGCTGGGGACTTGGAGATCAGTTGGGTTATCTAATAAATCTCCTTTTATTGCTTGTTTTCTGAGACTGATCTACAGTTTTAAATCCAATTAGATTAGCAAGGGAATGACACAATTGCAGTCTATAAGTACCTTCTTGGGGAAAGGAAACTTGATAGTATAGGACTCTTGAGCTTTACAGACAGAAACATTATGGTTCAATAACTGGAAGTTGAAAGTAGACAAACCTCAAATGACAAGCAAGGTGCAGATTTTTAACAGAAACTGAAATCAAACAGTGCAGCAATTGACAGTGGTGTAGTGAATTCTTTAGCACTGGCAGTTTTAAGAACAAGATTTTTTAAATTTTTTTTTCCCCCTCCCCTCTAAAAATGGGTGCTCTGGTCCAAAGTGATCATTTATGTTATAGAAGGGTGAGTTCAAAGGATCAGAATGGTCCATTCTGTCTCAGACACATGGGACTCTATAAGAAATGCTATTGCTAGGAAGCTCATCTGATTCACAGCTATATATACATTGCTTTGTATTAATCACTTATGCCAATAGCAGCTGTTGTTACTACTGTAAATGATGCCCTATTTTGATGATCATTCTGCTTGGAAAATATTACATTTACCTTAGTTGACACTTAGTGCAATGTTACATATTTATTACTTTAAATCTTTCTTCCTGTGTCTTTCTGTATTTTCATTTTTGTTGCTCAAATGTGACAGGCCTGTTACTGAAGTCTAGTCAGCTCTCCCAAGATTTCCTAGTCCCTCCAGCTGTCTTTCCTTTTTTCTGGTTTAAGGTTATTCAGCTTCTCTTACACATCTCATGTTATGCATCAGTTCTGAGCACTAAGTGTCTCAATGCTTTCAGCTGCATCAACTCACATGTAAGGTTTTTCAGTGTTAGCAGGGGTTCTAATAGATAAGTCATTCTTTCCCTACCTATTCAATTTGCCTGCACGTATAGTGATTTTTAGCTGTGATTGTGTTTGTTGCGTGAAACTAAGCAAGACAGTTTTGCCTTGCTTTAAGGATTATTGCCTACATTTTTTTAAAAAAGTTAAATATCTAAAGCTTTGGTTCCATCCAGACTTTGATTTCCAGAGGACAGCTACTCAGTGCTTACTCAGATTATCTCAAGAAAAAAATAACCAACCACACCCCACATTTCTTAAGTAAAAGTTCATGTGTTTCTGGACAAGGGGAATTTCACATTCTACTTGTATAACTTTAATTCTTTCATGTCTGAAGAGAATTAATCTGGGCAGCTTTTTTTTCTTATTTCTGGCCTGTGGTTTTCAAGAATGCCCATGAAGGGTATTCTTTTTTCCACCTTTAAGCTATGATGTTACGTGGCCTGTATGTGGTATGTCTAACTTACTCACTAGCAAAGGTGTGCATGGTGCATGTAAAATGGCAGGTCTGAGCCCCAAGGCGTTCACAGTGTCAGTTTAGTCCAAGTGTAAAGGGTGGCAAAGGATGGCAAGTTCATGAAAAATAAGGTTCAAATGCAGTATGTACTTCTAAAGTTCTCTCTCTAATGTAAGAACAGAAATTTTTTAGCTTCGCACTTGGAGGCTGGAATTTGGCATCAATGACAGGACTGACCAGAAGAAGAAAAATCAGATGTGTGGAAGAGTGAGATTAGAGCATCCACAGAATTAAGTCCCTTAATGATATGGTAGGTGGCATGAAATTCCCGATCCCAGCTTCTGGATGGACAGCGATACCATTTTTCTCTTTGATGTTCAAAGGGCTGGACTTGACAGTCTCTTACAGTGGCCTTCAGCTCATCAGTGCTATACTTTTCCTCGTTGGAAAATCTGAAGAATGGATGAAAGAAAAAGTTTTCTTGAAATTGTCTTTTTCTGACTGCACTTACAGTGATTGTACAGCATCAGACAGCCTTAAAGTAAAACTAAACTCAGGAGTACCTGCTGAGCATTGTGCATCAATTACTACTCAAGTAGAGAGCGAGTTTCAAAACAGCCACTTCTCTACCACTTCTGTTGGTTTTAAAGTATTTGTCTTCCATTTGACAATATTTGAAGCTTAATAAGAAATCGCAAGGAATTTCTGAAAGCTGGAAATTTGAAATTAAAAATAGAAGTATGTGTATACATACAAGCAAAGGGTGGGTTTGTGATGGTTTTATTGTTAATAGCATCTTAGAGTGAAATAGTTCTTTAGAGGATACCTCTACTGCAGATAACTGCACTTGTCAATCTTTACCTGAAATGTTACTGAAGTGTGGCTTAACTGTTAATGTTTCGCCTATGGGTGTGCCTATCTCAGTTGATTCTTCTGAAATGCATAATTACTAGATGTTTTCAGAAGTTCTGGTGGATGAAAGTTCAATTAGCCCTTGTTTGTAGAAATCAGCCAGCATCTTCCTAAAATATAAATCTGTGTGCGTTTGTATTTCCACTTTTGCAGTAATGCTAAGTGAAAGAAATGGCTGCATAGGAATTTCAGTGGGCTGAATGCTCTGTCTGAAAAACTCCAGTAGAAGGTGTTTGGTGTGCACAAACACGTAATACTGAATTCTTTCTGTTTACAAAGCAACAATATTGTCGAAGGGAACAATACTAAACAGTGTATATTCATTATAGAAGTAGTATCAAATGCCAGTATTATTTTGGATAACAAATGTACTGACTTGGAAATATGTTTGATTTCCTTAGCCTAAAGTTGGTAGCCAAAGTTTCAGTGTCCTTGTGTATCTAGTCAGCGTACTCCATCATTGATAGCAGCTTTCTTCAGGGTTTCTCATGTCTTGTTTTCAACAGGTTAAGATGAAATTTGTTACATTTCAAATATGGGCTTTATTGGTAGAGGGCTTTGGATCCTAGAGGTATCCGTGTGCTGCAGGAAGGCTTCTGGGGGTTCTCTTCCAGCACATCCTTGGCTGCTGCCTCTGTGTTTCCAGGATTGGGTCACTCAGTTCCTTCCTTCTCCATTGCTGGTATCTATTACCAAACAGGTAAATGTCAATATTTAACTGTACATAGCAATTTCCATGTATGCATCTCAAGAAGTAATTATGGAAAGCTGGAGGACACTCAGCATTGTTACAAATCAGCAAAGTATTTCAGTCCTCTCAGTGGCCAACTTAAAACATACAAAACAGCAGAAAATGTTGTATATTAGCCTGTGTAGTAGCAGCCCTGTGAGTAGCATTGGAATGAAGGTGGTCACTGGTCACAGAGCTGGAGGGATTTTGAAGGATATTTTCAAAAGCATTCACTCTCTTCACTCAAGGTGCTCTTGATCTTTTTCCTTTGTGTTTATTCTGGTAAAAAAATGACCTTTTTGTTATTTTGAAGTAGTTCTAATTATAATAGTAATACAAAAGTGCAAGTGGAGAGCTGCTTGAGTAACCTCTTCAAATTAAGTGCACTTCTAGTTAAATGACTTAAGTTTACCTGCAAGTGAACACTTGTGCTGCAGAGAAAGTGATACAAAGCTTCGTATTTCATGCCTAATTTTGTCTGTGAACATAAAAGCCTGGTACCCATTTAAATGCAGGCTAACATCTGAAGCCATTTATTTTAAGTATGACACATTAGAATAAAAAATTGCTGGCATATCTATTTGAAAAGGTGGAATTGTGTTTTTAAGTAAATTCCAAGTACCCAGGACCTAGTGGCTCCTTGTTTATTCTTCCGGTTTAAATTCCTTTTTTATTCATTACTTCAAGGTATTAAATTCTTTCAACTATAGTAGCTGCTATGAGCTGTGATACAGGTCAGTGCAAATTTTAGATGTTATCTAGGCTGTTACAAGTGTAATCACTGCAAGGGCATTCCTGTTGATTTCAAGTGTTGTCATTTGCATGAATAAGGGTTAATCATGAGAACCAAGAGAGTGCAGGACTATAACCCTAATTTCCAGCCCTTGTTATATGCTTGAAAATGAGCTAGATAGCTCCTCAGAGGCCTGACCATTTAACCATTTTTCACTTTAACCAAGGGACTAAACTGAGAGTGAGCAGTTCCAGTTTAGAGAGGCCTCAGTTTGACTTCTTGCATCTTGCTTCCTCCATACATCCTTTTGTCTGGCCTGATGGCATGTCCAACACCCCCAAATCAGTTGCACATTCCAGGAGACTACAAAAATACGTTGAGGGCTGAGGTCAGATGTTGTTCTACTGGTTAAACCAAGAAAGTTTTATGTAGATAAGTTTTTATTTATACATATGTACACTCACACACACACTATATATATATGTATATTAATGCCTATATCATACAAATAACTTTTCTGTATCATTTAGAGGGCGGGAGGCAAAACTGGAGATGTGCAGAAGCCTTTTGGTTATTATAACTGACATATTTATGAAATGAATTATTTTCTCTGAGTAGTCATTCATGTGCAAGTGACTGCTACATGTGGCGATGCAGAAAATGTCTTGTAAAACTGTTGTGGCTTGGGTAACTCACGTGCATCTGATGCTTAGGAACAATACCACAAATGTATGGGAGAAGTGATCTAATGGATAGTGTATACCTAAGAGCTCCACATAAAAGGCTCAAAGAACAATTATCTACGTTGGATGCAGTGTTTTAAAAACAGCTTCATCCATTTTCCTGCCATTTTTTGTGCTTTTCCTCTAAATAACTCTAATGTATATTAATTAATTGCTTGAAATAATACCAATAAATCTAACAAGGTATGTCTAAAGCTTGACTGCACAAAGGAAACTTCAAGTTTGTTTCAGTGGTGAGAGAAAAAAAAAATCATTTACTGAAAATATTAAGAAAGCTAATATTAATTTAAATGGAACTTAATGGCATCTTTAATGGCTCTTTAAAATTATTTTCCTTAGATTTTAATTTGAATTAAATCATTACTACTGTTAAATTAGTTAAACACTAAATTAAGAAATGCAAATGAAGTGAGCCCAAAATCCAATGTGGTTATTGTTTTTATTGATATATGTAGGCTAGTGGTGTGGAGCAGATTCCAATTATATCTGATCTGTTATTTGCAGTACAAGTTCCTGACTCTTCATTAAGTGTAATACATTAGATTAAATGCTTTGCTCGATAAGAGCTTGGAAAATACCAGTATCACAATAAACCTCTTGCTGCTTTTGCCTCTTTGTTTGGGCTGTTAGCACTGTGTATAATGCAGACTTCAAGGCTTTCTAGTTTAAAGTTTTAAAATCCTGCCCAGCTGTGATCATAAGAGAAAGGTAAATGTAAACTTTAGGTAGCATAGTCACAGGAGGCCCAGGAGCCAGGGAGAGTTGCTAAAGGCAACTCCATTACATACATGAATTCACATGAATAAATTGTTCGGTGGCTTCTGCTATGCTAACTTTAAATACTAGTAGCTAGCGAGGAAAATGCTAGTTTCACATGCTACATCTCCCTACATGATTAAAACATCCAAAATAAAGGAAGTGTGTCTTCAAGTATCAGAACTAGATTATTCCAAGTTGTTCTTTATCCTTTGGTTTATATTTTTATAAAATGCTTTGTCCTAAACTGACTGAAATCAGTAGAAATCTAGGTAGGAAAATGTATGTGCCATTTTGGGCTTGTCTGCTTTGTGCACAGCCAAGGTACTCATCTGTGTAAAAGCTCCTTTTTCATTTCTAAGCTATTATTTTCCTCGGAAGCCATTCAGGAAGGCGAAATCAAGCAAATTAGCTGCCAAAGCTGCCTGTAGCTACACTGTGACAGTCCCAGGTGGAGAGGGGACACTGTAACTGAGAGTAGGCCTTGCTGCATGACTGGCCCAGTGCAGCCCTGGGCAAGCCAGGCACACGTGGTGGTACCATGTTTCCCAGCTGTGGCTGATTTGTGTCTGTGCCGCTGCATCCATCCTGGCTCTGGATAAGATGGGAGGGTTTCTCTGGTGTCCTCCAGAGCTCCTGTTTGAGCTGCTAGAGGAATTGTATTATTATATAGTGTGGAATAATTTGTCTGTCCTGTTGAGCCCCCATGCAGAAGTGTTCTTAGCTTGCCTGTACAGTAGTAAACTTTCACCTCTGCATGCTTCTCACTTCAATTTAATCTAGTGGTGTCAAGCCATGTGTCCAGCACAAGTGGATGAACTGCCTCTGCTCTGGCTGCACTGCATTTACAGCAGGATGTAGAGAGAAAACGTGAGACCTCACCACTGTTTTAGAACCTTCTGGAAGGCACTGTTGGACTTCGGTGAGGTATCCATGCAAGTGGGATGCTGCCAGAGCAGTGGTGACAGCTGATGTTTACAGCAGTTGCTCTGATTTCAATGTATGTACATACTCTTTTTTTTTTTCTCCCAGCATATGAGGTAAGCAGCACTAGTAGCTTCATAATCATCCATGTGAGTAAAACTGATTTAGCTTCAGTCAATGGTTAACCTTTTCCTTGCAGGATAATTGTTGGAGTTGATGTGATGGAGGCTTGTGAGGTAGTTACTGTTCTGTTTTACCCTAATGTGGCGGGCATAGCTAGTGTATCCAAAGTGCTAGCTGGCTTTGGGAGATGGGATTCCAATGCTAGGGTTAAGTCATTTGTGATGCCTATGTCTACAGGGGGACTATGTGGCAGAGTTAGGACAAGACATTGAGCACTGAGCATGAGTGTCAGCCTTCTCACCCTGTGTCCAGAGAAACTTCTGCCCATTCTACTCCAAATACGGGAAACCAGTCTTTTCCCCATATTCTCTCTTGGTCTTCCTCCTCCTCCTCCTCTTTCAGTTTCTGAGTTCTGGATCAACCTGCATCCAGAGTCATTCAAAATGGTTCTGTGAAGGCACNCCCCCCTTTCCTGTGTCATGATGAAGACCTCATGGTATTTGCCATGTTGCTTTGTTTCATGCATTTGACTGCTCAGTAACTGCTACCATACAGTTAGCAAAATGCTTCCCTTTCTTGATTATTTCCTCCCATGCCTGTTGTTGCACAAATCCTTGGGGTGTGGCTCCAGAATGTCCCCATGAAACATTTTTGTCTGTCAGTGTAGTCTATTCATGCTGCTCCATTCCCATGGTCATCAGAGTCCCTATTCTGTGCCTGGACTAAAAATGAGACTATTCTAGCTCAAAAACCTCCCATATGTTATGCTGAGTTTGTTGGTGATGTGATGCCGGCTAGCGAGTGCCTCCTTGTAGTGGTGGCATGTAGATGAGGAGTTTCTGGGTTGCAAAGAGAGATCTTTACCTTGCAGGAGATGTCTTGTGGTTTTGAGGCTGACGTTGCTTGGACTTCTGTTCTGGAAGATTTTTGAAAATGCTCTTACACAGATGTTTTCAGGTGCTTCTTCCAAACTTGCAGGTCTTTTTGCCATATTGTGATCAGGGGATAACTAGACTTCCAGAATGATCCTCAGGCCATCTAGCACCATGTTGCAATGACATAATCTTGTACTTGCTTAACTGAATTGAATGGTGTGGCACTGCAGCAATCTGCAAAGAATGAGGATCTCAGTATCCAGGAAGAGCAAACAGTAGCTTGTGCATACTAGTTAAATGGGAATCAGTTATGGAGAAGTCCTGGAAGCACTAGCATGGAGGGAAGGTGGGTTGGTATTGTACTTTAAGGTTTGACCATGCTGCACAATAGGAGCTTGTATTGCTTCCTCCTGCAAAACAGACTGGTTTCAGGTGGCTAAAGTGGTTTGCAGGCTATGACCCAGCCCAGGCAATCAAGCCCAGTATCAGTGAAAATAAAGGTGTTATGAATAGTGAGAATAAGTAGTGCTGGATTAGAATATAAATCTTAATCAGGATTAAGGTACAGCAAATATGTACCTATGGAGCAGAAGGTGCTGTTTGAATAGGAAACAAGCTAGATAAACAGATTCCATAATTTCAGAGACAGCTGTGCTTTAGTCTCTAAGTGGTTGTGCCCTTTTACACTCCAAGGAGAATTCTTATTGCACTGAGGATGAAGAATTTCTTTGAAATCAAATTTGTTCTTTGGTCTGAGACTGAGAAAAACTTGCTGCAGGATTCACTCGCCCCATCTGAAATTCTGTCAGGGCTGAAATGAAATGTGAGCAGGAGGAAGAACCATGTAATGGTACAGGCTCATCTGTTTTCACATGAATACATTAGAGCAAAATCTCACTTTCATGAGTCAGCATTTCCTTTGTCAATAACTTTCAATATTAAACAGTAAGGTGACACCAGGATTACGTTGGAGGAAAAGTAAATTAAACTGCAACAAAAGATTCTTGAGAGTAAATTGACACTTCAGGTCTTGATTCATGGTTCAGCTACGGAATAGGATGGCAATAATTGTTTCCTTCCCACCATGTTTAAAATTGTCCCGTAACTGAGAGATAAAAAGGACATTTCCAGATCCTCAGTGGATACCAGCTCATCCAAATCCCACACTGTATTGAGAAATGATTCCCTTATTCCCTTCCATGTTTTCTGAAAATTGTAATGCTCGCTCAGTTTGCCAAGATATGGAGCACATAGTAGTGCACTTTCCTTGTTGCCTAGAAAGAAAATAGCTGATGTTTTAGTATCCTCGTGTGCTGAAATGTGATATTCTTCAGCTGAAGTACAGTGTTTCCTCCTCTTCCTTCTTGCCAAATCTGCTAAGTTTTCACACATTAACCTCTTCCTGACCTAGTGCCACTCATGCATGAAAAGACCAAGTGCTTCTAGGTTGCAAGCATAGCAGTTGTCTAATATGATAGGCTTGACAAGGATTCAAAGGAAATACACAAGTTTATGAATGTTATTAATAACTTCCCCAGGATTATTTATTATAATTATTTTGGAGTGCATATTTAAGTGAAAAGGCTGTCTTTAAAGCTTCTGAAACTGGTGTTTAAATTACATAGGTGTCCTGCTATTCTGATCTTAATGGCAGAAATTATTTTAACTTGAGACACACTTGGTTCATATCCATAAGTATCCATGGGTTTACATAAATACAAATACATGCACTTCCTTGACTTGTCAGTTTAGTGGCACCTCTTTCCTCACACTTACTTGTGTAAGTCTTCTATGCTCTTTAAAAACAGAAAAAAAAAAATATTTCCTCTATTCTTTCACTTGGCATTACTGGTTCAGACAGGCAGTCCTGAAATGCTTCTGTCTGCTTTAAAAGCTCACAGAAAATTTAGAAGGCAAACAAAAACCAAAAGAGAACATTTCTGCAGGATCAGCAGTGGAAGTTGCAATTGCTTCTTTAGTTGCAGAACAGGTTCTGCACAAACAGCAGCAGTGAAAGCTCCCCTACCCTTCAATCCCAGCTCTGACTTAAGAAAGCACTTTAGAAGTAAATGTTTGTATTTTTGTATAAATGGGCTTTATCTCTAGTCCGGCCAAATTATTTTTTTTTTTTTTGTCTAGATTTAAATACAGATGTTGTCATCTCATTGACTTGTTGATGCTAGTGATGTTGTGTTTAAGCATGCTCTGAAGCAGTTTCCTAAGTTCCTAGCTTTAATTTTTCACTTCCTGCTGAGAGCCAGCAAGAAAACTGAGTCATGTAATTTGTGACTTAGTGTGTTCTTAGCAATTCCTGGCAGAAGTCCCTTTAATCGGGACATGTGGCTTGGGCCAAGTTTCTCAGAACAGAGAACTATTAGCAGAGAGACCTCCAGTGTGTAAGTCACTGTGAATATAAACATTGAGAAAGGTCTTATGATATAATGAGAAAAGGCTAAAGAGGTGAGTTGTGCATCATACTACTTCATCCAATGTACACCTAATCCTGTGTTACACATTCAACTCTACCTCCAGGCTTATCCTCTGATATGATGATGAGAAGTTCATGCATGTGACTTGAATAAATCATGTAAGTTGCATGTTAAACAGAGGAATGGTCTGTCAGGAGCCTCATCAAATTCAATAAGGAAAAAACATTAAGTCTTGCATCTGGGGCACATAAACTCCCTGCATAGATAAGAATCTGGGGGAAAGTTCTGCTGAAAGGGATGTGGGAGGTCTAGCTAAAAATGAGCCAGCCACGTGTGCTTGCAGCAAGGAAGGCTGACAGCACACAGGCTGTACCAACAGGAGCACAGCCGGGCAACTGAAGGAAGTGAATTACGGTCCTTGATTCAGCAGTCCATTATGTCATAGCTGGAGTACTGCACCCAGTTTGGGGGGCCCTTAATGTAAGAAATGCATTGATAAACTGGACCAAGTGCCATGGAGAGCCACCAAGGTGCTTGAAGGCTGGAGGACCTGCCCTGAGCAGAGAGGCTGGGGTAGCTGGGCTTGTTCAGCTGGAGAAGAGGAGGCTTCGGGGGATCTAATAGCAGCCTGTTGAGGTGCTCTTTGCTGAGGTGCACAGCAGAAGAATGTGAGGCAATGTCCCTAAATTGATAGATGAGAGTTTCTAATGGGATATACAAAAGCAAATTTTCACAGGGAGGACTATAAACATAAAGCATTTTATTAGCGGGCTCTTGGTAACTGGAAGTCTTGATACCTTGTCTCAGAAATTTAAGAAGACAAGGCTCATTTTATGTTGTTCTCCTTCTGAGTAAGGTGGTATGTTGACCTAGTTCTGTCACTCTGCAGTCATGAGCCAATTGGATCCCTCAGCTGCCACCCCATTTCATTTTGCCTCATTTGGACAGATAGAGCTAATTACAGTAGGTACTCTATCCAAATTTTTATGGATTAATTTACAGCATGATGAACAGAGTTGGTGATGGAGATGCAACCAAGGAAGTGGAGGGATGCTCTGACCTTGTCACTCAGATGGATGTGGAGACATACTGCTCTTTTCCCAGATGGCTCTTGAGTTTTACAGAAAGTCAGTGACATGTTTAATTACTTCTGACAAATAGAGAATGCTTTCTCTTTTAGCTGTGTTGTGTTATGCCCTTCCTGACAGTGGAAAAAGGCAAAGCAGAATCTTGACCGGCCACCCTTTGAGTAGGAAGTTATGGGCTGAAAGTCTCAGGGTTGAAGTACAGGCTTTCAGCTCCCATTGACTCTTGGTGCTGTCAGGATTAGAAATGCCTGTTGCAAGAAAGCACTTGGGTACCTGTGAGGTCAATGAAACTTAAATGCATGCCTAAATAATGTTCTGCAAAGAGATGTTTTCTCAGCAATCAAGATGTAGTTTACCTACTATATGATATTTGATAACTCTTGTTAAACAGAGAAGATTAATTTGAAATTGCATTAGGATGTGGAAAAAAAGGTCAAGATTGTTGCAGTCTCCAGAATTATGATAAATATAATTAAGTTTGTAAGACTTGTCTTCTCATTACTTTTAAAACAAACATATTTACGCGGGGCAATGGCTATACTTGGAAACTTAGACACTTAGCTGGTACAATCAAATGTCTCTTTGCAAAATTTGAAGTTGCCTTATTTGTTGGCTTGATGGTGAATTTTTTAAACACTCAATGTAAAATATTTCCATGTATTTTGTGATTAGGGAAATGAAAAATGTGCAAGGTGTGTCTTCCCCACTGAGAATTCTTTTGGACCACCTCTGGTTTCACCTGATTTGCAGGCTTCCATTCAAAAGTGGCAGAGAACTAAGGGGAGGCTCTTTCAAGAGTGCTTAAGGCTGAAATAGTTTTGGTGCTGTTGGTGAAGGTAAGAATGGCTAGCCTGAGACAGGCTGAAGGGCCAGCTAGGCTAGAGTCTTCCTCTGACAGCGGCCACGCTCTAATACCAAGCAAGGCTTGAACAGCTATTATATCCTCCCAACTTCCACCAGTCTGCAGTTTAGCAACTTCCTGAGCCTGAGGTTTTTTTATTTAACAGTTGTTGACGGACTTTTTCCCATGAACCTCTTTAATCACTTTTTAAAAGCATGTAGATTTTTGGCACCCATGGTATCCTGTAGCATTGAGCACTTCAGCTGAGCTGTGCATTGTGTGAGAAGTTCCTATTTTTGGTTTGGGTTGAGCACGTCACCTGATAATTTGATTTGCTCCTTGGTAGGTTTTGTACTATGAGAAACAGCGAACAGTTATTCTGTATTTATCATCTCCTTGACTGCCTGTGCTTTGCTGGCCTCCCCCTGGTATACCTTTAGCCATTTCTTTTCTTGGCTGAAGAATTATAATCAAGACTTACTCATGTCTCATTGGAAGCTGTCCCACACCTTTGATCAGCTTTGTTGTGCCTCTTCATATTGTTTCCATTTTTATTATGTTCTTTTTGAGGTGTAGGACCAGTGCTGCACTGAGTATTCAAACAGACACTAACCTTTTATTTAAAAGGTGGCATAATACTGTTTCTGGTTTTATTCCTTTTATAAAAATTTTAATGTTCTTGTTTTTTCAATTTTTGAGTATTGATCTGGTATTTTAATGAAATTATTAAAATTTACCACGCTTTACTCAAAGATAATACTTCAGAGCCTGTTGGGTGTGCAAATTTAGGTCTGTTATTTCCATGTATGTTACTTTGTACTAATCAACATTGAATTTCGTCTGCCATTTTGCTTCTTATCCTGTCTCTATCATGAGAAAATTCTGTAACACCTTGGGGTTGGCTTTCTTGTCTCATTCTCTGCCCTTTCCCACATTACTTGTGATCACCTTTTGCTAGTGACTGTGGAAACCAATCACTTACTCCTACTGTTTGTTTCATGTCTTTTTTAAAAAAGATCATTAATTTGTAACACCACTTCCATTCTTGTCCTTTGGCAGCCTTCTTTCTACAAGAATCTTTGGCAAAAGACCTTGTCAAAAAACCTGTTGGAAATCCATGTTTATGCTTGTGTAAAGTAGTCGGGTCAGAGACTCCTTTTCAGATCTGTCTGGTAGGACTTTCCCTTACATAATTTCTTCCCCATTAAATCACATTTGTCAAAGTATCTAATAACACTGATTTTGCAGTGCTTCCTGCCAGTTAGCTGAGTATGGATCTCAGTTATTGAAAGCTCCGCATGTCCAGGTGGGAGCCCATTTTGATAACTGGCATCATGTTTGTCACCAACATGCCTCTGGTACTAAGGCAGTTTTAAGCAAGATGTTGTATTTTCCACAGGTAACGGTATAACAATAAGGCACTTCGTTTACACACAACTTTTGCATGGGTAACAGGATTTGTTCTAAAACATCCCTTGTTGACACCCCAGTCTGGGGCAGGCCCTCAACACATCCCAAATTAAGACCTCCTTCATACATTGTCCTTGAACAGTGTCAGTGTTAGTTAATGAGTATACTAGGCTTTTGGCTGCTGCCTTTAATTTCTTTTTAATGTGCTTTGTCCTTTTTATATTATTCCACTTTGCTGAAATTATGTATTTTTGCTGTGGATTGACCATCTATTTTGATTGATTTGCCTTTCATAGATTGATTTATCTTAATAGAATCATAGAATGGTTTGGGTTGGAAGGGACCGTTAAAGGTCATCTAGTCCAACCCCCCTGCAATGAGCAGTGACATCTTCAACTAGATCAGGTTGCTTAGAGCCCCGTCCAACCTGGCCTTGAACACTTCCAGGGATGGGGCATCCACCACCTCTCTGGGCAACCTGTTCCAGTGCCTCACCACCCTCAGCGTAAAACATTTCTGCCTTAAATCTAGTCTGAGTCTACCCTCTTTTAGTTTAAAACCATTACCCCTTGTCATATCGCAACAGGCTCTACTAAAAATGTTGTCCCCATCTTTCTCACAAGACCCCTTTAAGTACTGAAAGGCTGCAGTAAGGTCTCCCTCCTGGAGCCTTCTCTTTTCCAGGTTGAACAACCCCAACTCAGTACTTCATGGTAACTGTTACAGAGTGGTTCTTCAGTAGTAACTTTCTGAACCCATGTGTTTTCTGCTTAAGGTAAGACAGGTCAGAAGTTGCTGCTTTTTTTCTAGGGTTTTTGAGAAGCTGTAGCATAAAGCATATGTGAGTATGATGTTTACCCTAACTTATATAGAGATAACTGTACTATCTCATTGTTACTGTATTGTCTGTCCAGGCAGTCTCTCCAATCTCTTTGTGTGTGTTTTACTCATTGTCATCATTCTAGACAAGTGGTCTGTTGTATGGTCCCAGTATTGATGTGGTGTTCCAACCGTATGGATTATGTTACAAGTTGGTACAATTGCTTGTCTGCTCTGACTTCTGGTTTTCATGAATGTATAGCAACACTCACTGCTGTGGTTTTCCTATATCTTTGTAATATAGTTTGTTCTTTTACTTTATAGCATGTAATGATTGTCTGCCTTTCACCAGTATGCTGCTTCTGTCAATATCCTCATTGAAAAGTAGGCATTTTTAGGTTTTATTTTTTAGATTTCTGGTATCAGTATAGCAGCACTTCCACACTTGGCTCAGTAGCTTATTTTTTGGGCTATGATTAAAATGGAATTATTTCTTCTTTGTGGTTTCTTGTTCAGATTTATTAATGTCTGCCCTATCTTTTATTTATAGATACAAAGTTTTAATGATTTCAGCCCTAGAAAATGTGTCATGTCCATTTGTGCCAGCCTTACTGCACTTCTTAGATTAAACATTCTCCTGTAACATTATTAATTGTAAATGCCAGTAGTCTGGTACCAGTTTGATTTGGATGAAAACCATCTTTCCTGCATAAGCAGCCTTTCTTCCAAAAGCTTCTGCATTTCCTACTGAATCAAAATTTAATAGTAAAAGCTCACATTTGTGAGAAGAGTGTTATGCCAGCATGGAGTTTTTTTGAAAATCATAACTGAAATATTTAATAGACTTTATTGATGGAAAGAGATTTGTTAGAATAGGTAAAATGTTTGTTTTACTGTAAATCTGTGGATACTGAAAATGCAGAGTGGTAGTTGCCAAAGCAATAGGCATTCAGGTGTTGGCTATGACTTTGGAAGGACTAAGCTATAAAAGATTATTTTGCTCTACCACTGAGTTGGCATAAGACATTCAGAATCCTCAGCAGAGGGGAGAATCAGGCTAATAAAGGTGGATGCATGGTGTATGGGCAGGATTTGGTTGTAGGAGTTTGAAAGTTGAAGACAGTAAGCTAAGCAGCTTAAAATCTTCAGAATAAGAGGGAGTGAAGCTTGTAAGCACGTCAAGCTGTTTGCTTAGATCTAGACTAAGGAGCTTAAGTAGTTTATAACACTGCAAGCTCACTAGCTCCGGAGGAAGGGACTTACAAGCTGTGCAACAGCTATACTTCAAAGGCCTTACAAGTCCCACTGATGAAGCCTGCAGGGCTTTTAGAGAGCATGCCAAGTAAATCTGTCTGTCTGTATCTCTGCAGTGTCCAAGTGCTTCCTTTTGTTTCCTCCTTAGAAAGTTATGGGCATCTCTCCTTCCTGGAGTTATCACAATGTTAAATACCAGGCACTTTAAAATAAGGAGGTTCTCAAAATTAATTTAGTCATGTCCTTTATACATATTCTGTCCTCCTTTTCCTCACTAAAAAAACCATACTACTATGCATGCTAGGATGTACCATTTTTTTCTGATTAAATGTTGTATGAGGAACTTGAAAAGGATAGAGTCCCTTGCCTTTATAGTGGGGGATAGAAAATCCTCTCAACTGCATAGCTGTAAATTAGCTGTCTTTAGGGTCTTCACCTTTAAATGTGTTTGTTTCTTGTTGAAGTCTTTAAGACTAGATCATCACAAGTTGTGAAGTTGTACTGTATTGCTATGGTCCCATCCAATTCCCATTGAAATGAGTTGGCTTACTTGGGGTCAAAGGCTCCAGCAAAGCAGAGGTGGCTACATTCACAAGCTTTTGCTCTACAAAATAACTGTCATGTCCTCAAGAGTGTAATTACTTATAAAAAAATTACCTTCATAATGGTGCTTTCTTGAGTAATTTTGTCATCTTGAGCTTGTTCTGTCCTGACTTCATTAAGTCTACTGAAGATGCACTTTAAATTACAGGCATATGACCAGTTTGCTGTTTTGCTCTGACTCCTTGTTCCCTAAGTATTTAGTTTCTATATTTCAAAGTAGATTCTTACATGTGGTTTAGTATTTTTGTCTGTACAGACTGAAACATATGATGATGAAAAATGGATCTTTGAAATTAATATCTTGCACAGTTTAGGCTGATTTTGCAAAGTAGTCTTTCAGGGTATTTTACACTCTTTACAGTTACATGTAGTAAGTTATGCTAAAAAGTAGTTAAAATCACACTATGGATGAGGATGGAAAGGACCTCTGAAGATCATCTGGTCAGACCAGGGCCAACTGAAGGAGGTGGCCCAGGACTGCATCCAGTTGGGTTTTGAATATCTTCCAAGAATGGAGGTTCTACACCCTCTCCGGGAAACCTGCTGCAGTGTTTGATCACCTATACAGTTTAAAAGAAAAAAAAAAAAAAAAGTTTGTTTAAAAGGAATTTTTTAAAATTTCAGTTTGTGCCCTTTGCCTCTTGTTCTGTCACTGGACAGCACTGAGAAGAATCTGGCTTTGTCGTCTTACTCTCTCTCATCAAATATTTATGCACATTGGTAAGATCCCCCATGAGCCTTCTCTCCTTCAGGCTGAACAGTCCCAGCTCCCTCAGCCTTTCCTTGTATGCCAGGTGTTCCAGTCTCTTAATCATCTTCATGGCCCTTCACTGGACTCACTCCAGTATGTCCATGTCTGTCTTGTACTCTCTTGCCCAGAGCTGGACCCAGCACTACCGATGTGTATCACATGTGCTGAGCAGTGCTCCCTCAACCTGTTAGTAATGTTCTTTTTTAATGCAACCCAGGATGCTGTTGGCCTTCTTTGCTGCAAGGACACATAGCTGGATCATGTTTACCTTGCTGTACAGCAGGATCCTCAGGTGTTTTTTCTGTTCAGCTGCTTTACAGCTCATGGCCTTCAGCCAGTCGACTCTCAGCCTGTGCTGGTGCATGGGCTGTTTCCTCCCCAGGTGCAGGACTTCGCATTTCCATTTGTTGAACTTGATGATGTTCCTGTCGGTCCATTCCTCCAGCCTGTTGAGGTCCTGCTGATGGCAGCACAACCCTCTTGTGTATCAGCACTCCTCTCAGTTTTGTATCATCTGCAAACTTGCTGAGGATACACTCTGTCCCATCATCTAGGTCATTAATCTTGGACAGTATCAGACCAGTATTGACCCTTGGAGTACACCACTAGTGAGTTGCTTCCAGCTGGACTTTGTACCACTGATCACAACCTTTAAGTTCAGCAGTTCAGCCAATTTTCAGTCCACCTCACTGTCTACCTATCTAATCTGTACTTCAGTTTGTCAGTGAGGATACTGTGGGAGACAGTGTCAAAAGGTTTTGTAAAATTTAAATAAATAATATCCACTGCTTTCTGCTCATCCACCAAACCAGTCATCTCATTTTAGAAGGCCATGCTGACTAATGCCTATCACCTTTTTATCCTTCATATGTTTGGAAATGGTTTCCAGGAGGTTTTGTTCAATCTTCCTAAGGATCAAGGTGAACCTGACTGGCCTGTAGTTCTCAGTATCCTCCCCCTTGGTATTGTTGAAGATATGAGTGACGTTTGCTTTCTTCCAGTCCTCAGGAGCCTCCCTGAATTGCTGTGACCTTTCAAAGGTAATGAATAGTGGTCTCACAATGATACTGGCCAACTGCCTCACCACTCATGGGTGCATCCCATGAGGTCCCATGGAGTTCTGTACGTCCAGTTTATATAAATGTTCCCTAACCTGGTCTGTTCCTTTGAGGGTAAGCCTTCCCTGTTCTGGACTTGCCTCCTGGCCTCAGGGACCTGGCATTCCTGAAAGCAAATCTTAGCAGTAAAGACTGAGGCAAAGATGGCATCAAGAACTTTGGTCCTTTATCACCAGGTCCCATTAGTTTGCAGTCATGTGCTATAGATCTTGGTCTGTATGTGTGTCTAAGCGCGTTTATGTGTGGGCTCATTTCCAAACAAACCCGAGGTTTGTGCTGATTTCCCAGACAAGCTTTTCCTGTTCATGGCTCAGGATGTCAGCCAGCTGCCCCAGTGAGCCAGCAATTCAATTGCAGGGGAAGTTCAGCTTGGGTAAAACAAAGACAGCAGTACACATTTTTCTTCTGATTTTTAATTGCTTCCGTCTCTGTATCTGAAGCATTTTCTTAAAAATACTTCATTTTGCAGGTGTAGCCTCATGGACTTTCTCTCATCATAGCTTTTCTTATCATTTGTAGCCATTAGAGAGTTCAAAATACTTTTGGCAGGGGAGTTAACACAGGTGCCCTGGAGGACCTCCCATTGGGATAATTGCATTCTTTTACTTAAAGTCCCCTTTTTGTCAGCTGTTATCTTAGGGTTCATTTCATGTCATGAGTTGTTGTGCTGTTCTGTGCTGTCTGCCAGAGAGGGTTGTATTTCACTGCAGACTTTTGTAGGGCTGAAACTTTTGTATGCAAAGTAATTTTTTCTTTTTTCTTTTTTTTTTTTTTTTTTTTTTGATACTGGAAGGACAATCCAATAAACCATTTTCTTTCTTATTGGAAATTGACATAATGTTGCTTTTTTTGGATGGAGAGAAGCGTACGGGCTGGATTTTGATGTCTCATTGATTTTAAAGCAAAGCCTTGGCTGTAGTTCACAATGAAAAGGTGGTGTGATTTAGGTGCTGCTTTGACACTCAGGAGACTTGGCCTGCAGTCCTAGTTCATCTAGATGAGTATCTTCACTGTATCTTTTTCTCACATCTGAAATCAGGATGATGATAATTCCTATCTGTTAAGGGTGCTCTGAGGATGAATTGACTATTATTAGACTGGGATTATAAAGTTGCTCAGTTGTTATATGGGAAATGAGATTTGGGCCCAGAGATTTCTTTTTTGTGGTTAATTCTCAGATAAAAAAATCTGCTAAGGATCCTGTACACCAACGTGTACAGGGGTCTAGGCCAGCGTCACTGAAGTTTTCAGGTTCACAATGGTTTATATGCACCTTGGATGAGATTGTATACAAGTAGAGGAGAATAAACCAGTTTGACACTCGATTCTGGAGAGCAGCAATTGTTGCTTCTGCTGAAAGCTTATATAGCCTATAGTTTGGATTTCTGTGTGATAGGAAAATGGAAGATGTGGGGTAGGGCTCTCATTGTTTCTTCTGGGAATTCGTGGAACGAAATAGTAGCTGATAGGCCATATAGCCTTTGCATGGTGAGCATGATGTCTCTGATATGTCAGATCTCTGAGACGTAGTGCACAGGAGGCCAGGGCACATACAGTAAACCTTGATGCATTTTGTGTTCCTTTCTCTTCAGCCAATCAAAATTTGAGCTCAAAAAAGAAAACATGAAAGCAGAAATCTGAACATATGGCTACCCTAATTACAGGGGTGTTTTTTTTTTTTTTTTTTTTTTTTTTCCCCACCTTCAAATTCATTGCAGTCATACTGACCTTAGTGCTCTTTCCTTTCGTATGGTGCATTCAACTATTCCCATGAAAAGTTCACTTTCCTGAGCAGGGAGACTGAGTAAGCATGTGCAGTCAAATACCTGTATTTTTGTTTCATAAGAACAGATGTGCTTTCAAAAATTCTTTTCAAACTGTCTCATAAAGTCACATTTCAGGGGGTTTTGTGAAGAAACATGAAGGATGCCTCTCCTTTTGGAGACTGAGATCCCTTTTCTGACTGATAACAGAAATGAGTCTTGAACCTAGATTTGACATAAATCAAGCCAGTGGCTTTGCTATTGGGTTTAGAGTCTAAATTGACTTCTGCTTGGGGCTATTCTGCTTCTTATGAAATATTCACCGGTCCAGAGAGACAGTGTGACTTTGTATAACTTGATGGTGAAGGAAAATTTGTGGGATAAAGCAGACCCCAGTTCAGGTTCTGTTCCTGCTCTAAATCAGATGATTTACATCCTAAGTGAGTCCATAGGCAGCAAGGTGATAGTGTTTATCTGCTCTCTTTCTGATTTTCTGTCGTGGCCCTGAAAAACTCTTTGCTTTGCTGTTGTGGTCCAATAAAAAATATCTTGCAGAAAAATTCTTGACCAGCTCTCTCAAAATTAGTAAGTTATGAATTATAGAACAAGGGTGCCAATATGTTCTAGGTAATAGTACATAGGGTTTCCTATTTTATTTAATAAGTCTTTGCTAAAGTCAGCATCTCTATTTAGAACCTTGGCTTGTTTGCAGCTGCTATATTCCTACTTTGCATATGACAATGTAAGAAGACTTCCTCATGACCAGAGCTTTGTTTTTCCCTTTTCATGTCATTCTCTGTAATTTAGATAGCTTGACAGTGTGTCTTAGTGGATTTTTAATTTTGCAGAAGTTGAGTTGATTTGCTTTTGAAAAATTAACCAGTCCGTGCCCTTGAAAAGTCATTGCATCTGTTATTACCTCCACATGTGATAAGTTTAAGAAAATGATTAGCAAAGGTGTCACTCATTTCTGCACGCTGTATATCAGATCGGACTTGCTGTGAAGTAGTGAACCATATTAAAGCTGTGAAATCAGCCCTACTCTACAGGGACTACAACCAGCTGCACCAATTTTACTACTTTTTTCCCTTGCAGATTCAGGAATGATTGGAATGGAGTTTGACAGTTTATTTACAGATTTGCTGTGACTGACAAGATGCCAGAGGGGAAATGTTTGTACTCCCTGAAGAAAGTTTTTGGTAACTAAGGCTAAATATCTGACAGACAGAATTCTGTTACAAAGCAGAGCGTGATCAACAGTTGTGTTACTGCAGTATTCAGTGCATCTTTTCATTTAAAATACAGGTAAAAATACATAACTAAAGCCAGCATTTGCCTTGATGTTAAGTGTCTGTACAGAAGAGAAGATGTGCGGCACTGGTGAATTCAAGCCTTCCAGTCCAATCCTGATCTCTCATCCCTATAAGAAATTACGGAAAGGAGGATGAAAAACATTCACATGCCACCTTCTTTCCTCTTGGTCACTGATTTTTCAAACTTAAAATTTGTAGGTTCCATAAATTTTTCAGTATGGGACTGGACCTCTTACATGGTAAATTCAAGTCTCCTTGACAACCGACCTGCTTCTCTTACCTTATAGGCTGCCAAGAGTTCACGAACCATGCATTGAAAACTTATGTCCATGTATGCGATGTTAAGGTTCCTTGCAGTTTAACCTTGAAATGAATAAATAAAATTAATCTTGTTTTCATCTTACATTTATCCCTTGGCTTTCAAACTAGGGCAAATGGGCTTTTTCTTTTTCATGATCATGTCATTCTGTTTCTGATTGTCAGTGTAAATCTGCAGTAACCTGACTAATGGGTCCTCATGGTGTATGAAAATCTGCCTTATACAGTGATACTTTGAAAATAGAAGCCTTTTGGAAGAAGATGCATGAGCTATATGCTGTATTAGATACAATATATGGGTAGTAATATAATACTCTGTATTCCCAGAAATAGTATTAAACACTTGATAGGAAAGTATTTTTTGTTCATGAATAGCTCTTTGTTCATTTAAGAGGCACAGAAGCTTTTGTACATTGAAAAGGTTAATTATACTCAGAGTAAAGGTACTTGAATAAATTGTGTGTTTTATGGGTAGCAGAGGTTGAAGGTGGGCAGATTTGTCTAGCAGAGAGAAAAAATACGTTTTTATTAGATTGTTAGGTGTTAAGAAGTGCTGCCAACTTGCCAAATGTAATCTGAGTATTCATGAGTAAGAGGTACGGATATATTGCAGGGGACAGAAAATATGCACCTGGGTGCCTGTGTCCTTACTTGCATTTAAACCATTCCTACTGGTTACGTCTAGTATCACAGATTTTACTAGGGTTAATTTTTTTCTTAATTTTTTTTTCATGTTGTTCTGGCTGGATTGGTAATGTACTGTAGACTGGATTCTTTGCTGTATATTTTTGTTACAGTAAGACTATGCATCAAGAAAGAGATGTAGAGCGCTATTAATGAAGACTAAATGAGCAAAGGCAGAATGAGCCTTTCTCAGTCATGATCTTCTAGTGAAGTATGTCCCTTTTTAATATTGATATGTGAGGTATGACTTACAGAAAGACCTGAATACACTGTGTTGTACCACAACTGTAAGGAAGATTTCTCTGGCTCTCTGGTTACTAGATCATCAGGCTGAGCCCACCTCCCCAGTGAGTTCTTCCAATGCAATCTTTACTGTGGATACAACAGGGTTGATGGGTGAATTCTTATTTGTATTTTTTTAACTGTTGGGAATAAAAGACTTACTGCTGGGAACAGAGACTGGCATCCAGCTCAGCCCTTTCCCAAGTGAATTCTCTTTTCATTAGACAATATGGCCATGGTTATTCTGGACCTGTGGCTCTGGCAGTTCTGGCTGCATGGTAACTTTTCTGTAATGGAAGAGTGATGGTTGTCTGTGTTGGCACTGTTATCTATGTGGTCAAGCAGTTCCTCAGGGAATGGGAGTGGTGGCTAACTTATTCCTATATCTTGCTATCTTGACTATTAAAAAGCTTTTCTTGCAACAAATCTAACTTTGGCATGTTGCAGCTTAATACTGTCAGGCTTTGTTCTGTCCATCCTGGCTATGGAGAAGAGGGTTTATTCCTTTTCTCCTTGCAGATGCTTTTTAATCATGTTTCCATTAGGTTTAATGTTAATACTGCCTGTTTACAAAAGTAGAAGCTTTTCCCTTAAGGGTGAAGGAAGTTTGCCCAAGGTAATGCAAGAAAACATTGCTAGTGTAAGGAAGAAATACAATCCAACAGCCCTGAATCCTGCTTTCCAGTTGTAGTTCTAGTCTAATGCCTTTTAACAGGTAGAAGACGAAAGTAGGTATAATGGACTTTTGCTAGAGTTTGGACAATCCTGAATGTGGATCATAAAATCCTTAGCTTCCAGGTTCTCCCTGTTGCTGTAAGAAGTTGTTAGGTGTCCACTGAGCTGCCATATTCCTGGGTGATGGCATCATTCCTGCCTTGATTAGTGCATCAACCCCATCTCCTTCTGTAACCAGGTGACCTGCCTAGTGGATGAGGGGAAGGCCGTGGATGCTGTGTACCTGGACTTCAGTAAGGCCTTTGACACTGTCTCTCACAGCATACTCCTCGAGAAGATGGCAGCACATGGCTTAGACAAGTGTACTCTTCGTTGGGTAAAAAACTTGCTGGATGGACGAACCCAGAGGGTTGTGGTGAATGGAGTTAAATCCAGTTGGTGGCAAGTCACAAGTGGTGTTCCCCAGGGCTCAGTACTGCAGCCAGTTCTCTTTAATATCTTTATCAATGGTCTGGATGAGGGGATCAACTGCACCCTCAGTAAGTTTGCGAATGACACCAAGTTGGGAGGGAGGGTTGATCTGCTCGAGGGAAGGAAGGCTCTGCGGACAGGCTGGATCGATGGGCTGAGGCCAGTTGCATGAGGTTCAACAAGGCCAAGTGCTGGGTCCTGCACTTAGGTCACACCAACCCCATGGAACGCTACAGGCTTGGGGAAGAGTGGCTGGAAAGCTGCCTGGCAGAAAAGGACCTGAGGATGCTGGTGAACAGTCAGCTAAAGATGAGCCAGCAGTGTGCACACACAGCCAAGAAGGCCAACAGCATCCTGGCCTGTATCAGAAATAGTGTGGCCAGCAGGAGCAGGGAAGCGACCATCCCCCTGTACTCAGNCTACCTGAAAGGAGGTTGCAGTGAGGTGGGTGCTGGTCTCTTCTGTCAAGTAACTAGTCATAGGACAAGAGGAAATGGCCTCAAGTCGCGGCAGGGGAGGTTTAGATTGGATATTAGGAAAAATTTCTTGACTGAAAGGGTTGTCAGGCATTGGAACAGGCTGCCCAGGGAAGTGGTGGAGTCACCATCCTTGGAAGTATTTAAAAGACATGTAGACGGGGCACTTCATGGCATGGTTTAGTGGGCATGGTTGACGGTTGGACTCAATGATCTTAAAGGTCTTTTCCAACCTAAATGATTCTATGATCTTGCTGCAGCTACTACGGCTCATGCCCGTGTGCAGGTTGTGATTCTCTGAGCTCTTTAACTCTCATGCTTTTTAAGACCCAAAAAAGTGACTAAAATAGTTAAAGAACAGTCAGTGACCAGGGTGCCTAATATTATAGTTGAAGTTCTTCAGCAGTTGGTTTATCTTATTAAAAAAGGATTAGATGATACATCAGGAATGGAGTGCTTTGAGATCAGCAACAGAGCTGTGAGCTGGAATCACGAGTATTACTGAGACTGTCATCCAGTGCCTAAAGACCAAAGCATAATTACCACAAGAAGGTCATTTTTCTAAGCAAAGGACAGTTGTAAACTGCCTTTACCAGGAAAAAATCAGTATTTGTTGCATTGCATCATTGAATTATTCATCAAGATCAGACACTTTCTTGTTCAATTTACTTTGTCATTTTCTTCTAGCTTATTCTCAGCAGTTTGGATGGAAATATAACACAGTAGCACCTGCTTACAAGAGACATTCAATTCGCTAGATATCTTGATTGGAAAGACATTTGCTGTGGTCCAAGCTAAAATCAAATACTCTTTGTCTTAATGGGATATTCATATTTTATGGACAAATAAGTAGAATTGGTGTTACAATATCTTTCTGTTAACCTGTTCTTACTATTTTAGTGAATTATTTCAGGCCCTTAATTTAGAATAAACAAGATTTACTCACGGATCAGATCCTGCATCTTTTCTTCTGTTCTATACAGCCTCTGTTGAAACAAGTAAGTGTTTTCACAGCAGTAACATTTGATTGTCTAGGAAGGTGTAAACATTCATTTTTCTGAAGTTGCTTCATGTATATAGGTGAACATAACAGTCTCTTAGGAAATTCTAGGCATGATTAGATTGTTTCAAGACCCTAGGCAGAGTACTGAAATGAGTAAATAATAATTTCTCTGTCACTTCACAACCTTTTCTTCTTATAAACAAGTATGTAGAGAAACTCAGGTACACAAGGAGATCAGAATCTGCCCCCATATGTTCCTCTCACCATGATCCCTTTATTCTCGTTTGTTACTTTCCCCCATAATTTACTTCGTTTGCATATTTTAGTGTTTCATACCATGGTGCCTGAGTCAATTTTCTTTTGAATAATTAAACAGGTACATGCCCTTGGAAAGTCATTGCACCCTTTATTGCCACTTAATGTGTTAACTGTGAGGAACTGGGAAAAGATGTTGTGCATTTTTGTTGACTGCTGTTTTATGCAAGGATTGAATATAATGTAGTGAATGGGACTCGGAGAATATGCTGTATTTGGTGTACGTGGTGAACCACATCTTGGGTACCCAGACTGGAAAACCTTGTCCTTTCACCATTTCAAAGGAGGGTGTGAGCAGCCTCTTACTTAAAAAAAACCAAAAACCCACAACCCCCAAAACCACCCCTCCCCCCCCCAAATTGATTGATAGATTGATAGTAGCTTTTCAGTGATGTGCCATTCTTAGATGGGGTTGGGTTTTAGGTAGCAGAAGGTTTTAAAATTTAAAGAAAAGAATGTCATTCGTCTTCTGTGCTGTGGGTTTGGGAGAAGGGGAAGAGAGAGAGGATGGACAGGAGGAGTTTTGCAGCTTTTTAATAAAGGTAGCTGAGACTTCTGTGGAGGGGTGGCAGAATCAGGTGGGGGATTGGGGTGGGTAGCATGCTCCAAGCTGCTCTGGGGTTGCTGGGTTAACAGGGAAGTTTTTGTAAGCAGTGGGGAGCTCCAGGTTCTCATTAAAATCCTGAGCCAGGTGAGCTTGAGTGTAGCTGTACTACAGATGCAGCTCTAGCAGTAATGTTATAGGGGTTTGTTAAAATTGTGCTGGCTTGCATAACTGAGTCACTGTTTCCATTGTAGGAACAATGATCATGCACCAGGGTAGGCCAATGACAAAATGTGATTTGCTAAATTGCATTGTATTTTACTATTGTCTGGTAGTCATGCTTTACTTCCCCCCCCCGCCTTTTGCTAGTGCATACTCGTAAATATATTTCAGTGTCTTTGGTCACTCTAAATGACATTAAAATGTCAATTTTCCTTCATTGCTCATTCAAGCCCTACTCTTTGCAATTAGGATGCTACTAGAAATTTATATTGATTTCTAGGCGGGTGTTTTCCTTAGGATAGGACATATCTCTGCTTAAATGTTACAAAATAAAACAAGGCAGTTTGTGTTCTTTAATGCCAACAATAGGTTGTTGGGATGGCGTGACTTGTTACTCAGCATGCAGCAAATGCTGGGGAGAGATCCTGGCTGATCCCTGCGGCCAAGGTAGCTGCTTGACTCCAGCTCCGTGGCAGGGCAGTGAAGTCTCAACTCCAATAGTCGAAGGCAGAGAATTCCTTTAAAAAGCAAAAGTTCTGCTCGGTCAAGCTTGAGGAGGAAGTGCAGGCTGCAGCTTATGCTTTTGATGTTTGAGTTGATTAATAAATGTAGAAGTAGAAGGGAAAGGTTATGATGGGGTGGTTTTGGATTCAGTGCAATCAATAGTGATTTATTCAGAGACAAGGGACTCCGCCCATCGATACGATTCTCTTCTCTTGGCCTTTGGAAGAGCTTACTACAGAATTGCCCAGCTGTGATTAAAATTTCCCTGTGCCAAGGTGGCTGATGTGTTCAGCCAAATGCTAAATGAAATGCATCCAGTTTTGGGGTTCGTCAGTGGGAGAAAACATGGGGAGTATGACAGCAGTTTATAAAAGACTAGCCTCTAGAATTGAAGAGATTATCATCTCAGGGAAGGCTACAGGCGCAAAGCATACCTAAATAATGATCATTGGTTAAAAGGCATCAGTGCCTTGGAGATAAAGAACTGTTACAGATTGTAAAAGAGATTATTAAAATCCCTCAAATCAGGCAGTATTAATGATGCAGATTGTGAAATGTGTGGTGACTGAGATTTAAATGTGTGTTTTGATATGGATTGTATGATCACTCATCAAAAGCTTCAGACCTGTTGTTTTTTAAAGAGTATTTTCTTTACTATCTGAATCAAATATGTCAGCACTGCAATCTGTGGCAGGTTAATTGAAATGCAGTGAGAGTGCAAAATCTGAATCAAGCATGAGGTTGGCAAACTTTGTTCATACTTTGATTTATGCAGATCTCTAAAAGTAACCGCTTAGCTTGAGAACTGTTGATGAAATTAGTGTGATTTTCCATCCTTCCTTAGGTAGGAAGGATTTGGGCGGTATGAGAGTCTAAAGGAACAATTGCAAAGATGTCATATTTGACTGGATTGAGTGAATGTATAGCAGGAGCTTGAGGAACATTTTATTATAGTAGTATTGTAGATATTTTTGGTGTCCAATGATGGACTTCATCTCGCTTCGGTGAAATTCTGCAAGTGGCATGCTGAAAATACCCCAAGGTATTTTTTGCTATCTCCCTTTTCCTCGTAAACTGTTCTTTAATTTTATGTGAGTGAATTTGGTGACACTTAGTCCACATTAAAGGGAGGAAATTATAATGCTAGCTAAAGCAAAGGGTATTTCAGGTTTGTTCTATGTGAGCTGTTCTTGCTGTTCTGCCAAAACCATGTGCACCTCTGCCTGTTAGAAACCTGTGCCACACCATGCCAGAGCTTCTAATTGGGCTTTTGCCTTAAGATAAATGATATCTTCAGAGACCGTCAGCAGGAGAAAAAAACCAAACCACCAAACATGAATTTGTAAAAGCCTTTGAACTAGAGCCTGAGGGGTTGAAGGCATTCTTTCCTTCTTCTTAGCTGGACCTTTGGTTCCCATTGCAGTGGTCTCTGGGCGGCTGTAACTTTTATTGATTGTACAGTGACATGATGGCAACTAAGGATGGTTCAGGTACTGGGATGATCCTCCAGGTCCGTGTACCCACACCCCAGCTGGAGGGGATTGTGATAAGGACAGGCACTAAAAAAATCCCCTTTACCATCAGAAAATCTCCCCGCTTTCCAGTGGCATGAAGTTATAAGGGTGCTTGGGAGTGGATGTTTGTACTAAGGGGTTGTATTGTTCAGTACCCAACAGTGTACCCTTCCTAGGTCTAATATTTCATTTAAAAGCAATTTGCCTGAATAAAATAAAA
This sequence comes from Pandion haliaetus, assembly GCA_013401275.1. Taxonomy (NCBI): domain Eukaryota; kingdom Metazoa; phylum Chordata; class Aves; order Accipitriformes; family Pandionidae; genus Pandion; species Pandion haliaetus. Next base: position 82,445 of record VYZV01028342.1, on the reverse strand, counting down.
TATGCATGATGGGTGAACACAGATGAGCTCTGTTAATGTATTCTAATTAACTTGCTAAAAATATTTTAAAATCTTAATAAGCTTAAAGAGAATTTCTGATGATCAGATGCAATGTTAATGAGCATGATATAAAAACATAAGAAGGTAAAGTAGATAGCTGATTGGCAGTTGCAGTGCTGTCTGTATAGCTAACATTTTTTCTTGTGCAAAAGAAAGATCTCTGGGTTACATTTTAGCTTTTGTCTTGGTAGCTAATTTCTCAAGACCTGTTTCTAGAAAGCTTAACGAACAAAACATTAAAAAAAATTTACCTGTTTGATTTGGGGTGGAGTGGCGATTTTATTGCTTAATTATGCCTTAGAAAAACATGCTAAGGACATTTATAATAAAGTATCTGTGTTCTTTGTGTGTGTGGGAGAATGACTCTTTTCCTTTTATATATGCCATAAATCTCAGATTGTAGTCCTTTTTCTCTCCAGGCTATTAGGTTTCTGCAGACTGTATTTCATTCCTTAGCACCTATAGTTGCTTGGCAACAGCATCCAATTTACATGAACCCAGCCCCATGAATGAATAGTTACCTGGAACCTTTCTGTGCAGAAACCCCGAGAAACCTAGCGGTTCTCCCATTCAGTATGACAATTATTAGGAAATATTAATTGCTTCTCTCTATTCATCTTTCTGTAGCCTTTATTTTTCAGTTAAAGGGGAAAAAAATGTATTCTCTGTTTAGTTCTAGCCTGCCAGTGGTCACACAATTCATTTTTAAATAATCCACTTGGAAAGCAGGAGGTTTATTGATAACAGAAAACTTCACTAGTGCTTAGAGCCTCAATTGGTACAAGTGGTCCCCAGTGCTGTGTTCTGTAGGTACAGAAAGAAAAAGGTTCAGAGGAGTGAAGTAACCTACTACAGTCGTATATAGAAGGTCAGTGTGGGTTTTTTGTTTTTGTTTTTTTGTTTCTTTTTTTTTTTTTTCCCCTGCTAGTAAGTTTGGTATAGTTTTTAGGGAGAAAAAGGAAAAAATGTTTCCTACTCAATATATTTGCTTCCATTCTCAGCATATGGAACTTCACTGAAAAAACAAAATAAACAGATTTTCTGCTACCTCAGCCTGGAGTTTTGCAAGCAGCTACACCGTCCTATCAATTAATTCTATTCTTGCGAAGTACTTTACAACCTGTAGGCTGTTTCTATTGAGAGGAGTAGGAGGTATTAAAAAACAAGAAAAATTCTTCACCAGCACCAACCACAAAACAGTCTTACAGGACTAGGAGAAGAAGAGCTCCAGACAATATTTGTGGATGCCAAAATAGTTGTAATGATTCTTTTGAAAAATCTTGTAAAGAAAACACCCAAATTGCCTTGTTTTGTAAGTTCTTTTCTGTTTTTCAGCTGGCTTATCCTTTGCAAAAATAAAATGATACTTGGGCCTTGACTCTTTTCTGTTGCATTTCTAGAGGCCTTTGTTAATGTTGTTGGTAAGATGCAAAGACTGGTGCTCAGGAAAACAGAATAGTCCTGAGATCTGGTAGAGATCTGGTTTAGAAATCTAGATCCCAAACTGATTTTTCCCCAAGTTTGTGGTGGTTTGGGTTTCTCTAAAATCAAAATACCTGGTAGGATGTTCTTTCTTCTCTTCACTCAAGTGGCATTCAAGGTCAGGTCATCGCACCCTGTACCTTTTAATTATATCCTGTGGCTTTAGGTAATGCTGAACTTGCAGCTGATTATTATTATATTTTCTCCTGTGGACATGTCTTGCTACTGATGCACAGACTCTGCAGATTAACTAATGCAGAATCGAATGCATTTGTGATCTAAGTAATGAAGAGGCCTTTGTTCTATTCTTGGTTGTTCTACTGATTTTGTGTGACCTTGGGCAGCTCATTTATCTCCTTGCTTGCTTTTCTCATTTTAACCTTCGATGGATGCTGTCATATGTTGATTTGCCAATATAATTTTCTATTTCCCTTAGAAGATTTGCAAGGCTGAATATTGCTGTATATGAGGACAAATAGTTTTTAAAAATGAAACAATGATGGTTTTTTTGTTTCTAAATAACTTAGTAGCAAGCATTATTTACTGATGTGTGATCTCTAAAGCCACATGTGGTAATTATACACATCAGAGTTGCGATAGGCATGGGAGGGTGTATATTTTGCTGAGTTTCAATCACGAATTTCTCATGTGTCAGAATATTTTGAGGAAATACTGAGCTGTGCTGCAATGCTAGCAACAGAGCACATTAAAATAAAGGGGGGTTTTTGTTTTTATTCAGTGGAAAATGCCTAAGGTAGTGGTGACTTTTTTTTTTTTTTTTTTTTTTTAAACCTATTTCTGGGAACATCTTGCATGCTCCTGACTTTGGGCAAATGTTTCACCTCCAGTCCTGGGAACTGAGCAGCAGGTATTGCAAGTTTGCATTTCCAGGGCTCCCAGAGGCACTGATCCCACTCTGCACTCAGTGCAGAGCCCTCCTGAACTCTGGGGCTTCCCACGACAGGGACCATAGGATAGCTGACCTCCTAACACAGGACTCTGCAGAGCATGTGTCTGTTGGAGGTACAGACCTTCAAAGCTGGAACGTTCTCCCAAGAAGCCAGGCAGTTTTCTAGTGCAAGGTTCTCTGTGATTTGTCAGGAGTTTTTATAAACTGGTACTTGCCTACTAAACATTTGGATAGGCAAACTGACAACATGCAGTGTCAGGTACTTCTAGGGTAGAAATTTTTAATACTCTTACCAACCCTGCTCTTTTTTGATAGTGGTTTCAGTGGTGAAGACATTTCTGCTAGGCAGTGGTAGTATACCAGTAGCACTAAGCATCAGTGGTTTGTGGTCTTGATATTATGCCTTTTAATTAGTACCAGAAACTAATATCCTTAGCATATCAAAAAGAAAGACAAGTTGCAATTTAATTGTGGTCTGTAAGTGCCAACACGTGAAGGGGAAACCCAATTCTATAGTAATGTTTTAACTGAAGGCTAAAGCCACAAAGATCAACTGACTAGAAGTTTGAAGAGTAAAAATCCGAACTGTGGGAAAAGTGCAAATATTTAACTTTAAAGGCATTAAACATGCAAACAGCCAGTAGACATAGTAAATTCTCTGTCACTTTGAGTCCTTCAGCTGAGGTTCTGTGTCGTCTTCAGATTACTGTACTTCAGTGAATACAGAGCTGGGCTGGATGGTGGAATGACTGTATGAAAGTTGTGTGATCTTGTTTAAGCAGATGGTCCACTCTGACCTTTTACATTTTTGGAGCTCTCTGTAGGCAGGTTATTAAATAGCTGGATGTGATGGCTAGATTTCAAATGCCTAGTCTGGATCACCTCTAGGTTTTTTTTTCAGACTGGTACCACCCGCTTCAGAATATTTTTTGAGAATCAGTTAATTTGTCACATTGGTTCCAGATTTCATGTTTATTTGCTGAACAACAGGAATTCTGAAGTGGAAGGTGAAGGTAGAGGTGTTGCCAAGAGTCTATGAATAATTGTGGAAGTATGAGGTAAATCAAAGCAGATTGTGCTTTGTTATGTTAGGCTCTAATTGGAGCCTTGGCTACTTTATGGATGTTTGGACAACTGCTGAATAGTTTTTGTGGTGATTTGTATTTTTCCCCAACACATACTATTTTTAAGTTTCACAATTCTTGCCATATCCAAACTTTGGGTAACAAAAGAGGAAAACTTTTAGTGGCTAAAAAATAAAAAATTAAACCTGATGTAAGTCAGTTCCATTGGTACATGAACCCATTTTGCCTTACTAATTAATGAAATATACTTATTTTTTCTTTAAGGAATTAATACAGAACCAAGAATTTACATAAGTTATAGACACCAAGGGTTTATTAAATTACTTCTAGTAATAATGTCTTCAGGAGAGGACTTTTCCCCAAATACATTTTCAGTCTTGACCAAACAGATTTAAGTGGTCCTTCTAGTTTGTCTTCCGTGTCTTTCCTTAAAAGCTTTCACAGAAATATTTTTCCAAAATATTCAGCCTATATCTACAAAAACTTTTGGCTTGAATCTGCTGCTTTTTTTCCCCCTTGCTGTAAACTCTAGTGCTGAGTTGTGGATTTTTTTTTTTAATACATTACCATTGGAATTTATCCCAGGCTTCATCAAAATATTCTGTCAAATAGAGATCTTTGTCTCAAAAAAAAAAAAAAAAAAAAAAAAAAAAATCACAGCGCATTGATAAGCAATTGCAGCTCTGCAGTATTTCTACAAGAAGTGCAGATATTTCAGGGGTCTTGTTGCGAGCATGTCAATGTATATGTTATAGCAGTGTTATGACTATTGATCTGCTTGTTCCTAAATAAGTCTTTACCATTCATGTACCAAAGTTTTCCCTGCTGTATAACTGCTGAAGTCAGTGAATTTGAATCGTCAGTGGGGTTGTATCTTGAATAGATTTTATTTCCTACAGTACATCTTAGGCTGTGTGTATTTTTTGGGTGATCTGCAATAATTTAAGGTGCTGTTAAGAGAGAATTTATATACATGTTTTTCTATGTTTTTTTTTTTTTTTTTCCTTTTCCTTTTTTCTTTGAAATCCATCAAAAAGGGGAAGGCTCTAAGTCAATGTTAAATTTTAAATTAATACCTAAAGTGAGCTAGACTAAGAGGATTTTCAGAGTTAGGTGGTTTGATGTCTTTAAGCTTCAGCTTGTGAAACAGAAGGTTTTGTCTTTATTAAAGCAAGGTCTTAGGAAAGCCAAATTTGGCATCCTCATGAAGAACAATTTCTGGCATTAGAAGTTGCGTGAGACCATAAAGTGACCTAGACTATCAGTAGCGTGTAGGTCTTGACTACAGATACCATTCCTACTCTGTTTTACTTTGGTGTGTGCACATCTACTCATTTTAGTGATATTATCATAGAATCATACAATGGTTTGAGTTGGAAGGGATGTTAAAGACCATATAGTTCCAACGCCCCTGCCATGGGCAGGGTCACCTTCTACTAGACCAGGTTGCTCAAAAAGCCCCATCCAACCCAGCCTTGAACACTTCCAGGGATGGGGCATCCACAGCTTCTCTGGGCAGCCTGTTCCAGTGCCTCACCACCCTCACAGTGAAGAACTTCTTCCTTACATTTAACCTAAATCTACCCTCTTTCAGTTTAAAGCCATTACCCTTTGTCCTGTTACTACATGCCCTTGTGAAAAGGGGCATGCCTTACAGCAGTGTGAGCAAGAAGAATCATGCCTGTTCTCTACATAGTTGTAGAGACTTTATCTATGTACATAGCATAAATGTTGATAGTATTAGCCATATTTGTCATTGCTGTTGAGAAAATCGAGGCTTTTTTCCCCTGTTGAATTACAGCTGGTATGATAGTAGCTGTAGCCTTAGAGGCTGATGATCATTTCCATCCTTAAAAGTTGTGTTTCTTCCTCAGGCACTGCATTTAACAAGTAAGAATAAATTCTGTCTGGAAAATTTCTGACATACATTTGAGCAATTGAAACCCTCAGTGAAATTAAAGCATGTTACAAAATATGAAAACTTCTTATAAGTAAGAAAACAGCTGACCTATATGGCAAATATGGCTTGCTTTTCTCTGTAATAAATTAGCTGATGCTTCAAAGTGAAAGTCAGAAACACTTCTAAAAATAGTTTTTGAATAGCTTTTATGAATTACTGTATTGTTTTTAGAATTGTAAAGGTGGCTGAATTTGTTTGAATATTTGGCTTCAAGCTTGTCATTTATTCACTTGGGCAGTTGTATTGGTGTAAATTAAAAAAAAAAAAAGGAAAAGAAAAAAAAAGTGTGTTCCAGTTTACATTACTTTTGCCTCAAACAGGTAGATATTTTCTAATATCCTGAAAGCTTGTTTGTGGCAGTCTTTTTTTCTCTGCTATGAAATACTTGGAGATGTCAGAAGTGATGCAGCACAATGAGGTAGAGAAGTAAGTGCCTTTGGACCCAGTCCTAGAGCTCCCAGGCTCATAAAGGGCACTCAGTACCTTGTGCATTTTCATATTTTAAAGGATATAGACAAGAGAAACCTTTTACCATAGCGGGAGTTTAATTTCACAGTCTTTATATGAATAACAAAGATTAGCATGAATTTTGGAAGACTTAATATGCAAGGAGGATGATTTTGGAACATTTGTTTTATAAATGGGACAAAATAATCATATATTTTCATTTTGTTTTTCTTGAATGAAAAGCTAGAAAATACTTTTTTAAAAAATTATAGTGTTTGGAGTTAATCAGAGAAATAAAGGAGGGGCTGATACTCTTCTTGTTGCTTGCAAATTGTAAATTGTAGTTATTTGCAATCATGCTTATAACTGGCGTGGGCTCATGTGCATAATCAGCTGCTTTTTGAATGCATGTTCTATTGTTCTGTTTTATTTATGGATTCAGTTGTGATGAGAAAGATGTTATGAAGTTGGTTGGGTGAAGCCTTGGAAATATCTTTTAGGAGTTTTTAAAGTCAGCGAATGTCTGGAGGTTGGGGTACAAAGTGGGGCTGTGTGCACCACTGGAAATTTAGATGGAAAAGTTGTCAGCCTCAAAATGGAAGGTCAAATTCTGCTTTTGGACTTTGTGGCACATGAGCCAGCAAAATTCTGGCCTGACACAGGCACATTATTACCGTCCAGTTGAAACATAACCAGATCCAAAAGCCCTGAGGTCAGGAGTCATCCCATTGATTTCAGCATCCAGACCCGTTAGCAGTCTGATCTGACCCCACTCCTGGTGGAACAGGAGGCTGAATTTCTGCCTCCAGTCTCCTTGCACAAATGATGTGGCAGCAGACTTTTGGTGCTAATTACCAGCACTAACCCTCTGATTGATGTGGGTTTGCTTATGTGATTATTTTTCTTAATAGCTACGGTTATGTGCCAAGACCATTAGAGGAGATGTCAGACTGCTCAGGAGAGACTCACCCTGTGTTGCTGGTTCCACCGTCTTACTTGCTGAATCCACGTAGGCAGTGCTCTTTGAGACTGCACTTTCTAAAATCTTTGACAAAAAGTAGAGGGAAAAACAAACTTAAACTGCTTGCTTTTCTGGGAAGGCATCAGTTCTGTGTTTGTAAATATACAGTGATGCAGGACTTCATTCTTTTTGGGACCACTGATAATGGCTGAACACAACTAACAGTAATTTCTCTCTCTTCTCAGTGACAGATTTTTTTTTTTTTCCCCTATGTGCCTTTTAATGAAAGCAGTATTTTGGCTGAAACCCAAGAGCGAGGAGATGAACTTTGACATCACTCAATTCTTGGTGGATGTCTGTGAAAGGCAGAATGGAGGTTGTTGTGTGAGTAGTAAGATAGATAGAGTAGGCTGACTTCTCAGCCTTGTGTGGGAAAGTGCCTTATGCTCAGTCTTCTCACATAAGTGAACTTCTTTACTTGGGTTTTCCACCCCTCTTCCTGTCCAGTGGTAATTACTGTTTTAACTGAATTTCGTTAGATCAGTTGCCATGTTCCAGAGCAGATAACAGAGCTGTAGAAGATGCGCATATTGCAGGACGACGACATGCCATATGCAGCTGCAAATGCTTTCTAGATAAGGTTAAAATTCTGTATCGGCTTTCTAAAAAATCATTAGTTTTTAAATAGGAAGGAAATAAACTGGTTGGTTAGGTACTATGCAGGGAGCTTTTAATTAAAATATGTTTAAATCTGATTCTCTCAAACATCAAAGAATTGAATTAATGAATTATGTTTGCTAGAGTTGTGTGGGTTGTTTTTTTTTTGTTTTGGTTTTTTTTTTTTTTTAGTATCACTGTATTTAAGTTCTTTCTGTGCACTGCCGTAGGGGATGGATAGTAGCTCCTGACAGATTCAAACACAGCTGGCTGAGAACACTGCTAGTGATGGATGGATGATGTCTTTGTTAATGCCCCTGTATACATAAATGATGTGCTTGCTTTATTTATTTATAAGATGTATCCAATTACACATCTCAGAGCAAATGTCCACCATTCAGTAAACCACACAATATTGGCGTTAAAAAGACAATCCCTGAAATCAGCGTTCAATGCATTTTCCTCACTCTCTGGAGAGAGACTGAAATAAGAGGTAAATGTAAAATTCAGCAAATTCAAGTAAGTTCTTCTGGGACCTACTCCTCATCTTTAAGAAGTGGCTGAAACTCAACTAGGGAAGCTGTTGTCTCTGCTCTGGTCATACGCAGACCTGCCTCTGGAAATGCTGCGCATGGGGTTCACCTAAGATCGCTCGCTCTTCCACGTGGTCTGGATGGACCAGTTGCACCAGTACAGCGCATCAGATTCTGTTGTCAGACAGCAATGGCTAGGGTTCGCTAGGCTGTTACCTACTGGGATATATTTTGGTGAAGTGAGCAATCTGTCATGGTTTAACCCCAGCTAGCAACTAAGCCCCACGCAACCGCTCGCTCACTCCCCCTGTGGGATGGGAGAGAAAATCAGAAGGGTAAAAGTGAGAAAACTCGTGGGTTGAGATAGACAGTTTAATAGGCAAGGCAGAAGCCGCACATGCATGTGAAGCAAACCAAGGAGTTCATTCACCACTTCCCATGGGCAGGCAGGTGTTCAGCCATCTCCAGGACAGCAGGGCTCCATCACACCTAACAGTTACTTGGGAAGACAAACGCCATCACGCCGAACATCCCCCCCTTCCTTCTTCTTCCCCTAGCTTTATACGCTGAGCATGATGTCATATGGTCTGGAATATCCCTTGGGTCAGTTGGGGTCAGCTGTCCCGGCTGTATCCCCTCCCAGCTTCTTGAGCCCCCCAGCCTCCTCGCTAGTGGGGTGGGGTGAGAAGCAGAAAAGGCCTTGGCTCTGTGTAAGCACTGCTCAGCAGTAACAAAAACATCCCTGTGTTATCAACACTGTTTTCAGCACAAATCCAAACTATAGCCCCATACTAGCTGCTATGAAGAAAATTAACTCTATCCCAGCCAAAACCAGCATACCATTCCAAGTGGAGGCAAATTAATGGTTTTGCCCTTTGTGTAGCTTCAGCATAGGGTTTTGGGCTTTTTTACTGTGTATCTGTGTGTGTTTGTACTCACGAGCTGATCCAGTTTAGAACTTGAGATGTCCAACCGACATTAGAAACCTCACAGTGTAAATTAAGTCAGCTAATCTACCTGGTAAAAGAAACTATATACTGAAATAAATCGTAGTATTTTGCTATGAAAGAATTAGTCTGGATTAAGATGGGTGTGCAAATAATCAGGGTGTTAAACACTTTTACACTTGAGCTGTTTGCCTTCTTGGTAGTTATCTAACTCAACTTCTAGTAGGGTAGATGCATACTCATGAGTGGTTTGTATCGAATAGCTAATGCACTGTAAATTCACCTCTACTTTTCTTATGGTAACTTATTTATATGGAAGTGTCTTGAATTACAGTTATGGCATAAATTGATAAAGTAGCCAAAACATGAATCTTCTGACCTAGCAAGGAGTAAGTCTCCTGTCCAGCACTCTATTTCTAATGCAAACATGTTATCTGTTAGAGGGGCATTGGAGTCAGCTAGAAGGCACAAATCAGCCCTGTCTGGCCTATCAGTTACTGTGCTAGTGAAAGCAGATGGCAATATACACTGACAGAGCTCCGAAATGTTTGAAAAGTTGTGGAGCAGAAGCCCTAAGACAGAGCTCCATGCAGATGAAGTGCAAGATGCAGCTGAGCTAAGATATGTTTGTGGTTCTCACAGGGGTGGTTGCTGTTTGGCTTTGCCACTTTTATATTGTCCACCGTTCTTTGCTGATGATGATAGCCCAGCAGTTTATTAAGCCCCTTTCCAGAGGCAGTGGTGAGCAAACATGCCTTATTCTTTGGTTTTAGCTGCTGTGGAGCATAGCAAACATGTTTGTTTCTCATTCTGCTTGCTGGCTGTCTCTGAAATGTGGTGTTTTCATGTTGGACGTGGTGCTTCTGCAGGAATTTATGTTTGCAACAAAGTTTAGCAAGACAGAATTGTGACTACTAGGCAAATCATTTAGAGTTCAGTTTGGTTTCTAGGATCAGAGGCTTACTAGTTATTTTTCACTGGTTTCTGTGCTATTATGTTGTTGTGATAATCTTGGCAGGGATCTGTCACTCTGTGTTGGTATAATTGAAACTTGTTTTCCCTAAGGAATCACTCTGCTGTTTGTTTTATTTGTTTACTGACATTGACAGAGATCCTAATGGCTTTTAAAACCCAATTTGTGCATCACTGAATATCCTCCAAAGAGGAAAATAAAATTTAAATTTATCAGTAAAATAGAACACCCCATGCAGTGCTTTGTCTGGATCTTAGACTCCACCTGAGCACCTAGCTGTGGGTCTAGAAATGGCCTGGTGAGCTGCATCTTCTCTCTCTTTCTAATTCTGTCCTCAGGGCTTTTGTCATTAAGATACTTGAAAGGATAAATGACAGTAAGTTATTTAAGGCATCAGTATAAGTTGGCCAACTTTGCCTTGTGAGAAATAAATGATCTTTAACTTTTATTAATAAAAGGAGGTTAAGATAACAAAACAATAACCACAGGAAAATTCCCCTTTTGGGAGGGTATACATGATGGTATCACTTATTATTGTCATAAATCAGGGTAATTAAGTGTTTGGAATTATTTTTTTTAATATATGATATCAAACTATTTATGCATTTATTTTGGTTTAAGCCTTTGAAGAATTTCAGTGAGATCATCTAGACTACTCACATTCATAATGCCTTGCTGAATTGTGGTTATGGATAGAGGCATGGCTTATTGCATGCAGTGCTCCAGAGGAGCATGCACACAAATAAATGATGAGGCACAGGACAGACATCCAGGAATGTGACAAGGAAGCGTGGGTTTCTTTAAGGACTAAGGAATGCAGGATAATTATTTTAACACCCCCAAAGCTGTGGATTTGCATTGGATGAAGATTCAGATTTTTTTTGTTTTATTGAAGTGACTTAGACCATCTCTAATTACCTTTTGACACACTTCCTTGTCATTCAAGCATATAGGGATTGCCCAGGTTTTTGTGAACTCTGACTGTGAATGTCACGAGGAGATAAGTTTGGAAAAATCCTGCTGATTTTAAAGGTTATCTGTCAGTTTGTATATATGCAGCTATGAGCCAAACCAATCTGACCTCAAACCAGAGCTGAAGTATAACAACACTCTGCCTTTCTTATTGTATATCAATTTTGCAAATCTCCCTGACTTTGATAGCACTGTAATAATAATAGATCTGCAATATTTATGTTGCCACTTCTAAGAAAGTGTTCTAATGTGCCTTGGAAAGGTGGGTAATTAGTCTTACCTCCTTTTTTACAGAAGGTAAATTAGAGGTACAGAGAGAGAGCCCAGATCACCTGACTCCCACCTCCTTGTTCTCATTGCTTGGTTCGGTAGTGCAAATCTTCACAATATGCACTTTCAGTCTCATCTATATGTTGTATTGCATTGCAGTGCCCAGAACAAGGATTTTGGCTACTGGTGGCGCATCCCACAATAAAAAGATCTTACAGGTAAGTAGAAAATTAAATCCTTTGAACTGAACTTGCAGTTACATCTTCATTTTTATTTTGATGTACTGAATCGAAATCACTGCAGCTGCACAGGAAGGTGTGGGTATGGGGTTGTGAATCTGCTTCAGGTCTTCGGGGCTTTTCTTCAGATTTAGTGTGGAAACAGCCCAATGCTAATTTTGTACTGAACTTTTAAAGGGTTTTTTTTTTTTACACTTGACTAGTTTTATGAAATCTGAAGCACTGTGATTTCCAGGTCTCATCACTTACATCAAATCAATCAGCAAAGAAATCAAGAAGAGACTTGATACAATAACTGAGATTTTTGTAGTTCTTGTCATTCAGATCAAAGTTGTACCATGGATTTAAACTGCAGGGGGATTATGCTGGTGCTGAACACTCAAAAAACCCCACCCCAAACAAACAGAAACCCCCATACAAACCCCTAAACCCTGCCCTTGTTGTTCCGAGTATCTGTTTCTTATTAACTTTATGTCATATACTGGGGGGAAGCTACGCTTCTGTATAGTCTGTCCTCCCTCTTCCCACCTTCCTCTTCTGCTGCTGTTGCTGCACATCTTTCCTGGTTAAGATCCTTCATCCATCTTCTTGAGAAGAGAGTACTGTGTGCTCTCTGTTGCTACCATTGAGATTTGGCAAAGCCTTGCTCGCAAATGGTGAGAGGCCTCTCACCTTGCTTTTGCTAGCACAGAACTAGACATCTGGATTGGGATTAATTTTGCCCGAATCCAGTCATCTGCGATGTGATGTCTGTATGCAATCTGTCAATCCTGTAATAGTCAGGGGGGATCCAGTCAGTTACAGTGCAAAGGAAAATGGATGGGGTTTTAACTTATCAAACATAGATGTTTCCCTATGGGTGAGCCAGAGCTTTCTGTACTCCACTGACTGTCTTGACAAGCTCCGCTGACTAGAGGCTCTGACACTGAGATTGGAGGTAGACATTTACACCAAAAGGCACCTGGCTTAATCTTGGGCTAAGTCCTGGCACTGAAGTTAGTCAATGCAGGGTGAATTGTTTTCTGGAGATGCCAATCCCTTTCCATCAGCTAGAGAGAGTTTAGAGGCCAGCCTCAACTACGCACCATATTCTTTGACAATTGCACTCATATGAAAGGAAGCTTGTCTGCTCTGGAAAACGTGAGCTGGAATAAATGGAGGTTGAAGAGTAAAGAGCAAAAAGCTCTGTCTCCTAAGGCATCTAAACTACGTGTTTGTATAAGCATTGGTTGTACAGCTGATTGGGCCACAACAAATTTGGCATGTTTTGCCTGTAGATGTCACTTCTCTTCATCTGCTTTGGTTATTTTGCTTAGGAACTTGATGTTGGAAAATTAACTGATAGGTTAATTGCTTAAAACATTGGTCCTTACTGGAGTAATTCTACTAAGAATATGTCAGGAAAGAGATTGGATTAATAGATGAGTTTGTTTTTAAAGCTGTATTTCCAGTTTAGGTGCCAGGAGGATTTCCTTGCTGTGGAATGAAGGCAGAGAACTGAATGTTCTTATAACATGTAATTCTGCAACATACACAGCTGAAAAATTGTGGGGATGGGAGAGTGGTGGCTGTGGTGCTTGCTCTTCATGTGTAACAACACAGCTGCTTTTAACACTCATTAGAAGTGTCTTAAAATAATATGATCAATACAGTGTCATCCACTTAATTCAATCGCTGGTTAATTGGATCCTCCTTTTTAATTTAATCAAAACCTCAGAAACATATCAGTTCCATGAAGAATAACAGCTTCCACCCTTATCATGGTCAATTTTGGATAATTTGTTCCAGGGCTACAAAAGACTATCATTTAATGAATCAACAT
>VYZV01028342.1:11923-68716 GCA_013401275.1 Pandion haliaetus | reverse complement strand
CATATATGCTATAGAAAAAAAAAGACCTCTGTTGTCCGAAGGAATGTACAATTCAAGCTTAAGACAAGAAATACCTTTTACAGATGAGAAGAAGCAGCAGATGGGGAATGTGCTGAAACAATGTGGTGTTATTGGCTGGCAGGATGGGCAGTGGAACCAACACTCTGTGACCTTATCATTTCCAGACAGCTTTTTAATAGATACCGTGATTAATTTTCCATTTGTCCTCTAGCATTGAAACTCATGTATTGCTCAGTGCTTGCTTGCAAGCAAAGTTAGGCAATAGTAACTTGGCTATCTTACCAGAAGAGAGTGTTTTAAGTGTATAACCTCAGGCTTTCATTGGATTCTAGTTAGCAACAAGGCACTTTTGTTTAAAATTACGAAAATTGGTGATTTTCAAAGGTTTTCATTTGCATATTCCCCACAAACTTTCGGAGAAAGAGGCAAAAGCCTTTGGGAACATCATACTGTTTTTTTCTATAGCATATATGGATTGAATTTCTTAGTTATCTTTTATGAAGCCCTGGGGCCCATCATCAGTAGGGCTGTAAATTACTGGATTGGGGTTGCAGATCACTAGTCCAAATGATTTGGATTCCTGGACACTCTGGCCTTATTTTAGGCTCAGTTGTATGGATGTAAATCAGGTGATACAGTGTTCCCTTTGGCAAAAGTAATAAAAGCAGCACAAGTTAAATCTGAATTGTTACCTGCTTCTTGTGTTGCTCAGCCTGAGGGGCACCTGCAATCCTAGAGGTGATGGAAACCAAAATGGAAAGGGTTTGTTGACAACGTTTTTGGAAAAGAGTTATTGAACCTCCCGTGTTCTTATCCAAATGTGTCTTAATTTTTCCCCTTCTGTATCTGTTTTCCTAAACCTACACTGTGTGGAAGAGCACGTAAGCTCAGTGAATGCGAGATGCCTGGTGTTGATTTCGATGTGGAACGATGTGTGGTTGAATAACTTTAATATCTGTTGGATACCGTAAGAAATTCTTTGCCTGTAAAATTTTTGTTGTATTGCTCAAGCCAAGTTGCGAAATGTCTTGGTGTATCTTGATAGCTAAGGATCCCCTGAATACAGGAAAATTCCTGGTAAATGTAGAGATTGTGTAGCCAGCTCCTGTGTCATTCTTCCTGCTAACCCTAATATGATGGGAATGGTGGAGCTGAAGAAGACAGGCTTAGCAGGCCTTCATACTGCTGGAGCTTTTATTTTATCAAAGTTGAGAACTGAGGAGCCATGACTGGTTCTTCTCTCCTTCCTTCCCACTTGTCTCAGCCATAAATGCGATAAAAGAAAACAGGCACCAGTTGCGGGCTCCTGAGCAGATCTCCTTGTCCTGATGTAAGCCTTTGGCATGGGCTGATTGTGTGGGCTTATGAGCGAGACAATGCTTGAACCCAGACTCCTCTGAACTTGTAATAAAGAGATCTGAGGAGAAACGGGACTTTGTTTCCTGGCTGCAGTTACATCTCTAGCTCAGATTTACCAATACCCTGTTGTTTGCCAAGTTCAGGACTCATCATTGCCTGCGGTGCTTCTTTCCATGGGTACCCAAATGCTTGGCTTGGATGTACAGTAGCTATTTGTTTTCCTAAGCAGTGGTAGGGGATTGCTTATCACTTGTCTTTCATGCACATGCGTAACCGATGCTTTGATACTCCTTAGGTCCTGTCTGATGTGTTCAACGCACCAGTGTACACTATTGATACCGCCAACTCTGCTTGTTTAGGAAGTGCTTACAGAGCAATTCATGGTAAGACTGTAAGGAGATGCTTTTGAGTGGTCTGGGCATTTAATTTTAGTTGGTTAATACTTGGAATTAACATTACTGAAAATGAGGTGAAAGTAAAGCTGTGTGGATATGATTGGAAGGTCACTCAGGTCAAAGAGGGTTTTTTGCTCTTAGCATGCTTGGATCAGGCCCAAGAATAACATTTACATTATAATTCACATCTGGTGGCTGCTTCCCAACCAAGGGATAGGGCCTGGGAATTGTTGATACTGTCAGAGGAAGTTGTAGGACCTTAATGTGTTGAGTTGCTACCACCATGTGTCACTTTTGAAAGAATACAGCCAACAGAAGGTGCTGGTATAGCCTGCTGCCCCAGTTTGTGGACCAGGCTGTAAACTGGATCACTGAAATGGTCAAAACAAACAAAAGATCAATCCTAGCAAAGAAGATCAGAGAGGGCAGGGACAGCAGGACCAGTAATACTGCTGGCTAAGTAAATGTTATTAAACCTATATGTATCTTCCAGCTTTTAAATGTCTGGATGAAGGGTATGCAGGGTGTCCTGGGCTCCATGCTTGAGTATGCACTTTCTCTTGTAAAAGCATAAACCTTGGGATGCTCTTAGGTTGACCAATCACTTTGCTTGCTGTACTACATCACTAACTGTAATGCAACAGTCCGAGTCCCAGATTTAAAATGTTAATTAACTTATATCTATTAATGCATGCAGGTGTGTGTTAAGGATGGGTGTCCTGGTTTTGGCTGGGATAGAGTTGATTTTCTTTCTAGTAGCTGGTATAATGTGTTTCAGATTTAGTATGAGAAGAATGTTGATAACACACTGATGTTTTCAGTTGTTGCTAAGTAGTGTTTAGATTAAGTCAAGGATTTTTCCGCTTCTCAGGCCGAGCCAGCAAGAAGGCTGGAGGGGCACAAGAAGTTGGGAGGGGACGCAGCCAGGGCAGCTGACCCAAACTGGCCAAAGGGGTATTCCATACTATGTGTCGTCATGACTAGTATATAAACAGGGGGGGTTGGCCGGGAGGGGTGGATTGCTGCCTGGGGACTGGCTGAGAATTAGTCAGTGGGTAGTGGGCAATTGCACTGTGCATCACTTGTCTTTCTTGGGTTATATTTCACTCTCTCTTTGTTATATTTCTTCTTATTATTAATTTCAATTATTAAACTGTTCTTGTCTCAACCCACGAGATTTACTTGTTTCCAATTCTCCTCCCCATCCCACTGGGGTCGGGTGGGGGGGAAGTGAGTGAGCGGCTGCGTGGTGCTTAGTTGCTGGCTGGGGTTAAACCACGACAGTGGGCCATCAGCCATTTAAGAGTTGAATCCCAGACAGGAAATTTTATTCACATATTTTAAAACAGTGTCTAATATCTTACAAATCAAGGAATGTGTATCGGAT
Organism: Pandion haliaetus; assembly: GCA_013401275.1. Classification (NCBI taxonomy): domain Eukaryota; kingdom Metazoa; phylum Chordata; class Aves; order Accipitriformes; family Pandionidae; genus Pandion; species Pandion haliaetus. The sequence continues at coordinate 65,554 of VYZV01028342.1, read as the reverse complement.
TCTGAAGTCCTTATTTAGGCCAACTTTTGTTAGCCTCAGTTTTTCTGATTAGAAGCTTTAGGATTTGGACCTTAAGACATGGATAGCTTCTGTACAAGTTCATGTAAGATCATGGGACTGCAGCAAGTGTGGAAAAGATAACATCAACCATCAGAAGAAATCGGCCAAGTTTTAATTTTAGAAGCCAATTCTGCTGTCACATTATAGCATCTGAAGACTGCATGCTCTCTTGCATTTGAAAACAGCACAGAAAACTGTACAGCCAAAACTCGAGTCGATGTGTTTAATGCACACAGCATGCTTTCCTCTTTATTTCCAGAAAAGACACAAGGGTTCTGTTAGGCAAAGTATGCTTTTTGCAGGACAGTGGAAACAGGACTATTAGATTGTCAGTATGTTTGAAGTCACAATGGGACCATTTTTTCACCTTGGGGGCCAAGTTTCCAAACTGTTTTTCTCTGTACTCAAACTTTGCCTACTGCTTCAGAAGCCAGCAGAACCTTCTCAGCACCTAATGCTGCAGGCAAGTTCCTTGTCTGTGAATGTATGTGAAATGTGGAGCCGTCATTAAAGTTTGTGCAGATATTTTATATGTATGGAAGATGTGTATTCCCTCTGCCAGTTTGGCATATGAAATCTTGAGGCTTGGTTGACAGAGCGTTTGAGTGAAGATTTCAGATGCCATGCTGATGGAGGGACTCCTTAGCTCAGGTACTCTGCCAGCCAAGCCCCAGGGGCTTACTGTGTGTGTTTCTGAATGGCATTTTTGACTCATGCTTTCAGCTGACTCACTCTTGGCTAGGCCAAGGAATTGAGTAAAAGTGAAGACTTGCTAATGTAAATGAAATATTGATGGCAAGGGCTCCTTAATAATATTATAGAGTACATCTGCAATTACGGTGTTCCACAGTTAGCCTGGGGTTCTTAGCAGGTGTATAAGGAACTCCTGAAATGCCGCGATTCACTTGCAGAGCAAAATGGTCTAGTAGAAGAACTCCCCTATTATTCTGGTTCCTTATATACAAATATATTTAATAAATTGTAGCATATTTTCTTGACAGTGTTTTCACTTCTCTTCCTTTTTTTGTTTAGTTACTTTTTGTTCTTGAATCCCTTGCTTCCACTTATTTCCACTGCTGTTTACTGTATTGTTGTAACCATAAATAATTATAGATACCATTGAGTAGCATTTCTGCTGTTTACCTATTCTCCAGGGTATGAATTGAGTGATTGGCAAAACTTCAATCACAGAGTCCCACTTCCCAGGCTAGCGCGTAGGAATGTAAGATCTTCTGCCATTTATCCTTCAATCCTGAATGCTGACCTGACCAGGGGAGATCAATATAATGTATTAATTTGCCAGGGAGTCAAGGCACATCCCTCATTGTGCTTTTTGCATTGATCAGGATTGTGATTCTCATTGCAGGGCTTGTAGCTGAGATGAATGTGTCCTTGGCTGATGTTGTGAAATTAGCACTGGAGCCTAGATTGGCTGTTACACCAACCACTGGGGCTGAAGAGGTGAGCAAGCTTGGGAATACCATTTTTCTTTTCATTTCCTGTCTATTTCAAAATGTAGTGGTTTACTAATTCTTCTAGTAAAATAGATTAATCTAAGAAACACTTGGTTACACAATTCTTACTCCTTGTTGTAAAGATAGATTTGATTTTGGGAGATCTTTAGTGTTGTAATGATGCAATAATGTGATCACTCCATCCAGGTCTGCAAGAGTGATTTTTCCTAACTGGGTGTGATCAGAGAGCAAAATCTGTTCCTTAAGGGACAGAAAAAGTTATAAAATAGGTTGAATTTGGATACAGGTCAGTCAGGTTGTAACTGATAATATTGACAAAATGGTCTTGGCTTGTTTGCATCAAGCAGCATGGAAAAAGGCGTGGTGATGGTGCTTTTCAGCCCCTTGGAAAACATCCCCCAAAATCCTTCCTGTCTGATCTTAAACAGTGGTCAGCAATTGTGTATCTTCACCTGTAGCTCCTAGTTGGAAAGCGTGCCAGCTGGGAGGATTCAGTAGGCACAGGTTTTTGGTACCATGCCCATCCTGGGAATTTCAGTGCATCTGAAGGTGAAGCTTGTGCTCTATGGGGCCACATAGATAAAGTAAAAGAAATAGTCATTGTTGCTAACTATGTGGTTCCAGCCCCTGTAAAACCAAGGAAGGAATCATTGTCTCGGGCTGTCTGGTACAACCCTGCACCTCTCGCTATCAGGTGCCAAAGGCCTTAGTTTACAACAGCTTTTGAAATATAATGTCCAGTAATAAAAACAATACAATATAGCAAGATTCCTAGAGAACACAAGTTTTAAACAACCAAAGGTGACTCTAACTCTGTCTTCAGCTGTGCAGAAACTACTTTTACATCAACACAGCCTTATGCTCTCCATTTATGAGATTTGGATGTGCCCTAACTACAGGCAACAAGGTTTTAAAGCTTTTATTTAAACTGGGAAATTAATGATCTGCCAAAACTACTAACTCCCAGCTACATGTGTAGTGGAGCACTAGATATCATCATGAGTAATAATAGAAATGATCATGCTGCATTGTGCCTGCCAGCATATTATTTAATTATTAACTGAGATGGAGGAGCTCAGTAATCGAACAGAAGTCCCCTTCAGAAATATTAAGACATTGAATAATTTAAAGTTGATTGATCTGATCTCATTTACTCAACCTTCCCCCCTCATTTTAAAAGATAAAATAATTAACAGCAATGGCCTGTGTCGTGTGTGTTGCAGCTGAAGCCTTCTGCAGGGAATACACTTCAGGAGCAGATCCCCGGTGTCTGATTCAACCTCACCTTGCTGCCCTGTTCCCCCCCAAAATGCTGTCTGCTGAAAAGCTGCCAGGCTGGCTTGTGTGGAGGTGGAGAGTGCTGAGAGACCTGCTTTTGACCCCCTGGTGCTGCTTCAGCTAGAAAACTCAAGGGCAGGGAATACAGCTGTCACTCATGGGGGCCTTGCAAGAGCAGCAAGCACCTTGTACCCCTGCAGGGGCCAAGCTAACCTAACTGGAAAGATCAGTGGGGAATTCATTTACCTCTTTCTATTTTACTGTCTGCATAAAATGGCCTGGAAGCTAAAAGAGTTAATTATCTCCCTCTCGATACTTTTCTTCTCCTTTTCCACTTGGTTAGACCTGGCTCTCATAGCACATCTTTTTATTGGTTTTAAATGATGTAGAGCAGTGAATTATTGCCCCAGTAGATAGGAGTGAATGATAGAGAAGGCAGCGGCCAAACAGCATGTGAAGGAATAACTGTTCCTGCACTTTAGCTTAGCTTGCCAGCTTCATTCCATTAAAAGCAGCTTCTTGCAATTACATATTCCACACCTTTTTTTCTTCCTGTCTTATAATTTTGCAGTTGATGGTGGATTCCCTGGCTAGTTTCATGGCTGTGAAACTGCAGAAAGCCAGAAGGCCTGTCAGTAATATAGCATGTTAGCATGAACAGTGCAGTAAAAATTCATAATGTGATGAGTCAGTTTGATTCTGTTTTTTACAGAGCTGCATCTCCCTGTCCATCCAATTTCATTCTGTTGAGGTTAGAGCCTTTCACTTAAATGACAGTTCTTTTTATAAACTTCAAAGTCATCCTGAGGTTAAGTTCTGTCTTACTGAGGAGCTCTTCTGAAAGAGTCTGGCTAACCAATGTGAAATTCCCAGGACTACTTCCCTACACTTTTTTGGATGGCTACAGCTAAATCTTGGCACGGTGGAGAAAAAACAGGTCATAACACAGCAATCTGCTCTGGTTTCATCCTTTCTTCCTGGTGTAGGTCAGAGACAACATGTGTTAGATCATTGGAGAGAGGAAAACCTCCTATTGACAGAGGTCAAACACGACAGTTTGATGTAGCTTCCTCTTCATTGCCCAGGCTTATGCACGCAGTAGGGGTTTCCAGGAACCAAAAATGCAAAAAGTGTTTCTTTGATTGCTGAGGGATCGTTTGTGGTAATGAATGTGATCTCAAATAGGAAGGGCAGGGCACACGAAACATCTCATCTGGTTCAGTTAAACTGATAGGCAGGTAAAATAGAATAAAGTCACAGGAAGGGGAACATAGAGCTTGTGATGGGTGATGAGTTAGTAGTTAGTGGAAATTGAAGTCCTATAAGTTCCAACTGTCTGGCAAAAATGTGACTTTATCCTGTAGCAGACCATTCTGCCTTGAAGAGACCATTTCAAAGAGGATAAATCCCTCTCTGTGGCTATGACCTTAATACTCTTTAGTTGAACCTGATTTCACAGTATATTTGTATGGTGTGGGGGCTCACTTGAGCTTGTTTCTAATTCTGTCAACACCCAAAGAGGTCATAAAGTATTCTGGTGGTAACCACTGTGGTGATAGTCTTTGGTCATTTACTCAACCAGGCTAGCTGAAGTCACTCATCTGTGGGTTAACCTGATGAATACTTCTTCCCTGTTTTCAGAATAGCAAAGATTAAAGAGTCATCTCACCTCTTTGGAGCCTCCTCTCCCTCCCCAAAGAGAAAGATTAATCAGAACCTCTAAGCATGACAGAAATAACCAGGAGATTCTAGAGCAATAAATATATGTTAACAGACAGAAATAATCTATTATTCCAGCATTAGAATTCCGATCTATTTTAGTAATCTATTAAAACACAGATGTCTGGCTAGTTGGTTAATTAAGCAAAAAAGCATGAGAGAACATGATTATCTGGAGTTGATCACTTGTGTTTATACAAGCCATATGCCTGTGACGTAGCGTCAGGTTTATTGTAATGTTGTCCTGTAGGGTTTTGTAGTGAGAAGGTGTAGCGCAGTTCACTACCTCTGGATGTGTAATTTTTGATTGCATTATTGACTCTACTGAGATATATTAATCCTGCAAAAATTCAAGAAGCGAAGATGTAGACCTAACAGGTTTTCTTGACTTTGGTGAATTGCCTTGTAAGTATGTGGATTTGTAGAAGTGACCCTATTACCCAGGAAGTTTATAATGACCTATTTATTGATTTAAAATAATGATATTTTTGTTGAGTTAGATTTTGAAGGGGGGTGGTTGTTTTCTAGAATTGGTTTAGGTTGGTAATTTAGTGCAAAGTAGGTAATAATAATACAACCACAAAAATATAATAGGTATTGATGGGAGTTTGATTAAGGTGATTTGTGTAGCCAATATTTTTTTTTTTTTAACCTATTAAACTGATTAAGATAAGCTTGCAGAATGAGTATCTGAAGTAAATAAAGTAACTGTTTAACTCCTTAGAGGAGTCTTCAGAGTATTTTAGGATACTGTCATATTCTTTCAGCTTTATGAGTATTCTTTCTGTGCTAAGAAAGGCGAACAACTGCTACGAATTAAAAATAAAACATCTGTAACTCTTGATTTCTTAAGCAAATCTCTTTGAATAATTTGAGTTTGGTTTAAAAGAAAAAAGAAACTATCAAAAGTAGCAAGTGTTTATGAGAGACTGATTAATTTTAACCTATTAAGGGTAGATTAAATGTGCTCGGGTAGATTAAATGTACTCGGGTAACTTAAAATTAGGTAATCATCAGCATCATCTTTGTAATTGGTAAATTTTGAATTGCTCCAATCATTGGCTAACATAGCATTGCAGGAGATAGAAGGATCCATGTGGATTGTCACTTGTAGCAACAGTTTGTAGCAGGTTTTGCTTTTAGAGGGCAGCAGGGACAATGTAAACAGTAAAAGCCCTGTTAAGTTCAAAGGCTGGTACTATGGTGAGATATAGTATGAGGATGACATATTTGATTTGGACTAGAGAGCAAGGTAGCATTTATTTGAATGCATTTTCCAGGGAGGGCAGGTTAAGTTATTCTCTGTTATAATGCAATACTTACCATCAGCATTTTCTTAGTTATTTGTGGGACTGTCGGAGTGTGGCCAAATTGTCCCAGGAGAGAAGTTTAGGGTTTGTAAATGAAGCAGTCAGAGTACTGCTGATGTTGTGGAGTAGGCTATAGAGATAAGCAGGAGAAGAGGCCATAATATAGCAAGGACAATTAAATTATGGACAATAATAAGGTTCATGTTGTGATACATGTAATTACTTTTGTTAAATATCATGGTTTGATATATTAGGTTTGAGGATATGACAGAGAGGGAATTTATGTTCTTGAGTTTTTATGCATCACTGAGAGTTCTTTATTCCCTTTGGACCTCAATTATAAAAATAAATCTATATAACTGCCTCAGGAAAAAGGCTCCTGGAATCGCTTAGGAGGAGTTGCCCAAGGTTCTGCGGAGGCAGTTCAGTCGCAGCAGATGTGGAGAAGCATCTTTCACAGACACAGTTGTGTGCGTGCTCTGGCCATGGTCTTGGTCGGTGCAGTTTGGCTTTTCTTCTCTGCACTTCATGGTTGCTGCGCTGCTTTGGCCCCAAACTTCAGCTGGTGTCAAGCTGGCATGTAAAATACTGTTTGTGAAAAGCTTGTAGTACTGCTGCACTTATCAGCCATGATGTACTGGTGGTATTACAGCCAAATTCCCTGAGGAAGAGGAATTTAAGACTTTGGCTTCATCCTCTGAACTGCGCTGCTTTTTAGCCCAAATGAACAGGAGTAGAGTACAAGGAATATTCTTAATTTTTTGTTCGTGTTTTTTTCAGATGGTCCATAATGCAACATTCATTTACACTAATGGCTGAGAAGCTTATTGAAAATGCCTGAATTTTCTCAATTAGCAAGCTAAGTGCTTAATGCCAATAAACAGGAAAAGAAACTGTATCAGTAAATGTGGTTATTCATTTATTTTGACACATTTTAATTTAGAGTGATGTATTAACAGTAATACTTCCCAGCCTTCTAGTAAATGCACTGTTGTATATTTTGTAAAAATACTGCTGGGTAAGTAATATGCAGCCTGCTTTCTCAGTGCCTGAGCTCACTTACCAATGCAGCTCTGTTGTGCTGAATCTTTGCTGAGGAGCACTTAGGGTTTATCAAATTTACAGAATAGCAAAGTAAGAAATAGTGAGGCTTGATTATAGATGCTTCAGTGAATAAAGGAGCTGTTTTTGTTTGATGTACTGATACTCCCAGTATAGCCATAGTTGCCTGCTCAATATTTTGTTTACTCTGATGTGCATATTTAGCAGAAATGGGAGCAATAATATTCTTTGGGAACATGAAAAGAATATATATATATATATATACACACACACATATGTACCTCACTGAGCCCCTGAGCCCCCAAGGCTTTGATGTAGTTAGTTAAAAATACCATGCTGAGTTATGTGGCATTTCATAATAGTGGTGCATTTTATTTTCTAACTCCATAAATCTGCATAAATCTCCATGGATCTGAGTATTGCTGTCCTGTGGAGAAGAGGACTTGGGGTACATATGTGTTGAATGACTTGCCCGGGGTCACTGAAAAAGTCTGTTGCAAGAGGTCGGAGTGAATAGGTTTCTCTGTTTTGATCAGTGAAAGACACTGTAAGCCTCAGTCACTGTGAGATGGGTTTAAAACTGACCTGATGATGCCTTGGCTAGTGAAGTGTCTCTTTCCATTTGTTGTAGATGCTCCTTCTCTTCTTCCCCTTCATATACTTGATCTGTTGTTACAGAAGTTAAAGTACATTTCTACATCTAGTTGGTAAAAGGGAGGAGTTGATTAAAACAGGCTCCTTCTGCAGAATTTGTCCATTAAGTCTCTCTCACCTGCCATTGTGGAAGGTGGAAGTGGGAATGAAGAGGTAGATCCAGGTTTCACTGGTTAGACTGAAACTATCATTCAGGAAGAGGGAAACACAGAAACTGGATATTTTGCCATCAATTTAAACAAAACCAAAAGACACCAATTCTTATTTCCTAGATGAGAAAACTATGTGATTTTTTTTTTAATTTTTTTTTTTCATCTGAGAAAGTGTGACTGTTACGGACACAGAGGCTACTGCACGGCTGTACATAAAACTGCGCAAGAACAACTCTGTCTCTTCCTATGGCCTCATAGTTTACACTTGAAACATTTTCCTCCTGAATTTTTCATGCATACACATATACAGTTGTTGGCTGTGGATCTTACCTGGAGAAGGATAAAATTCATTTAAATGCTGGATCTCACTTATTGATGAGAGCAGTAATTCAGTTTGCTGGGTATGATTCATTATGACTCTATAACCTCTCTGAACCTGGAGCCAGGAGCGAGACTGCCCTGATTATGAATAACATCAGTGCAGAGGGCTTGTAGACTAGACTGGCGGCCCGAAGGATTCATTGTGGCAGGGATATGACCTTATGGCATCCTCCTAAGGACTGCTCAAGCCTATACCAGACCCCACACTGGCTCCTGGCAGTCCGCTCTTTGTGCTTGAGCCAGCAAATGAGTGAAGCTGTCCTGGTATGGCTTGTCAAACTACTGATTTTTATTAGATGGACAATTAAAACCAGAAAGAGGAGATAAGGAAGAAGGTGTATCTCCCGGATCTAGATGAAGTACAGTTTTGGGTTGGAGCCAGCAGTAGGGCTGGGCTCTATTCAGGGTTTCTGCTATGTAACCTGGTCACATACAAGCAGCTCATCTTCTGTGATATGTCCTGTGATGAATTTGAAGCAAAGGGGGAAAAAAAAAGTAATGAATGAAACAAATCCCAGCATGGATCTCGCCCATATCCAAAAGCATAGGGTGTGTTTGAATCTGGGGTTTTGAATACGATTGAGTCTTGATTCTTCTTTTTATGGCTGTAACAATTCTGGATCTCAAAATTCCTGAAGAATTCTAGCTAGGGAAATACAAAACGCCTGGGATCAGGGAGTGAGGAGCCTGGTCATGGAGCAGATTGTAGATGGAAAAAGTTATGGCTGTTGAAAGATGTGAAGGATGTGAAGGAGAGGAGCTGCTCAAATACATACGGGAATATGAGAGGGGCAGGAGAGGGAGTGTGAAGTGTATTTTAGAAGGCCCTGGTCAGCATATTGGCCAAGAAGGACCTTTCTGACGGTGGTGTTTGACTGTGCTAGAGGGTGGCAGTGTGCTTATTAGCCAGGCAGAGGAGGAGGGGACAGAGGCAGTGATCCATCCTGAGGTAGCGGAGGGAGGCAAGGACAGGAGTTCTGCCTGGGTGATTAGGACAGCTATTACTGAGGGGGCATGTCAGACCGGGAGAGGTGACTTTAGCTGAGCTGCTTCCTCTGGAAGTGATGACTTCTGCTTATAGCAAGAACACAGCCACAATAAGAACAATCCGTGCATGTTACAAAATCAAGCTGTAAAGGAAATGGTAAAAAGGACTGCAATATTTGAAGAACGAAGGCTCTGCAGCATTTTCTTGAGCAAATTGGCAAAAAAACCCCCAAACCTTCAGGTACCTATGAAGATGCTGCGTTTTTCAGGTCTGAAGATGTTTTTTAACTGCAGCGTGTTTAAAAATCTAATTTTTCAACCTAGACATACTTATTTCTTTTTCCTTTTTAGCTCTATCGTCCACTTCTGAAAAGATATGCTACGCTTGAACAGAAGGTTATCTACAACCCAACCTCTTCTTGTCTTGCAAAATAGAAGCAAACAAAATTTATAAGTTGGCTGAAGAGTGGACTCCCAAGGAGAAGATCAGAAAAGATTTGCTCAGAATTTACTGGAGCCGTTTAAATCATTTTGTTCCTCTTTGTAGACAAATAATTTTTAAATGTCTGTGTTTGAGCGTGTTGGTGGAAAAAATTACACTGTGATTGAAAACCTGATTAAAGAAGCATCATATTGCTCTGTGTGTTTGTGACTTCAATTTTTCTTAGGTACTTTTCAGATTGTGCTTGCTGTTCTGGAATAGCTGGATGAGAGAGTCAAGTCCCTTGTATATATGAATCACTCTACCCATCTCTATCAGCTTTGATTCCATGTGTTTAGCATGCTGGCCTCTGCATACCTATCTAGCACAGTATCTTAATTCCACAACTTCTGCTTAAATCTTTTGAGACTTACCCTTCTGTACATCTGTAACTTGTTGATGTTTATATCTTTGCCTACATGAAACCAACAGAAAGCATAAGCACACTGACTTAATCCCATCTTTCTTTAATATGTGGAGATTTGTGGTGTGAAGGCTGATTAAAGTCTTTAAAGACTCCCTGGGATCCTCCAAGAACGGGAATTCTTGTTACATGACACTGTGGAAAGTCTGTTGTGTGATAAAACATGACATGGTTGGATTTTATAAATTGTGGAAAGCACAGAGGCTTTATGTGTTACAGACACCATTGCACAATGTTTTACTTGACACCAGTTTTGTAAAAAAGAAAATAAGGGAACAAATGTGAGAAGCTTTACACATTTCCTTTCTGTTTCAAAAAGCAGAGTCAGTTCATCTGCACACTGGTTTGGGGTTATTCTGTTTTCCTTTCCTCCTTCAGGTGTCATGGGTATGAAATTCTTCGTGTCGTGCTGAGTGCAACTGCAGAAGTATGGCTCTGCTCCCAACAGGGCATGAAGGTCACTGTTGATTTTATACCACTGATATCCCATTTCTTTCTTGGAGATCTCAAGCAGAACTGGTGCCTGTCTTGTTCTGTTGCTACTCTTTAACTTCAAATGTTTTAGTCCAGATTAAGTAGCCTTTAGCTGAGAAAATCTTAAAGAGAAAACACAAGCCAGGAGATCTTTCTATAGAGATGTGTGGAAGTTGCAGAATGATGAATTTGGATGAATATTCTAAATCACCCTGTGCAAGTGGGAACACTTTACTGCACCATTCTGCAGTGCAGGTATCTTTCCCATAGGATAAAATTTCTTCTGGGAATAAAGCAGACTTGTTTCATGAAAGTGACTGAAGCCTTTCTTCCTTTCTTGTGGAAGCTGTAATGTGCCCAGGGAATAAGCCACGGAAGTGCAGGGAGTAGAAGATCTCTTTATTGCGTGAGAGCTGGATTATGTCCCTGCTGGAGCTGGGTGACTCAAATTTGTATTCTTCACGTTACAGTGACATAGGAGCACTCTCCCTGTCCCTGCAGCATCTCTGGGGTGAGGGTGGGAACCCATTGCCATGACTCACCTCTGGAGTGTCAGGGAAATGGGCATGTTCCTCCTTTGCTCTCCCTTTTATATTTAAGTGCTTAATTTGTGAGTACGAACGGTGCCTTTTTTTGTTCACAACTGAATAATTATAACTTCTCTTGATATTAGCATGATTACTCAGGAAGGTCAAGAATTACATTTCTGAGTTTCTAAGGCAGGCTTCTTTTAAGCAATTGCTTTAAAAGGTGGCATTACAAATACATATCTATCTCTTTTATGTGCTTATTATTCTGGGTCCCAAGGTACAGTGCTAAAACGTATAATACTTCTCACAGGCCTCCACCATCAGCAGTTGCTTTGTCATTGAGCAGGGCTGTAGAAAGGTATAGAAGGATTCATTAATGCAAGTTAAACAATGCCTACTAGTTTAAGCATCATTACCATTGTCATTAGCCTTTAGTTCTGCCTGGTTACTGGTTTGACAACAAGATTAACCACACAGGGAAGGGATTCAGAGAGGTGTTTTAGCTTTGTGCATTTTTGGTGACAATTTCTTGAGTAGCTCATTTGGCTTATTGGAGTGAGAAGACTGATGTCTCTTGTAGCTTTGTGGCTTTTTTTACCTGTGAAATGGGAGACTCGGGGTCAATTTCTTACTTAGCTGAAGAAGGTTAAAGCTTATGTTTCCCAGCTTATAGCACGTTAGAACATTTCTAGATAATATATTGGCTCCTAACAAAGTGCTAGTAGGATATTGTCTAGATGGTTTAACTACTTTCTGGTCCTGAGCTTTTTTTCTGGATAGGGAGAAGGAAACACTTCCCTCTGTTGGGCTGGGTTGGGGCGCTCTGGTATGTCCCACGTTAGCATTAAAACACCGTTTCCTCAGGGTAGCTGATGCACTGTGTGCTTGCTGCAGGAGTCCCTGAGAAAAGACTCAGATGCAAGGCTCTGAAGGGCCAGGAGTTGAGCGCCGCTGAATTATAGTATTGCTGTGGTGATGGGTTTATTAGGGCTGGTCTCTGAGGAATGGTGTCTGGAGTATAAGAATTTATAGACAAGCTCTTTTTTTTCCAGCTCACCAAAGTTGCACATGTTCACTGACTAGTGTCAGATAGAATAAGACTCAATAAATCTCCCCCTTGAAAGGTCCTTTGAAGAAATGCTGCTGTAAGACTTCCACCACTCTTTTCTTTTTGTCTTTCCAGGAATGCACATTAGCCTGCCAAGGAACCACAGGCTTCTTGCTCTCACATGTGCATCCCTTTAAAAAAGCCCCCAGTGATGGAAGGATCTGGTGCCCTTTTGTTTCCAAAAGCATGTGGTTTTTTTGCCACCTTGTCTACTATATGTTATTCTGGTTGTCTGGAGTAGAGAGGTTTCTGACTTAATTATCATCTTATCTAACAGAAACCTAAAGGCAAGCCAATGTCTCCTACCTCAACATATTTGATAGCAGTTGATTCCCTCCCATCCTCCCCTGCAAGTGACCTTACTGTTCTTCAGGGTGAGCAACGTGGCATCCCCATCTTGTTTAGACAAAAGGTTAGCTTCTGTGTTTAAAGACCTGCTGAGCTATTTCCAGTCTAGACTAATCTGCTGGAAAATTGATCTCATCTCCTGGAAAGAGCCCCCACCCTTGATTGCCGAAAGGAGGTTGTTCTTTGCTGTCTAACCTGCAGCTCCTGCCCCACACAAGCAAAGCCACTCTAGGTTGGAGGTGGGTCATAGAGTTACATGGAAAAATCCAAGCAGCTTCCTCTAGCTTGATGGCCCTGTGCCCTCACCAGTCAATCAGAGCTACACTGGATTCACCCACAAGCTCTTGGTGTTCCATGACCCAAAGACAAACAGTTTTCTTTGCAGCCTGAAGTCTTTAAAGTCTTTTGTGATGCAGCTGGAAACAAGCAGGGAAAGATGTTTGCTTTTTCTTAAGGGATCAGTCTGAGTGAGCTGGAGCTCTGATTGAATAAGTAATGTACTGAAAAAAGTCTGTGCTCTGCCGGTCCTTTAATAAGTAATTGAGCTGAATACCACTGTGTGCAATCCCAGTGGGACCTTTTTGTTTTTCAGCTTTCTTTTCCTTTGGAGTTGCAGTTACCACCAAAGATCACAGAGAAGCGCAGTGAAGGATGTGTATCTAAAGCTACAAAAAGCCAAATCAGAACATTCAACAAATCATTTGTTTTATTTGTATTTCTATTACCTTGGTCCCTAGACTGCTGTGTACAGGTTAGGGGTAGAGGAAAGGAAAGAGTAACATTTTAGAGAACTAAACTGTCTGCTGTTGGTGCTTGTCATGAATACGGGGCCAAAACATAACCCCTTCCCTAGCAGAAAGTCGCTAATTTGAATCTTATTTCTCTCTCAGCTGCTGATTTTTCATGTAGCCTCTCGGGTTTTGATTTTGGTGAGATCTCAAACCTCATGTTAAATTGGGTTGAAATTGGCAAACATATGGGTAAGGATGCTAAGCAGGTGGGTGGACAGTCACTCAGCTACCAGGGGACCACTAACCCATGAGAAGCATTTCCTTAAGAAGCTTCTCCGAAGGTGACTGTAGTCCTGATTCCACATGGCTTGAAATTTTAGTAGTGTTTTACTCTTGTGCAAATTGGGTACAAAATCATATCTGTACCAAAGGATCTTACCTTGGTATTACTTTACACTCATTTGATGTGCCAGGCAAAAGAACTAGGGATAAATTTTTTTGGTAACCCACTTTTTTCTGAGCGTGTCTCTGAAGTGTGTGAGTAGGACACCTTTGAATGGGATATTCAGAGTATTTACAGCCCCTGCTCATCTTCTGTGCTTTGATTATACCCTAGGTCAAGCCTCTTTGGATAGCCAGTTCAAGTGGTTTATCTTTCAGTCATCAAAGCTTACATTACCAGAATGTAAGATTTTTAGATTCTTTTTTTCCCCTAGAGCCCTTTTTTCCTCTCCTGCAGCAGATATGACCTTTTCTTGTACCTGGTTTGCCTTGTTAGCTGTTTTCCACTTCTGCGGGATGCTAAGAACTTCTCTTACTTGACACTTCCCTGAATGAAATTGTCTCCTGCTGAAATCCAGCCCCAAGAGTAATTTTGCTTTACTTGTTCTTCTGCTCCTCTGTTGCTTTTTAAAGTTGTCTTTGATAAACAGAATGATGCTTCTGCAGTGATCCCAGACTTCTGGGAAAGTCTTGACCATTGTGGGAACTCAATGATTTTGTTCAGTGCTGTTGAAGCACATACCCTGAGAGGGGTAAGGGTGAAGGAGCAGCTGTCACTGCTTATGGATACTGCTATGATCTCTGATTTCAGTCTTTCACTAAGTTGCCTCATCCATTGATGCGTCAGCCTGCCCATTAGAACAACTGGGGATATTATTAATTGCATACAATGTTTCTTGCTCTAAGATTTTCAGATGACAGGTATTTGTGGCATGTTCTTTGTTAAAATGCTGTGATTAGCTCTGCTTTTATTTGGTATATTGTGCCTTAGTACTCTGTAATGCATCCATCTGGTTGTCATTTCTCTTGTAGCATCTCATCAGCGAAACAGAATTCTTTGGTCACTCAGGTGTGGGATTCATATGACCAGTGTAGATATCTGTGTCTGCTATCATATGGGCTCCTTTTATAATCAAAGGAGAGGACCACAAGGGAGAGCAGTTTCTGGCTGTTGTTCATCTTATCTTATGGCAGATGTCTACAACAGATCAGGTGATTTGTCTCTTGAGTCAGCCATTTCTCCCTGCTGAGTAGAAAAGCAGCAGTGTGGAGAAAAGGACAGAAAAAGCTAATTTTTCTTTTTGTGCCAAAACTCCTGAAGACGTGATTCAAAGCTGGTCTCAACTTTGGAGACAAGATTTCTCCCCAGTTATCACTGTAAAACTAGAAAGCTTTCTTGTTCCAGGACTGCTCTGTTTTTACTGTCAAATCCATGAGATTGACCTCCCAACTCCCTCCAGACAGTCTTCTCCGTACACCTGCATGGAGATATCCAGCAGACATATGTCGTGAGCTTTGTTACTTACATTCTTGCTTTTTGTCCTTTTGTTGCATGCCCTTGCTTGTGTTTACCCCTTCAAGCTGGACTCTTTCAGGCATTTGTGTTATGCCTGCAAGCTCAGTACCCTGGTTCAGTGAAAGACAGCTCCCTTAAGACTTAGACAAGCATTGCACGGGAAAACAAAGGTCTGTTCAACTTGCTGTTCGGAGACAATATTTACTCTCTGACTGACAAGTATGCACTACCCTCCTGAAACCTCAGCTCTGTTCCAGATCTGATAAATACTGGTGTATTGGAAGATGGGCTTCTCCTTAAAAAATAGTCTAAGCTATGCTGTATAACAGAAGGACTTCGACAGAGAAACAGAGCAGAAATGGAGCTGCTGCATAGCTGAGGACTTTTATCTTAAAATAAAACGTGTTGCAGAAAACAAGTAAGAAGCAAAGGATTCTCACACAACTTTGATATCACAGATTATGCCTCCTGAGAGCATCTCTTCACACTGCTGCCATAGCTTGTTAGGTTAGGATGGGACATTCTCCTGTCACTCCTGGTATCATTTCTTTGCTAGATTCCTGCCCTACTTGAGGACAGTTGCATATAGCAGAAATACCCTTTTGATCAAGAAAGATGTTGTTGAAAGGCGACACTATGTTTTCTCAATTTCCATTTCTCAGCCTAATTATTCTGGTCCCTGCCATTGCTGTCCCTTAGAAGAAACGCCTACTCAAGCAGAGGGAAGAGAAGACGTTGAATGCAGCTAATCCAATATGTGATTTAGTCAGACAGTTCAGCTGAATGAATAAGCAAATAAGCTGCATTTCAAGACCTTCCTTGCTGTGAAAGCTTTTTTTTTTTTTTTCCCCTCAGACTGACTCTTGGCTCAGAAGATATGGCCATTATTTTTCATTTTATTCCATCTCACCATGTTTGCAGCACAGCAGACTCCCAAAAGCCTTTCAGCATAGACTAATTTTGCTGTTTGCCCAGTGAATACAGATTTTTCATTTTGATCTGTGTTGTGTGTGGTTTTGGCATGCTTTATAAATGGACCAGTTTTGCTAACAACTGCCCCTGCCTGTTGGTAGTCAACCCACATCATTCATGGGCTTCCATAGCAAAAGAGATGAGCCACCATGGGGCAAGTGCTTCCTGTAAAGGCCAGAATGTCAGGAAACACTTTCCCTTCTCTCTTGGCCCAGAAACACTGCTGTAACTCAGAGTCATTAGACAGGCAGTGTTGGATTGTCCATAGCATGAGTATTTTGGGGTGTGGGTTGCTGATGTTCAGCCAGATTGCCTAGGTGGGAAATCAGTGCTGGACAGGTAATTTGTATCAAATTCTGCATTTTGTAATTTATACTCTGAATCTTTGACAAAGTAAATTAACTTTCTCAGATGAGTGAGAATCATGTGGTTAGAGGGGGAGGGAGAATGTGTCTGTACTCAGGAATTGCTTGGTGAGGGGACCCAGGTACTCAGTCAGGCTCCCTTTCTTCTGGCCTGATGCATCTTGCTTTTCTCACCTACAGCAGCCCAGGGTCACAGGAGACAGGGGAACTGATCCCTCCCTGAGCTTCCTCCAGCCTACCAATGCTGGCCTGCAAAATGGGACCTGGGGTCAAACCCACCAGGCAGAGGTAGCAGCCAGAGCTCCCTGCTCCCCATGATGGTGCTGTCGTCCTAAGGCTGTTGTCCAAAAAGCTGGCTGCTTCGCACCCATCGCTTTTAGTTGAACATGAGAGGCTGTCTTTGGGAGCTGAGTTGTGGTGTCTCTTGCACCTGTATCAGACTGGGAGCTCAACCTTCAGCAGGGGTAAAGTAGGTGAAAGATTTCAACATACTAGTTTTTTTTTTCAGTGGTGACTAGAAACTGGGAGTGTGACCTGGCCACAAAGAAGGTGAATGTTATCCTTGAGCCTACCTGTGTGCCTTTCCAGTTGAGATGGGAGCATTGCCTCATGAAAGACTGGTAAGACCCAGCCTGGGAGGACATTTGCAAATCTGCTCTCTTGTGCTCAAGAAAGAAGAATTAAAATTGGAACAGGTGAGGAAGAGGGCTGATACATTGATCAGGGGAAGGGAAAGGATGTCCTATGTTCAAGCCAAAGAACAGTGTTGGCACATGAGCAAATGGCACATACTGATTGGGAATAAATTTGAACTGGAAATTAGGAGTAAGGTGAGGTCGAGGTGCTGAAGAACCTCTTGTACTCTGTGTGTGGTGCTGGGAATATAGAGCCCCATACCTGCAGCATGACATTTTGCAGGGTCATAGCATGGTGTCAGAAATCCTGTGCTGAAAACTGCATTTGGTTTGTACTAGTAGTGACCTTTTGAGAAACTGTTGTTTGCCATGTGGACAGAGCGGGATTTCACTCTTGACCTCTTTTAAATTTCCTTCTTGGCTGTGTTTGGTTTGTGGGAAGGAACTAGTATGGAAGGGACAAATAAATGGAAAGCTTCCAACTCTACTTCTTAAGCTTGGGACATGTAATATCCCAGTTTGCTATCGGTTTGCTGGGCTAGTCCTCTACAGACAAGAGGAATTTACCCCATGGCAATCTTTCTTCACTAGAACCCTGCAAAAGGAAGTGAGGTTTAATTAGCATTTTAAAGGGGACAGCCTTGAAGTTAATGATATTCAATAAAGAAAAATTATTTTAACCTTATTTGCACTTTTAAATTTACTTATTAGGGGCCATCTGTTATATTTTAAGCAAGAGCACTGGGAGCTAAACTCTCAGATTGTCAAATGAGGTTTTAACTGGCTAAGCAGAAGGGAAAGAACAGGCTGCCTTAAATGAGCAATTACACTGTTTTTCTTCAATTTCTCACTTTTGTGTCAAAAAGCAAACGGTCACCATATCAAGCAACAGTTGAGTTGCGACAATGGCATCTGTTTTTACAGGTGCTGTTGAGTCCTGGGGAATGTCACTTGTCCTCAGATCTCAGATATGGTCCAACACGGATGAAATTCAAAAAGCCAAAAGTGAGATCAAACTGGTGAGGGGTGTGAAGGGCAAGAATAAGGGTTTCTATAAGTAAATCACCAGAAAAAGGAAAACAGGGGAACATATTGATTTGCTGCTGAATGGGTTGGCCAGCCTAGTGACAAAGGACATGGAAAAAGCTGAGGTGCGCTTTGCCTTTGTCGTTACTGGCAAGGTCTGCTGTCAAGCCTCTTTATCTCTGTGCCTAGTGGCAGAATTTAGGGGAGATAGGTGCTATCTATAGTAAGGGAGGATCAATTTAGGGACTACTGAAGCAAAATGGGCATACATGGGTGCATGGGACCAGATAGGATGTGTTCAAGGGTGCTGAGGAAGGTGGTTGATGTCATTGCAAGACTGCTTTCTACCATGTCTGAAAGGTGGTGATGGTTGTGAAAGGTGCTCAATAACTGGGAAGAGGCTAATGTTAAGTTTGTGCTCAGAGAGTAAGGAGGATCCCAGAAAACTGCAAACTGGTCAGCTTCACCTCTGCCTCCAGGAAGGTGAGCAGATCTTCCTGGGGGACATTTTCAGGCACATGTAGGACAAGAAGTCACTGCTGAATGCAGGGACCAGATCTCCACTGACTGTCATGGGAATTTGACTCCTGAGTTTAGCTATCTTAAGCTTGAGCAGATTCCCACCATACCTCTGAGAAGCTGGGTGTTTTTCCTGTGTCCCTGGGCAAAGCGAGAGCCTTTGGCAGGACAAGAGCCAAACCTTGGTCTCCCAGGTCTCATGAGAATAATTTAAATACTGGGCCGCCCATAATTCCTCCTGGAGGGAAAGAAGAGCAAAATGTCTTGTCCAAATCTACTTAATCTATGGGAGCCAGTATGGCTGGTGCTGTGCATCTAGATTTGGGACTGTACATTCATGTATGGATGTTAGCAGTCCCTCTGGATTTAATAATAGATGTACTGCTGTTCACCTGAGCAGAGGCTCTGAATCCCGGTCTCTGGGGGATTTGGCTGTGGTGGCTGTAAGGTTACCACGCCCAGAATGGGGGTGGAATAATCGCTTTAATCCCTTTTGCAAACAAATGCAAAATGTGATCGATGCCATGGGCTGATACCCTGTTCCCCAGGAGCAGCAATTTGAATTGCCACAGCCTGAATCCCTTCGACCTGGAAATTCGAGGACTGATCCCACAGCTGTTTGAAAATTTAGATTTTAGCTTCACTCCTGTGGGTCATCCCACTGGTTAGGCTGAAGTTGACTTCTCTATGTGAGGTCTTGTGGATATCCCAGATTTGCTAGGGGACGAACCTACCAGCTCCTGTTGATGCCAGGCTTGCTCTGCAGCCAGCTGGTTTTCTGTCCTGCATGGTGAGTTACAGTGACGGAAGGAAGGAGAAATGATCCAAACAAAAGAAACGGGACAGAAACGTAAACTAGATCACATTGATTCACCACAGCACTTGATCATTAGTAGGACAATCCCCACTAAACCAAATGAACTATGAAGTATCTGCAGCAGTGAAATCCAGCTGCCAGCAATGTTATTGTAAAAAATAGCCATGGGTACTGTTAGTTTGCTGTACACGTTAAAACTGAATGTGTGTGCAGTAAAATAGCTTTTATAAAACCTTGCTTTTGTGTTATTCCAATCTTAAAATACAATTTTGTGTTCAGATCTATAGAGAAAAAAAACCCCAACAACTTGAGGTGACTTTTGTTTTAAGACTGTTTTAAATTTATAACTGAGCTGGCTAAAATGCTTTTCATCAAAGTACAAAAGTTTCATACTGTAATTAATGGCAAGTGATATCTAACGCAATAAAACACCATCATTTGAGTGTTCTTACAAGACTATTTATGACTGGATATTGAAACTGATAATGATTCTGCCATTTGTCCTCATAATTTATTATTCCAAGGAGAGGCAAGTGGTGTTAAGGGTTCACGATCCGTTTTATGGAAAGAGTGCTGAATTCAGCTTTTTATGGGTGTAAATGACAATGTTTGGCGCTCTGTGGAAAATGTGCATGTGACAGGGACTGCAGACCCTACTGAGAGGTCGAGATGGGGGGTGTTAGTACTCTTTCTTAGAGAGTGGAAGCCCCTGGCTGTGTGAACCAGTTGCAGGTAGCCTTACTGGGACCAGTGCAATGACTCAGTCATTGTCTCAGCAGGATCCCTTGGAAGACCAGGGCAGGATTTTTCTGGAAACCTTCTACCCAGCTTCTGAGCTAGATGTTCTCATGAAGTATCGCTTTGGGCAGCCAAAGCTGAATTTACTATAAGCAACCTAGTCCAAAGCCTGTGGAAGATAATGGAAAGAATTACTGGCTCTGGCAAGTCTTGTGTCAGGCCAAAACAAAAGCTCGACTCTGGAGGAGACGTCCCTTGGTCTTGCAAAGCGCCAGCCAGACTGTATCCCTCTGAGCAGAGCCCTTTCATAGTGCACTGGGCCGAGGCTGGTTTACTCAACTCTCAGGCTCTGATCCTCACCTTATTCAGACTCATGGAAACCTGGAGGAATTTCTTTAAAGTCAGTGTTGACTAATGCAACTAATGGAAAATCTGAGTGAAGTCAGACCTTGAAGTATTTTTGGACTGAGATCTGAAAAACAGAGATGATACTTCAGTCTGCCGGACTCCCAGACCCGAGACTACAGCTTTCTGTTTTTCCCAGCCTTCTGTTCACTTGCTGTGGAATAAGGTATTGTAGGTAAAGATTTACATTTCCATCAATAGCCCTAGCAGCAGTCTAATGAGTTTCTTGCTGTTTTGCAAATAGCTTGGACTGAATCTGATGCCACAGAAACAGAGAGCAGGATGTGACCCGTTTTCTTTAGTTTTCAAGCGCTACGGTCCCCTTCCTCTTCCCTTCCGCCTCCCCTCGTTTATTCTAATCAGCATGTCAAAAGGGAAGTTGCTGCTTTATTGGAGGTTATCCATGTCAAGGGAAGTTATGTTTCCATCACTACCTGGGGGCCCATCAGCAGATGAAGATGGAGAGCAGTGACTCAGAATGACTTTGAAGCAACACCCAGCAGCAACTGAAGACAAGAGCATAACCTTAGCTGACGTTTAAAATAAACCAATACACAAATAAAACCATTCTGCTAACTTATGCATCTTTTTACTCTTGGCTGTTCTTAAAGGAAAGGGACTGGGTGAGCATTTTCAGTGTGTGCTTCTTCCTTTTCCCGTGCTGGGAGCTGAGTGACAGATGCACACTGATGGAGCGTAGTGCATTGATTTTTGCGGCTGCAGTACTTTATGCTGAAAAGAAATACAGCTTTTAAAATGATGGAGGGCCCCTATTCAGAGAAAAAAAAAAGTGAGGCGTATGGGTGGGTTTTGCTGAATGCGCCTTAGTTATCTGCTTTGAGTTAAGCATGTGCCTAAATGCTTTGTTGACCAGCATTGATGGGAGTACATTTAACAGTAAGTTTGAGTTCAACTAAGTAATGGCTAAAAAACAAGCAATAAAAAAAAAGGTAATAGGGATATTGAGAAAAATCTATCTCTGTTTCACTAATCATTGGAATGGAATCCAAGAAATGTGTTAACTGTAAAGCTTTTCCCCTAATGGCATAAACACAGATACGTGCCATTGCTCGCACAATCCTCTCTTTTCCCAGCTGAGAAGTAGGGGCAGTGAGTTGATAGTTGGTTTCGGCTCTTCAGTTTTACAACAGCTCAGGCTGTTTCTCTTGTTGTCACTGATTTCACTCTGCTCTCATCAACACAGCTCCTGTCCAAACCTTCCTGAGGTCTGTGGCCGGGCCCTCACCAGATGCAACTTAACTGACCATGAGGGAGATGTGTCGATTGATCTTGAGCAATGACCTGCCCTCTGGCTTTCATTTAATGGCTCTTATTCAAAACTTTTAGGGAGGGTGGGGGGGAAGATGAAAGATACCTCATTTGCTTTGGGCACTCTTGTATTAGTTTTCCTACTGCAATAGCACTTAACAGCTGCAGGTGTGGACAAGCACGATGCTGCACAGTTGTACAAATGTAGATCAAGTATCGTGCTTGGGCCCCTGTTTCTTTTCCTTCTGTGTTTTCTCTAAGTGCATAGCTAGAAAATGGAACTCAATTTTATACACCCAGAGTCATCTGTTTGCGACTTTTCCCTAGGTACCTGATGTGGCGGGCAGGATACAGAGCAGCATCAGTCTGGTTTGCAGTGGGGAGGGCAGTACTGACCCTGTTGCATTTTTCCAAAACCTGTTTTTAAAGTGACGGCCTAGGAAGCACTGCTTCTGTAATATTTTAAGGTAAGGCTGTATCATTCTGTGGTCTTCCAAAAAGATTCAAGCATCGCACGTATCAAGGAAGCCGTGGCTTGGAAGTGGAAAGGCCAGTGTAAGTGAGTTGCTTTAATGTTTATCCTCCTGCCCTGCCTCCAAAAAAATGGCTGCTTCTGATGGGGGCTGGTGATCTTGTCATAACTCTAATGTCTTGAACATGGCTCGAGTCACCTCTCTGATAACTTTAGCTTGCCGAATTCAGTGTATTCGTTTTTGGTGAGTCTATGGTTTGAAAATAAAAGTTGATTTTAAGAAGGAATCTTACATCTTTAAGGGAGAAAAATCACACTTTTTAGAATATGTACATCAATTTAGAGCAATGTGTCTCATGGATGGTCTCAGCTTAGTCTTCTGTGAACATGTGTCCACATCACAAAGTGACTATGCAATTTAGCATGACAGGCAAGAGTGATATTTAAAGGTCATTAAGGGGATACGCTGGCTGCTCTGCCTGCAAAAGCTTGGGTAGATCCTGGCTCAGCCTGCGGTTTTGTGTTTCCCCCCTCTTACGCTAACTAGCAATAAAAATTTAAGCTGTGTAGCAAAAGTCCTTTTGTTTCAGGGGCCAGGCAAACATCCCAGGTTTTGTGTTTATTTATAGATGAACTTGCTTGCAAGATGGGTTTTGTAAAATTGGATCCAGCTTTACCCAGAGCTGAGCCAGATTCATAGCTTGCATTACTGGCAGCTGGTTTTCATGGGAAATATCTGGCTGATGCAGAGGAGCACAGGACGTGGAGGTGGGCAGTGGGGATGTAAGAAGTGATGCAGGAGACACATGGCCCTGGGTTGCCTCTTACCCGAGCAGGGTCCTTTGGTATTGGACTAACAGGACAAGGAAGAGCATGATGCATGAGGACAGAGGACTGTTTTGAGGTGACAAGATTGCCCTAAACCAAACACAAAACTCTATGCAGGTCATAGAAACCTCCGTCATGTAAAAATGCCAGCAATGATGTGACAAGAAGGGGTGACCTTCAGTGGCACGAAGGTTGGCTAGATGCCATCTCTCCAGGGTCAACAGGGACACTCACATTAATGTGTTTGCTGTACCAGTTGCAATATCTATTACAGCCTTTTGGGACTTGGCCCTGTCCTGTCTCTGATGGCTGGCAGAGTCGGCAGTCACTGCTGGGACAGCCATCCCACCTCCACCATCGCAGGTGCTGAAGGTCAGGCCACCAACTGCTGTCTCACGGTTGCATGGTCTGACCCCAAACCCCTTTTGTTTGCAAAGCGCTGGGAGAGGAGGAGGTTTTGTTCAGTAGTGTTTGTGGAAGTGGTCTCAGTACCTGGGAGGGGAGTGCTCTCTGGTTTGGGGGTATTTTATTTCCTTCTGTCTGTGCTCTGTGTCGGCTCCTCGGGTTCAATGATAATGTGAACTGTCATCCCGAGAAATATACGGGCACCTGTTTACCATTCACGGAGCAGCACTGCTCTGATGACACAGCATACATTACCCAAAAGTTCACTGGAGGACGGTGAAGGTGATTAGGAAGCGAAGAAAGTTGTTTTTCTTCCAATGGCTTGAGATCCAAGTCATAAAAGGTGAAGTGTTCTCAGGCAGCTCTAGCTGTGCCTGCGCCACCGGGGATGGGCTGGACTGGGAGACCCTGGCTGGTCCTTGGGGTTTTTTTTTGTGTAATTCAGACTCTCTTAATACAAATGTCCCACCCCAGATGTCACGCAGTCACCTGAATCTGCTCCCTCCTGGCTTAATGCTGTCAAACAGCGATGTGTCTCATTTCCCAGCGCGTGCCCTGGGACATGTCTGCCTTTGTGCTCAACCCTGCACATGTGGTGCTGCGTGGGACGGTGGCCCCCGGTGTCCTGGCATTGGCAATTCTTCAGTCTCAGCCATGCCAGGTCCCCAAAGCTTTGAAATTCTCTTTTAAAGCCTCACCGGGCTGCGCATCTCCCACAGATCAGGCTTGCACGTGCTGAATGTCCTGGGACGCAAATGACCCAACAGGCTCACCGTGACACGTTGCTGCTTGCGCTAATGAGTTTCGTGTCTTACTACAGCGGATGGCAATTAAAGGGGGCTGATGAGACTGAGCCTGTGGGCACAGACGGCCTGTGTGGTTGTGAGGAAAGATGCTGCAGAGGTACGGTGAAGGGTGCGGGAGGGACGAGCTTTTCTTGGAGCATCACACTAGAGGGTGCCAGATTGCTTTCCTCCACACTGCTGCCTTTCCTCGCACACGCTTGGACAGATTTGGCTTTGTACATCTTGATGGCTCCTTCCACTCCTTTAAATGCTCATTGTGTGCACACAGCCTTGCTGCTAACCGGGCGGCAGAGCACTGACCACCCCGAAATCCGTGCCATGGATATGCAGTGTCCTCCTCTGCACAGGCTGGCTTGGTCCCAAAGCCAGAGCTGCTTCTTGAAATTCACTGCTGGCCAAACAGCAAATTAGGTTGATCGTGGGGTATGCCTTGACCTGGTAGCAGGAAGCATCCCTGGTCTTGGATAGGGAGCCCAGAGGCTGGGATGAGGGCAGCTGCCCTCAGTGCCCCCAGCAGGAATGTTGGGTGTTATCCCCCGCCATGCTATGACGGGTTCATGTGCCTCCCTGTGTACTCCCTCCAGTCAGCACATTCCGCAACTCTGATGGGATGCTGTTCTCATTGCTGGCTCTTTGTATCCCTTTTCCCTGCCCTCCGGACCATAAACCAGCACCTCTTGTGCCTGTGGTCTGGAGATGCCCTTCCCGAGGGCAGGAGGTTGAACTCACCTCTCTGGATCTCCTTGCTTCTTTCAGATAGTTGCATTTCAGGTTGTGGTCTGTCTGAATTCTGCTCCTCTCTTCTCGAGCACTTCTCAAGACCTTCTGGGCTTGGTGCCACCAAGCATTTCACAAGCACATTCTTGACCCTTCATCAAAGGCATGAATCAAGATGTTGGCCAGACCCAGATCTGAGGCAAGCCTCTGCAGGTTTAGGAGCGAGCCATCGCTAACCACTTTACATGCTGTCTTTCAATCACTTGTGCCTTTTCCTCTTTAGCTTTTCCTACAACCTGGGGCTATCAGCTGGGCTTTCTGGGCCCAAAGCATTTATAGTACGAATTCACCAAGGTCCATGGATCTGCCCATGGTCACTATTGTGCAGTCCCAGCCCTGCAAGGATGTTCTCACCCTGGTGGGGGTCTAGGCTGACCTTTCTGAAGTAACTATAATTCATTAGGAGAAGAACTTTTCCTTCCAAACTGGTTGATGGATGTGTCCAGTGTACCAGACTCTCATCCACATTAACTGGAAGCCCCTTGGAAGTACCCTCCTCCCCAGAAAGGTGGGGCTGGCACCGCTGATCCCTGTAGGTTTGAAATTGTCTCCTAATGTGAGACATGAAGACGCTGTAAGAGGAGGGGGAGTATACGAGACAGATGGGAGAAAATAATTATAAACTGCAAATCCCCCAAACTGTAATCCCGCCCATGCACAAACACACACTCCCTCACATACCAAGCAGCGTTTTTACCCCCAAAATGCCTATAGGTACTCCCACTCCATAAAATCTGTAGTAATAGTAGAGATTGGATATTGCAGGGGTGGGTAGCAAACCATTGGGGAGGTAAAGCTGCGTAACAGTAAATTAAAAACAACCTGATTCCTGAATACCAGCAGGGTGAATGTTTCTTCAGTGAGGGAATGTCTCCAGCTCCACCCCTGGCCATCGTGCACAGGTGCAGGGATGGTTTTATTTCTTCCTCTTGTTGCTGTCACCCTTGGAGCCAGACCTTAATCTGTGTGTTACATCTTTCTCATCCCACAGGGGTAAATGAGAGCAGAAGTGATGTGAGGTATAATCAAACCTGTCAATTAGAATTATGTTCAGTTATACATAATAAGCCAAATTAGAACCCAGTGTAGATCTGCTGGAACTCAATGAATTTGCACTGTGGATGGATTTGGCCCAGTGCTTTCATGCCATTTGCACGTGTCTGCAAATTACTAATGTGTGACAACCTGGTGGCATCATAGGACAGCCCAGGAAGAGGAGATGTGTCCTATAATCCATGCTGGCTACTTGCTCCTTCACCCAGCCTTTTGCATTCATATTTGCCCACATTCATTTTAGAGTCTGGATGTTACCAGGAACAGCTGGTTCATCTAAATACAGTCCCATTTGATTTTCCTAGAGGTGTTAGTAGTGCTCTGTTTTATCACCCTCTGAGCTTTAGAGGGGTGAGAAAGAAGTAGAACTTTCCCTCAGTTGTACAAAAAAGCCTCCCACTTATTCATTGCTCCTTACTACAAGCCAAGCTCAGAGGGGTTTGGGAATCAGCTGTGGTTCCTGCTCCTCATTGCTGTAAAGTATTGTGGCAACTCATCCTTTCTGGAGGTGAATCTTTCAGACCAGTGCTCAGCATGAGCAGCATCTTTCTTCTCAGGTTGTCCTGGTGGTATTAGTCAAGGTGTTTGATGGGTAACTTGGGGTTTGGTTAGCAGAGAGAGGATGTAGCCTCTCATGACTTGTCCTGCACCTGGTTCTCTCCGTCAGGCTCAGCTTGGGTCCTAACACATCTCCCTTGTCCCTGCACAGGTCAGGGTGGCAGTATCCCACCCAAGTGAGGGCAGAGCACCTGGGAAAAGACTTGGGGCCAGTGACTGCTGGAGGGCCCATAGAAATTTTCTTTCATTTTCCACAAAATTGCCTGGGTCTGGCTGCTGGGAACCGTAACCATGCTTTGCTTTCTGATTTAGCATAATTTCCTTGATTTTTCTCATGATTGTATAAGGAGATTAAAATTCAAGGTGTTCTCTTCCTCCTTCCTGAACTGAGATGTCACTGTTTGAAAAAACACAGTGCCACTTCTCTTTTGTATCCTTGTCCTTCTCTCTAGTCCTACAAAAGTTTGCAAGCTTTAAATGTTCATGCCTAAAATGCAAAGGAGGGCAAAAGAGGAGCGTGCCTTTATTTTGGGCACCATTGCATGCCAACCTTTCCGTTGTTAATGAGCAGCGATGTTTTCTTAGGTTGTGGTGGTAGAACAAGTAGATGTCCAGTGCTCCATGCCTGGCTCTGCAGAGTACGCACTGTTGTGCGGCCAAGGCTTTGAAATAAGTTATTCTTATTGTGCTTCTTGTTTATAACACCAGATTCATTGTTTGCAATTTTGTTCAGTGGCATCCAATCAATAGCAGACAATAAAATATTATTTCGAGTGGTGTAGACGTTCCACGAGAATGTGATTGATTGCTTTAATTTCTGCCTTCCTCAGTGTTTTTACTAAGCCCTGTCTTGATTTCTTTCATTCTGCCTAGTTCTCTTCAGCATCAGTTGTTAAATAAAGTGTCATATTTATGTTATCAGCTTTATTTGACAGATTGCAGGGCAACATTTTAGATTAATTTTTTCATTTATAGATGTATGTATATGTGTGTGTGAAATTATACATATATATATATATATATACACGCTGTATAATATCAGTGTGTCTATGAACATACTTAAGGCCAAAATTTCCAAGCACAACTAGAGATTTTAGGTGCTGTTTTTAGATCTCTAACTTGACACCCCTTTATCTAGCCCAGATTCAATCACCAGCAAGTATATGATCATGCAATTTAAATGACCAGGTTAGTGTGTGTTATATGAATTTCTCACTGGTCAGATGAAGTTTATCATCTCTTCAGATGGCTGCAGTAACAGACCACATGAGCACTCCTGGTTTTCCATGTCTCACAGGTTAGCTTAACAGACCACCGCTGAGAATAGTTATATTAAAACAAGCCCTAGAAGGTGGCTTTAACGTGTGTTTTACAGAGATATTTAAAAAATGTCTGGAAAAGTTCTTTTTTTTGTAAAGAAACCCAAGGGAATTTGTTGGAACTAATTCTGATAACCTTCAGTCCCTCATAGAGCACCTTTGTTCCCATAAGTCTGGTGTGCATGGGGCATGGAGGTTAAAATCAAGCTCTTTGGATGGTGTATATTGACTTAATCAATTTATTCCATGTAAGGATGTGGGCCATGAGATTTAGTGTGCCTCCTAAATTACAGCCTAAATGAGCTCTTTCTCCCCATAAATATTGCATGACTTGAAGTTAGGTGCCCCAGGACCTTACCAGTCAGTCCCAGAAATCCAGTGTCGTGGGGAACATGGCAACTGCTTCCAGCTTTAGTTGGTCAAGATATTGGGCTGTAAATCCTAGTCTTGGTGGAGGACTAAGCATTGCTTCATAACGTGCCCAGTGTGCTTTGGGTAAGGAGTTTCATAGCTGGAGAACAGCTGGGCACTGTTAAACATCCATTCTTGATCCCCAGACAACTCCCTCTTTTTTGTGTTAATCTGAGTTTTTCATTTAAAATGGCGATTGTCTGAACTTGCTTAGCAATTTAGGATGTTCTCATAGCAGGGAAGCATTAAAGACTACTTGGATTCTGAACTGCATATTGAAAATGGAGTACATTCCTGTTTATTTTCTAATCCTTTAGAAATGTTGTTGGGAGTAGGGTTTAAGCCCAGCCATCTCCCTTTTCATGAACATAGCTTGTTGTCTCTGAGCTTAAAAAAACCCCACAACCACCAAACAACCAACAAATAAATCCTATTACTCCAGAATATGATTAGTGTTCTGGTTTGAGTTATAAATCCCCTTCATTTAAAATGCACTGTTGCTACAAGTTAGGATTTGAAAGTACAATCATGCAAATGCCATTTGCAATGTTTTCACTCTAGTAACCTTGGCAATACTGCAAACACCTCTCCTTGTTTGATACACACAGTTTGGGAATCTTGGTTGTAAAGCAGAGAGGGGGAAGCTGCCAGTTTGTGCCACTCCTGGGGGGGAAGAGGTCATTTCTGGGGTAAAATTTGGCCACTGCAGGAGCCATGCCTTTTTAGTCCACCCCATTCTCAATACTAGTGCTTTGTTTTATGTTGTTTTACACTGGTTATATCCAGCTTTGCAATATTTAAGCCCCTTGTATAAATCAAAATCACGGAGCATAAATATTTATCAGCAAAAGAAATACACTGCACAGGAGACAAGCTTGGGAACAGAATAAGCCAAGTGTTGCTTATAAAGGCAAAAACAGTGGGTTACATTTTCATCCCGTCCAGAGTTAACGTGTAAAGCACCCAAGCACCTTAATTCCTTCTCTGTTTGATATTAAACATCCCAGACCAGCGTGTATATTCACGCTGTAGCCACCTGTTCCTTGGGGCTGGTGGAGATGAGCAATGGGGCTTCCATAGGGCACATCTCCCTTCTGAACAATAGAAGCCCCCGCTCCTGCAGGCATGCAGCCCTGAAAATGGGCCCTCATCCAGTGCTGCTCGGCCTGCCCATAATGGCCAGTGGTTGCTTTTCGGTGGACCTGGAGTGGTAGGTCAGACCTGACTGCTGTTGTGTTGCTACCTGCCTGGTGGAGCACGGAGGATGCTTTGCAAGAGGTGTCTTGTGAATGTGGGAGAGCCAGAATTTCTGGTTGCAGGTGAAAAAAAAGCCCCTATATGATGTAGCAAGAAGCTTGCCTTTGTCAGCCATTACCCTCTGATTGACAAGCTGGTCTGACATTTTCCCACCCAGAAGGCTCCTTACCCATGTTGATTTTCTGATAGCAGCCGCTCTTGGAAATTTCTGCACCCACCTTCCTCAGGCCATGACTTGCTGCTCCTGGATGCCAGCCCTGCTTGTCTTTGGGTCTGGGACCCTGAAGCCTGTTGTACTCTGGAGGGTGTGCGAGATGCAGTGCATCAGCTCCTGTCGCTTTCCTGTTGGGTCCCCAAATGTTGGAGGCCACCTGCAGCTCTGCCTCTGCTGCTGGAGGTGCCTGCAAGACCTCTGCAGGGATTGGTCCTGTGAGATGTTGCTCTCGAGATCTCCCAAAGCCTTCCTGCAAGATGTTGTAGCAGCTCTGATCATAAAAAGCAAGCAGGAAAAAAAAAAAAAGGTGAAAAGATATGAAGAGAGTTTTAAGGAAAAAAATGTGTTATGTGTGTGGAAAAAGTATTGCTTATGGCTGACTAAAAGTATCGAATCTAACCTTAGAGATGCTCATGGCTGCTTGAACCTCAGCTGATTTCCAGAGTTGAATTTATTAGCAAAAGCATATGAGCTGAAATTTAGTCTTCTCTAATCCAGTTCACATGATAATCTCATTAGGTCTAGAAAACTCATCCAGTAGTGCAGGAGAGTGTAAGTTGCGTAAGTTGAATGTACCCGCAGAAATGGAGAACTACAGTTAGCAATAGCTTGGCTGAGTTCAGGCAGTGGCCGTGTCGCCAGTTGCTCTGGTCCCCATGTGCTCCCCACCTCCACGAGCAGGATGGGGGGGAACCCCCGGGCTGAGCCTGTTGGGGTTTGTGCGTGGGTGGAGAGTGCCTTGAAGGCAGAAAGCAGAACCTGGGGAGTATTTCAGATGTGCAAGAGCAAAGGGCTCTTGTAATTCCTGTAAAAGGGGAACGTCATCACGTGCCCTGCCTTTCTGCAACACACACTTCGTTTGGAAAGATTTTATTTTGAGACAAAACACCTTTCCTGCGCCTTTTCAGCATGGGTAGCTAGCATGAGCATGAAAGCACCGGGCGGATGGGCAGGGGGGCTGTATGGGGTCCCTTCCCGCCTCAGCAAGGGCTCTTTGTGCGACTGTATTGTTTTGCATTGCCTTTTCAGGCAGGCATTTTGTAGCCTTTAGCATTGTTCGGGTTCTATAGCAGAGTCAAACGTTAATCGGTTTGTTGTAGTAAAATGTTTTATGGGACAATTTAGCTTCAGCTGTACCCTCCCCCTCTTCCCCGTCCTTGTTTTTCTTCAAAAAGGGAAAGGACCTGCATGGTGCTGTTTGTCAGGGTGTGAGAGGTCTCCTGACCACGCTTGCTGTCCTTTCCCGCTAAAGCAGGGAGTGCACTTGGGTAATAACGTCATGTACATGTGGGATAGGTGTTTCTTCCATCTTTGGTCTGCATATGATCCTGTCTGTGTTTGTTGGCTTTGAGCGGGATTCATCCCACCCCACACAGATACCCAGCTCTGATGCCCACCCCCAGGGACAAAGGGTTGTGCTCAGGAAGCTTGTTGTGCACAGGGGTGGTCACGTTTTCCACTCATCTCCTTCAGACCACCTGTCCCGTGACAGCCTTCCAGTCCTCCCATCATTACCTGTGGCACAGCTAGGCTCAAAGTGTTGGACACGTTCCCCTGTGTTGGCAGCAGTCTTTCCAGGTTGGAGGGGCAATTCAGGAAATAATGTGTGTTTCTAATGCAAAATCATTATTTGCAAAACAATCATTCATCATTTTGGAAAATCATGTTTGGAGCAAGGGAGGCATAAGGTGCTGAACCAAGCTTATCGTATGTCAGGCTGCTTAATATCTGTTCTCCAGCAGCTTCCCCAGGATTACAGTCCTCCTGGTAAGATCTCAGCTGTGCTTAGAGGCTGGTGCTGGGATGCTGAGATGCTTCAGGATCCGTGGCCATGTTGTCTGTGGCTAGCTGGCTTCTGGTTATAAAGCCACCTGGAAGACAACACAAGTGCTTTATGGACACCTTGAAATTCTCCCTTAAAAACTTGTCTTATTCAAGACAAAAGGCTTTGGAGTAGGATGTCTGGAAGCAGACATCTTCCAAGTGCTATGGCCACAGGGGTGAAGCATGTAGCCAAGCAGGGAGTTGGGAGGGAGAAGAGGCAGAGAAAAGAGAATGAACTGTTTCACTCTTCAGAAACTTTCATGCTCTGCCTGTAACCAGACTTGCTCTTATCCAAGTGAGCACACGGCTGGGGAAAGCAAACATCTGCATCACAAGGAAGAAACTATCATATCCATGGCTACCATGGACAAGTGTGTTCAAACAAGACTGACTTAAGCCAGAGGTAAAGATGGTGCTGGCACCTCAGCTGACATCACCAGCCATCTGAAAACCCCACCACAGGTGCAAAAAGACACACTTGCAAACTAATACACTATTTGGATGCTCTCCTGTTTAGGGAAATTTCATAAAATTCAATGGCAGTAGGAGCAAGAGCATTCTCTAAGCATCAGATACAATTATATGATTTTTTTTTTCTGCATCCTGTAGAATTTAACACAGATCAAGATCACTTCTATAAGTGTCTTTAACAATTTATTTTCTATTCAGTTCTGTTGGCAGGTTCTGAAACAGAAAACATACAGTTGCTAATACAAAATGTAAAGCATTCTCCTAAGGATTTTTGCCTCTGAGATCAATAAAAGAAGCATGTTCCCCATCAGTTAAGGCTATCCTTTTGTCAGCATTTCCATTCTCCCCTAATTCCTCCCATTGTCAGAGGTCTTCAGTCAGCTGCAAAGAAAATCCTTCCACTTGGAGGTCTAGGCTTCAAAATTCACCCTCTAAACAAAATTACCCAGACATGATTTAGTGTTTTGGAGGGCCATTGCAGTATTGAAATGAGAATGTGCAAATGCATCTTGTCTTGTGCTTGTATTGTGGAGGAATCCCAAGTCATGAACTTCTTCAAGAACAAGTGCTGGAGGGAAAATTTCCATGCATGCTGGCAAGGCAACAAGCATGCTAATTATCTGGGCTGGTTGCTACCCTGGGTCTCAAAGGACCTGGAGCTGTTCAGGGATTTCTTAATTCTTTCCCTCATTTCCCACTTGTTTAGTTGTTTTGCTTTCTTCTTTTGGTCTTCACCTGTTTGATCTTGTGGGAACAGCTATTAAAGACTCTGAGGAGGCCTGTCAGTAAGTAATTGCTAACACCCAGTAATTAGTTGAACTAATCAGAGGTCGCTAATTGTGATGGGATAATAAATATAGTAGCCCACCACTGTGGTTTGCAGAACAGAGGTGAAGTTGTTGAGGTGACTGCTAGCACTTATGAGCAGGTAATGAATGAGAGATACAGGGGCCTGGTAAGGATCATTTAAACTTGGCTGTGGGTCCACATTCAAGAAATTAGGTGACTTTTGGTCTTGGTAGCCTAATGTCTAGGCATCTCCAACCCCTGGGCTGTGGTTAAGCTGCATGATTTCCAGGTTTCATTACCCCACTCTGACTTCTTGTTCCTTATTACAACTTGGAGTTTCAATCCAGAGAGTTGCAATACATGTGGGATGGAGGAACTCTGTTACTGTCTTTTCTTGCCCCTTGTTTATACAGGTGGCTCTGATCTGGAATGAGGGCTTTGAAATCACTACCCTGGATTTTGATGAGGATCTCTACAACCTGAGTCCTTCTCTGCTTGGAGAACTCTAAAACCTGGGTACTTGCATTGCTATTTTTCTGCCCTCTGGCTTGCTCTAGTAAAGGGCATGTTTTGTGATCCTCATCTTGTGAGATAGTAGGCTTTGCCCCACTGCACCACCTGAGACACCAATCTATTGGATCAAGGCTCCTGCATCAGGCAGTGACTGAGGTTTCATACCTAAGAAGCAAGTGTAGACACTACACAGAGCCTGTCTGGGGTGGGCAGAACCCTTCAACAGAAAATGTAAAAATGTTGTATGGTTTCCTTTCTCCTCCCTTAGACAGTACCCCTGTCATCCTGCTATTCCATGTCTTTGTCTCTGAAGAAGCGGGTCCTGGTCTTCTCTTGCAGTGTTGCCCTAATTGTGTTCTCCTTGGTTAGGTGCCTCAACTAGAAGTGGTCATTGTATTTCGCTCTCCTCATATTGCTGACCAAAATTCTAGACCATGGCTTGGATGGGCCACTTGTGCCAGCTTTTATTGTTCGTTGGCAAGAGGCTTGGTTTGCTTTTCCTTTTGTCCTCAATGACTATGAATGAAGTTCTGGATCTAAAGCAATGACAGGGGAACCAAATCACCTCCCCCCCGCTGCCTCCCTTGCCCTGAGGATGGACCTCATTTGAATGGGGCCTCCTGTTGCTGTCTTCTACAGAGCTTGTGTAGAATTATCTGACAGGATGGTAGAAAGTGGTTCATGGAAGCTGAAACTTTGTTGGAAGGGTAGAATTTCTGGCCAAAGAGAAATATCCTCATCTAAAGTACCTGAAGTTGGGATGAATTTGGTGGTCACCCCAGAAGGGAGAAACTGAAGCTTGTGTCACTACCATGGCTTGAAACTCACTGTGCTGTGTCCTACGTGTATATCCCTGCTCACAGTTTATTGGCTATTCCAGATGGGTTGTTTTTCTCCTCTTGGACCTTTTCCACTTCATATGGGTAGTTCAATAATCATTGGGCAGGGAGAAAGTAGGAAGGTAGGAAAGAGATTTCCTTCCTTTCATCCCTTCTTCCCTCTCCCCTTTGAATGTCTGCAAGACTGTAAGGTTGCTACTTTGCAGAACCAGATTTAAAAATGCCCTGTAATAATCACCACTTCCTACCCAGAACTTGCCCTCCTGGGAGGTCTCGATCCTGCCGCAGGGGAGGTGAGGGGTATGAGTACCTCTGTGTATCCCAATGCCTGTTTCCCTCAAAGAAACATTTCAGTTATTCTGACATTCTGTTGGTTTTTTTTTTTTTTTGTCACAGTATTCATTTTTAAAGACCATTGATACACTCCCTCCAAATATGAACTTGCCACTCCTCTCCTGTGATGTGTTGGAGACCCTTTGGGGCAGCTATGAGCACCATAGATTATCTTCAAAGAAACTGGGTTTTTCCTGTTTTACCTGCTGGCTTTCATCACTCATTCTTCAACCTGGAAAAAAAAACAACCAAAAAACAACCCAAAACAACCCCATGCACAGGAACCTAGGCAGACTGGATTATACCAACAGGATAAGACACAAACTGTACCTTACACTACCAAGCCCACAAAGCCCAAATCCATTCCAATTTTAATTGTTTTTAAACACCTAGATGGCCTGTAAGGCTTACAGAAAATCTAGTTTGCCTTGTCTACACATCTCTTGCTTGTTGTTTGCCTTCCTCTTGCTGTGTCCTCTTGTCTGTCTCTCCTTGGCAAGAGAGAAGCCGAAACTTCTTAAGCATTAAAGAAAAGCTTTTCACACTGTAGGCTTATAAATAATAATAGAAACCTATAACTGTTCATACAGTAAATGCAATTTAAGCACCATCCATATCTGGAAGAAGTATTCATATTTTATGAGAAAATCTGCACAGCCAGCTAGGCACACACAATATGAGGTGTCCTGAACATGTGAACAAATAGCAACCTAGGCCATAAATTGTGTTTCTTCACCAGGAGTAGGGACCTGTTTGTTCATCCAGAGTGTGGGGTCACCTTACGTTCTTCTCACTCAATCCTAACACAGACATTTTTGCCACAACCATTAACACTAGAAACAATCAACAGATGTTAAATATGTGTTGTATTAATGACCTATTTCATATTCAAGTTCAGTTCCAGAATTCCCTTCTCAGCCACTAATTTGCATAACGTTTTATTCACGCTCGTTAACCATCAGGAGACTCTCTAACTCAGCAAAAGTGGATATTCATCAATTTCCCTTTTATAATGAATTGATACGACACTGAAAACCATTGTAAGCCTTCCTGTACCTGCTGCAGTACCTGGAAAGAGTGTCGTGTAGCCCAGGCACTTCGTATCTGACAAGGATGCCTTGGGGGAATTCTTGTGTTTGATTTCAGTGGAATAAATGAACCCTGAAGAGAGGCAGTAAAAAATATAAGATCGTGGGTGCATGCTAATAAGCACAGGCCTGCCTAACTGTGAAGACTTCCAAAATTTCCCCAAAATGCTGCCTGAAGTCCAGGAGTGTTTTCCAGTTAGCAGCTGACACCTTCAAAACTGCAGGAGTGTTACCACAAGGGAAAGAGAGGCAGGGGAGGAACCAGCATGACCAACAATCAAAAATTGATCCTAAATCTGATTGATCAACCAGCTTGCATCCCTCCTGCCACTGACCTAGACCACATCAAACTGCATCAGGTCTTCACATAAGAGCAGCTACCACCTATCATGTGAATGGAAAGCAAATGACAGCCCAATGTGCAAGTGTGGAGAAGACCAGAAAAGTTTTGGTCACCAAAGGCTGTTGAGTAGACGGGAATTTTTTTTCTTTTCCCTCTCTTTAATGCTGCTGGAAAACTTGATGCTTGGGACCCACTGAGCTTGATTTCAGAGCTCAAGGAAGTTGTCTTGATGTCAATGAAATTCATAATGATAATGGCACAGAGGAACGCAGCAAAAATAAGGGAGGGATACTCAAACATGAAGATTAATTTGGAATGACTTCTTTCTACATAGCCCAACTAGTCATGGAGAAGCTTCAAATTCTGGTGTTTTTTTTTAAAATATGCAAAATATGAAATATGTGTGCATGGGTGTGCATGCCTATGTGTATGTGCTCTGGGGACTGAATTAGAAAGCTTTCCAACAAATGGTCCAAATGTATCAGCAATGGACAGAAATATAGACCTTTTGGGGAGTGATTAATCTGATTCAATTTAGCCATTTCTTTTAGAATAGGATGCATTGTGCCCTCTGTTTCATGGCTGTTTTAATGCTGACTAGAAGGAGGATTGTGGTGAGTGGCTGAGCTCTAGAGGTCTTTGTTGCTGTTCGCGTTTAACCAGATGACAGCGTGGCCAGCACAACAAGCCTTGTTTGCCTTCAACTGTCCAGCAAGAGAAATACCTCCTGAGTAAGGAAGTCAAAAGCCACCAGTTACCTGGGTGAACCTGTAGAAGGTTTCGTCCCTGATCCGCGAGGGAGGACCCTACCCAGCCCCGCAGCTCTTTTTAGCAACTTTTCTGCTTGGGGGTAAAAAAATAAAAAGGGGCTAGAAAAAAAATATAAATGCCAGTCAGAACTAGGACAGGGTGGATTTGTCTCTGCACGGGGGAAGAAGATATTGCAGAGGGCCTTTCTCACCCCTCTCTGCTCTGGATATGGAGGGATTCTGTGTCTCACAGCCCCAAGTTGTGATTTGAAGTAATTGTAGGACAAAGCCAAGGCTCAGTTAACAGTGTAAGACAGGTCTGGGAGTAGGGGTAGGGGATATCCTGCTGTTCCTTGTATTGATCAGGAATTAATGCCTAACCTTTCAAAATGCAGTGGAGAAGCTCAGTGTGATTGTGAAACCCTACTTTGTGCTGTGATCAGTTACCTCTGGGGACCCGCGCAGCTCAGGATGCTTATTACAGATGCATTTTGAAAAACATGAATTTTCAATTTTTCACATGAATCTTATAAAGCGAAACGGACTCCTGCTGGAATTTATGAAAACTGGTTTACTCTCCACTGCACTCAATACATCTACTCCTTAGCTAAGTTGGGAGAGTGCTCTGACCAGAGAGGCACTGCAAGAATTATTCCACCCTCAGCAAATTAATTGCTGCATCGTCAAGTAGCATAGTTATCCATCCTGTCCCTTCTGCTTTCTCTCTCCTTTTTCCCCCTCTTCCTCTCCAAAAGCTGATGCGTGATGTCTTGTATTTTTTTCTCCTCCTTGCCATCTGTTTCATGTTTGTAATTTGGGGAGGGTGGGTGTGTGGTAGTGGAGCTTGTGATGAAGTTTGCTGGTGGAGGCATTTCTTTCACTCTGTTAATTAGATTTGTGTTTTTGTTACTCCCAATTCTAAGGGCCATGCAAATAAGACTAAATTATGCATTAACGATATGCCCCAGTGTTTAAAAACATTCTTATTGTTGGGGGACACTGGCTCCATCCTGTATTCCTCCCTTTCGTGGAATTCAATTATATTTAAACTATTAACAGGGAAAGTCTAAAAATTCTATTAAAATGTCAGTTTAATAAATCTTCCTAGGTTTAATCTTTCATTTGTGGACCGGGGAAAGGGGAGGATGAATTATGACAGTTTTAAGTTTTCCCAGAGCAGCCCCTGTGTGTTAAATTGTCTGTAACTCTCAAAGTGCTTCTGAACTTATCTCTATTTGTAAAACAATTTGTTGCAATAGGAGGGTGCCCAGGGTATTTACTGGAATCAGGCACTTCAGGTCTGGATCTGAAACACGCCACAGTTCAGGGAATTTGGACCTAGTCCTTTGGTTGAAATCATTACAGAGAAACAAGGGAAATGGTGTGCTTCATGCCTCGTCTCCACTCCCCTCTCCAGGCTCTCAAAGATGGGGTTATCTGGCTTTAGACCTGTGATTTGGACCCAGCACTATTTAAAACTGATTAGATTGCTGTTCTTTTCATTTCTCTCTTCCTCCATGTGCCACTTCAGGAATATCAAGGGAGCTGCCATTGTTCTGGTTGGTACCCTGTTGTGCTGAGCACCATGTGAACATCTCCTGCAAGTGATGCTCTCTTCTCCCCCTCTCTGTGTGTGCTGTACTTCAGCCCTTAGTAAATACCAAAATCGTGTGTCCTCTGTTTGCTTCAGCTAACTCCTGAGTTGAAGCTGTTCTGGTGTCTAACGCACAGGGAGTTTTCCACTATCTCCTCTCAGCATTCCCGTGCTTGAAATCAGGACTCACATATGACCATATAAAGAGACTGCAATGTTTTAGCCCAAATAAAGAAAATCCAGCTCCTGGTCCTGCATCCTTGTGACTGTAACACAGAGGATGCAGGTGAGGTGGTTGTTTTGAGATCTGGGACGTGAATATCCAGGAGTGTCTTGTGACAGGGCTGCTAGGTGAAGATACAAGAGCTAAACATCCCTTTGTGTGGGATTTTGTGGGCACCATTGGGGATGGCAAAGAAGATCCAGGTGGTGATTTGATCCAAGTGAGTCTGCTTGCACCTGAAGTCCTCCTGAGCCCATGTGGAGACAACGAAGAGGATGATGTTGTGGGTGATGTTTTTATGGAGCAATTGGTAGTCTTGCTCTGCCTGTCCCATAAAAGTGTGGAGCTTTGCTAGTCTTTAGATGGTGATGGTTGCAGAGAACTATGAGTGGCAGGTCTGACCTTGCTTGAAGGGGCTCAGCTGGGGTTCCTCTGGAGCTGCCTATGAACGGTGACAAATCATGATTTATGCTGGCTCTGCAGGCATTGCTCATGTGTTGTGGGCAGATCCAGGACTGGGAGCAAACCCAACAAGTGTGGGCTCTTCAGAGGATGGACGCTGAGAAGAAAAATCCAGCTGCCCTGCTATGTTGTGGACTGATGCTGGAGTCAATGCACATGAGGATCTATATTGAGATGGAAGAGATTTTCACTAGTTTCTTGGCTTTGCTGGGGAATCCCTGTGTGCTCTCAGTGAACTGCCTGCACAGCAGGGAAATGTGGTT
Organism: Pandion haliaetus; assembly: GCA_013401275.1. Lineage (NCBI taxonomy): Eukaryota > Metazoa > Chordata > Aves > Accipitriformes > Pandionidae > Pandion > Pandion haliaetus. The sequence goes on along the minus strand of VYZV01028342.1, from coordinate 26,245 downwards.
GGCATGGACTCTGCCATAAGCAATGAAGTCTCTCTGATAGGAGATACTTCTGTGTGGGAAATGCTACTGTGGGTGTTGGTGACATGGCACTGAAAGAGAAATGAGTCCCCCCAACAGCCCTGCTGACAAGTGACCAATGTGATGACCTAGGGAGCAAGCATTTTGCAGGGTGCCTGGCATTGCTCCTCCAAAATGGAAATGGGTGCAGCCTGGCACAGCCTACCAAAAAAGTCAAACTCCTCTTGCCTCCCACTTGCAACCACATTTTCAACTTCTCCCAGATGTTTAAGTTCAGTAGAGTTGAATTGTCCTATTCCAGCCTTGGAAATGGAGAAAGCCAGTGACCAGCAAGAAGGGTCAAAATGTTCTCAATAGCTTCTGTGGAGAAAGAGGTGATAAATGATACTTATCTAATGCCTTGGTCAGCCGGGCTGCGGTGAGTAGCTAATACCAGGCTACAGGGAGAGCATATGGGGTGCAGTGCTTTGTTTGGGTGAATAAACCATGCATGTTCATGGAATATTAATTAATAATAAATGCACATGCATGAATTATTCATGCTCATAAAAGCAAATTTGCCCTGAAGGCATAACACAAGATAGGTTTAAGAAGTTTTTTTTAAATTTTTTTTTAACTAAGGGATGGATTTGTATAGGGCATAACTGATTGGTGGTAATTTGAATCCAAACATAGTGTGATTGCCAGAGCCGCGGTCGAGCCAGTGTATCTCAGCATACTGAACAGGCACTCCTGCTTCCACTAATGCTATTTTAGTCATTCGTCTTCCAAGATGCATATAGAGACCCACTTTCTCTGAATCCCATTTGACTCTAGCGGGCCAAAAACGGTCCCCTGGGTTAACACCACTGCTGTTGCAACAGGGATGGATTTGTCCCTACACGTTCGTTCTGCTGACAGATTTGTTCCACCAGCGTGTAGCACAGATGTCTCATACATGATGCAGGATGTCAGGTAAGATTTGAAGCAGTGAGCCAATGTAGGAAATACTGCCTCTGTATTTTAACTCTAGATTATGCTAAACAGGCCAGCAGAACCTTTTGTTGTGCCAGTGTCTGTTCTTCTGGTCAAGAAAATAAATCCCTGTAAGAAGAATTTAAATAAAATAATGTCTTTGTGCCTTGGTGATGTGCCACCGTGCCACCAGAGGCTGCAAATTGTCCATAACTTAGGAGGTATCTTGACTTAGATTCAGACTTGACTTTACCAAGGCAAAAATGAGTTCCTGCAAGAACTACAACTAGGACAGGTGTCACTGCAGGACTGTCATGTTGTTCGCTGTGCTCTGTAAATGCTGACCTTGCGGGGACCAGGGGCCTAATGTGTTTTAGCCATACAAAGAAATATGGGCAAGTATCTTGCCAAGTGCCCTGCTCTATCGCTGTTCTATGAAGTGAAATGCAAAAGTTTTCTCACCACCTGAGGCCATTAAAGATTCTCAGGCTGCTGTTATCCACAGTTAGATGCTGAAACATTGCCCCCACCTATCCACATCCCTGTACAAATTTCATGTGAAGATACTCCTGGCCTCTCCTGAACAGAGGTGGGCAAACTGTGTAAGCTGGATATTGCTGTACTTGGCTGGAAGCTGCCTAATGATGGTGGATAATTTGTAGCTCTCCCTGGGTGCTAAAATATCTCCAAAATATCACCCTGTTCCTCCCAGGAAAGCTGTCTGGGCAGTGTATGTGTGTGACATCATGGCTGAAGCTCTTATTCCCCCTCCCCAGCCTCCTTGCACACTCCCAGCCTTCTCCCATTTTGCACATCTGGTTAAAAATTGCAGCTGGCTTCCAAGGTGGGCTGAGGAAATGTGTCCCTGTGCTGACCCTGCTCCATGAAGACACCACAGTTTGGCCAAAATACTGTCTCTGGGCATGGAAATATGGCTGTAAGAATAGCCATGGTGTTGTCATCTACTGCTGCGGTGACCAGCTGGGGAAAGGGCTGCCCACATCTCTGGAAAGTGGGTCAGGACCCATGAAAGTGGAGGATGGTTTGGACATTTGCCGAGTGCTGCTGGAGGGATCTTGTGGGCTGACAGAGTGGCGGATGCATGGCAAAGGATGTAGAGTGGCACGGGAGAAATATGGAGCTCATCAGACTCCTAGCTGTCATTTCATGGGAAAACATCAGGGAACGATAGAAATAGAGGTGAGATCCCCAGCACAACTGAGGTCTGCTATGAATCTGGTCTCAAACCATTAAAATGATCTTAAACTACTTTTTATTTCCTTTCCTTTTTTTTTTTTTTCCCTAGAAGCCTGTGTAGACTTCCTCACCTAATAAAGAGTAGGGCCATAAACTCTGCTGCCTTTCCCCAGCAAGGCCATTCCCTTTGGTAAGCTGCTTCCTCCTGTCTTCATCTTCCCATTATTACATTTTTAGTTTCTGCTTTTCCAGCAATCCTTCACAGCTGAGCTGCTGCAGTTTGATCCCTTCTTTTTCTGATTCCATAACAAACATATTTTAAAGTCGTTGCTGTTGGTCTGCAGACAGTTTTTCCAGGAAAAGTGCTTCATGTATTACAACTTAAAACATGGCTGGATTTATTAGGATTTAATGTATTGGGAGTTAAGCCTTTGGTCTCCTCTTTCATATGGCTGTGGAGGCAGACGGATGAGAGCAATTTGAGTAATTTATATGTTAAGAAGTAATAATCTTTGCAACCATTTTATCCATCCAAATGCTTTTAACTTTGATCTTTCTGTTTTCTAGCAACACCTTGTGTTTTTTTCAGACTACTTCACCTTTCAGAGATAACCATCCCTGATGACTGCTTTGAGCACTTCCCTCAGCTAAAGAGAAGCAACATCTGATTGCCACCATGCCATCCAAATATCTCCACAATTAGCTGCAATAGTTTTTGGTGTTTGGGGGTAGGGCAGCAAAAGGAAAATGCTTTCTAGACCTTGAAAGCTGCTTTGTCCTTGCACAATGGTAATCCGAAGCCCTAGGTCTTGCTGTGTTTAGAAGTCAGTAGATTTACTAATTAACATTCTTCACTCAATTAAAAAGCCCTTGATCTGAGCCCATCAATAGATTTTCAGTATCTATAGAAATCTTCACCTTGTGTTGAAAGATTTAGCGATTTCTTTCTTTCCCCTCAGACTAAGGCTCAGTAGGGATGAGACACTGTTTGGCAAAATGGGCTTCACCGCTCTGCTGGGCTGTGTCGAGATGGTAGGAGCCCAGTCGGGAGGCTGTCCTCGACTGCAGCTGGGAAGTGGGCTTAATTGCAATAATTTACTGGGTTGGGTAATTATTGGATTAAGGTTCAGCATTGTAGGGGCGGCATTGACAGAAGATAGGGCCTTGTCAGAAGAAACTGGCAGGGCTGGTGCAAAAGTGGCAAAGGCATCTGTGATATCTCTTTTTAAAAGGTCCCACAGCTTAGGGAGCAAGGCAGCTACAGGCTGAGATTTATTTTACTCTATTTAGGCTGTATCCAAGGAGGGTAAGAAGAGGAATATTTTTATTTCACCTTGTAACAGGGTAGAGACAGTCAGTGCTAGTTGTCTCTCTTTCACCTCTTGCTATAAATATCCGCTCAAGAGAAGGATCTTCTCAGCCCACTTGGTTTGCATTTTAATTATTTTCTCTGTCTGACGCTTTTCATATGTTGACTTGTCTATTGTTGTTGTTATTTTGCAATGGTATATTCAAGTTGAGCATCACTGTGAACTGGACATCCCAGTTTATGTGGGAAAATGCATATTAAAGTTTTCTCCATAAGAGAAGACCCTGCAGTGAAAAACTGGACGAAGACAGTTTTTTCTAAGACCATTAGCACAGCATGATGCACAGATGTCTTGAATTGACCCAAGTCCAGCATTTTACTGTATTAGGGCCTACTTTAGTGAATTTCTTAAGAGGTTTAGGCACACATACCCTCCAGTTAAAATCTTTGTTCTCTTGTAAGATTCACTACCTTGTTGAAGTCATGAGCCTTAATAAAATCTCTGATCATGCTCCTTTTTTTAGAAACACTTTCATCATCGGTTGTCTCATTAGACCACCTTCCTTCCTTCTTTGCAGCATGGAAACCCCTTATTAGTCTTGTGTATGCAGCATGTTTAAGTTTTGGATGCATTGGGTGCTGGCAATAGTAAGGTATAGGTGATTGGTAGGTGTCAGGAAGAAGCCAGTTTTTAAAGCCTGTCATTACTTGGCAGTGCCGTGACAGAGATCTCTGGGTAACCTGCCGTGCACTTGCAACTGCCCCAGCTTGGGGTGGGCAGGAGCTTGAGATGAAGGGCCAGACAGGGACAGGGAATGAGCCTCTATGGCTTGAAGGGAAGGCAAAGCTCATGATCTGTCATCTCTCAGCTCTCACATTGAAAGTGGAGGGGTAGGTGAGGTGTGAGTGGCACAAGTCTTTGCAACACGCTCCCCATTCTGCTCTCCTCTTCAACAGCCAAGCTCTAAAGCCAAAGAAGTCATCAGTCCTGGGAGGTTACATGGGTTTCACATCCAAAAATGCAGTTGGGATATAATTCCCTTTTGCTTGCCATGTGGTTGTCTGCTTTTCCTAAACCCTCAAGTCTCTCAGTTGGAGCGGATGGGACTCGTCTCATCAAACTGGCATCCGCAGTGTAGATGCTGACTTCAGCAGTAGTCACCCAGGGCTCCCGAAGTGTCTGCGGAGATTAAGCCAAGGCAGTCAAAGGAGTCCAGGGCATGATTCATCTCTTCTTAAACTAGGCATCTAAAATAGGTCCAGAAAGTTGTGCTCAGAAAGCACCAATTTCTCTCAGCTGGCTGTGAAAGGAACTGATGGTGATTAGCTCAACGTCCCTGTTGTGGATGTCTGCATCTAGTCGGATGAATCCTACCCAGATGGCTTTTGGCTGTGTTTATATACAGAGCTCAGCACAGGGGGGCCATATCCTCAGTTGCTGTAGATGTTACCGTAATATAAATAATACCACTAGCGTGACGGAGGACACGTGCTGTACATCCCTCGTTAGTCTAGCTCCACAAGCATACGTCTTACCATCTACTGTGGTTCGATATGTTTTTGTTAATATAATAAGAACGGGGGGCAGGCATGGGTGGGTGAGTGAGTGTACGGTGTCCAGTATGAATAGGTTGAGATGGGCTGATATCATCAGACAGCATTTCTGCATCCTGATTGATTGAGGTGCTCTGTTTCCACATTAACTTGCAATAAAGTGCTCTCTGATGCCGATACGCATTCATCATGTGCAATTGTGGAGACTGTTTATAACTTAATTTACTCCAAGGTAATGATGATTATATCTAAATATTTATGGAAAGGTCAGTGCAAGTAAATTTCTCAGTAATTTTGTTTTGCTTTTCTTTTCTTTCTCTTTTCTTTAGCCAGCTAAATTATCTCAATGCTCCCTACAGACCTTCTGCTAATTCCTTTGTTTGCAGTGACAGTTAGTGGAGAAAGAAGGCTGATTAACTGCAGGCTGCCTTTGCACCGAGCCAGCCAACAGTCTAACCAGAGGTGCATGCCGCATCTCTGCCTTTCATTTTAATTCTGACCTGCAGGAATGTCATGGGCCAAAGCTATCTATTAGAATATATCTAAATCACGCGTGTGTTTGTGCAAGTTAGCAACACAAGCTTCCCACTAATGCTGTTAAAATTGATACTCTCTGCAGATGTGAAAGCGGGTGGCATCAGTGTAGCACCTGTCATTTCTTCATCTGACAATGATTTGTTCAGTGCCGACTGTGGCTGATCATTTTTACGGTGGGCTCAGTCAGGAAATCAGGTTATTTTGGGCACCTTGGGGTGCTTGTTAATTTTGGGGTGTGGGCATATTTCCCCATTTCTTCTGTTTGCTCTTTCCCTGTGCTCTTTATCTCATGCAATGCACTCCACTGGGGGGATCCCATCTCTTCTAAGGGGATTTAGCCCAGTGAGTTGTGGTCTGTAGACACTTCACAGCCTGTCTGCCAATATTTAGGACTGGCTGGAGATGAAATTTTTCACCCAGGAATTTTCTGAGGCAGCATGGAAAATGGACCATTTTGTTATCTCTGAGGGAATTGGAATTTCACAATGTTGATATGAAACAGCTGAGAGGATGTTTCATTTTGATATCTTATGAAAAACATCTGTGTAACCCTGCACTGCTTGGCTCTCCCTGCTCCATAGGCAGAGCTCCAATACATCACCTTATCTCTTCCTTCTTCTCCTCCATTAGCCATGTTTCTGTAGTCGTGTGACCCTGAGTGCTGTGCTTTGTGCAGGACTTGTTGCCTTTTGCATGCATTAGGCAAGCATTGAACATGGAGTGTGTCCCTCAGAGGACCTGGGCAATGGGATGCCTGGTTCCTGGATGAGTGATGAACTCTAGAGGGAGACAGATGCTTATATCCTCAATTCCATGAATGTGGCAGTGGGTAAGATGGGGCTGTAGGATCTGATTGTAGCTGGATATCTCTCGCTTTCTTGGAGATCAGCATCAACAAAGGACAATCCATTTCTGCTCAAGAGGTGCGACTGCAAGACATGAACCAACCATCTGCCAATAGCAGGTTTTTTTCAGCTTTGGCGGTTGGAAGTGGTTGTGAGATGTGACAGCTTTGGACCTAAATGGTGTGCAGAAAGATGCCTGGTGCCTGCAGTCTTCCCTTGAGTTTGGCCCCCACCAGTACTCTTACTACTGCATTCTAGCACAGTGGTTCATGTTGCCTTTAGAACTTATCCTCACCATACCTTAAATGCTGCTTTACTTCCATCCCTGACACTAACTCTTCAAATAATTTCTGCTTTTTCCTTTCCCAGTTATACTTTCCCTGGAGGAGCAGTAGAAGCCCAGTAGCCATGTCTTCCTGTGCGAGGGCCACTGCCTCTTGTCCTCACCCTGTGCTGTGCCATGGCAGAGGGATGCCAAAACTCTGTGACTGGTGATAAGTGATTGCTCCATGTATCTACATATCAGTGATTTGGTGGTGAGGATGTATTTTTAGATGTTCCTCAAAATATTTGAGTATCCAGCTGTGGCCCTCAGCTGCCTGGATCCAGCTGGAAAATGGACCAGTGCAGTCTTGCAGTTCAGGCTTTATGGCATGGAGAAAGGCAATTGTATAAATTCACTGTCAGCCTGAATCAAATGCTGGAAGAGAGAAAGATATTGAAGTATATTGAACCACAAAGGAAAAAAATTATAAGTGCAATCTGCTCCATTAAAAATTTCATAGGCCGTTACTTTTACAGTGCAATTAGCTTTGCAATTTTGATGCTATTGGAAGCCCAGCGCAGTGAATAATGAGAGGCAGAAATGCCTGTGCAGGTACATTGGCAGAAAACCTTTAGGTTTTAGCTGCTTTTCATGTGTTCCCGAGCATGCTCCTAAGTCAACGACTGTTAATCCCTTCCTTCAGCTTCACTTTTCTTCTTTGCTTGTGTTTCCTTCCACAACTTCAACAAGCCCCAGCCCCTGTGCCTTGATGTCTTTGTTCATTGTGCAGCTGCTTTGGGAGGGAGGCACAATGGGACCTGTCAGGAGTGGGGAGCGGGACGGTGGCGGGTGAGGGACTGCTGGAGGGAGGTGGAGGGGGGCTTTTGTCAGGAGGGAGTGTTTGCTACCTTTGATGCCAATCATTTTGGAAGAGTTAATGCTGACATGGAAAGCAGTGAGAGGGCTTTTCATGTGAATTCTGATGAAAAGAAAGGGGTCCCGAGAGCCACATAAGCACATTTCCATGGCTGAATGCTTCATACGAAGTCTGCGTTTTCTTTTTAATGCAAACTGATGGCCATTTTTTTACTGCAAGACTTGGGGAAAACTGCCCATTTCTTTGATAAAGGGCCTGATTCCAGTCTTGCTTGCACCAGATGTGCAGGAGCTGGCATCAGGGAATAGGCTCTGCCTAATGGCAGAACGACAGTGGGGCTTTTCTTGGGCAGAGAAATGTTTTGGGTTTATTTTTTACATGACCCAATGCATTTCATTGTGAGGACTCTCAGCCATCAGACTTGCATCAAAGCAATAAGAAGGTTTTTACCACCTAGTGTTTGAAGCTGTTGAGCACCCTGTTTGGGTGCTCATGTCCAAAGGTTCAGGTCTGCCAAACCTTAGCAGAAATTTCCAGTGGGCAGGACGATAACCTCACTTAATGAAAGCTGCAGACAAATAGCAAGGCAGACCCTGATTTTTCGCATATGCTGTGTGTGTGCTTATAGCTGGGTAGATGCTCTTGGCTCATGTAGCCACACAACATGGGAGGTGAACTGTGTGAGTGGACATGCACACATGGTGGGAGCACAAGTTAGGCATGCATTTATATGCATGCCAATGACCAGCCATTTCACTGATTAATTTGACAGTGAGTTCCGTGGAAGTTGCTGGAAGCTTTCTTCCCCCACCCCAAAGCCTGGAGTTTAGTGTCATGCAACTGCACAAGAATGACTAATGAGAAAAAAAAAAAAAAAGTTCTTATTCCTTCTGGCTGAAAAAGATAAATTTCCTTAAAAGACCAGACCCTGACATTTCAGAGAACTGGAGCTGAACACAAAGAATGTGTATTGTTTCTAAACAGATGCAAAAATAATAATAAAAAAAATCTGCTTCTCAAGCCAATCTGATGATTTCCAAACCTGGCTCATGGTTTTTCTTATGCTTCATGGTGACAATGCCAAGCCTCTGTTGTCAGGCTGCTAAAAAAGCTCATTCAGTTTCATCCAAATACCAAAAAAATGAGCAAAATCAGATCGGTCTCCAAAGTTTGGACAGAGGTTACATCACTTGTTACTATGCTGTGCCTTCGAAGAAGAAATGGGGGCAGGAGGCTGTGCTGCAGCACCAAGAGGTCCTCCTGCTGCCTCACTTCTGTGGTCATTTATAGAGCTCCATTATCTTCTCTTTCTCTTAAAGTGTCTCCTCAGAACCTACAGCTTACAAAAAGTAATTCATAAGTCAAGATAATTCATTTCTCAGTGTGAAGCTGCATTGCAAAATACAGACTACCATGATGTTAGTGGTCCTGCACAGCAGCCCTACCTTGCGTTTTTCCGGTATGTCCCATCACTGCTGGAGTTTTTGTTCCCTGGACACTTCCCCACCATTTCAAAACTGAAGTTTCTCTCCTTTCCCCCATGAAAGGAGACTTCCAGCATCCAGGTCTGCTTCCAGCTCTCTTCTGTGAAAGATCCCATAGGTAAGTTTTGGACTTGCTTTTGGAAATGTGCTGGACTCCCCAGAATATGAAAGGTGCATTTTCTTTCTAGGCTATTTCACCATCTCAGAACACAAATCCTTGGCTGCTTGGGTACGCTTTGCTGTGTGGGATCAGACAACTGGCCAGGGCTCCCAGAAACAGCCTGGACAGAGCCTGGGGTGAAAGTAGGACCCCAAATCCCATACTGGAAGGGAACCAGTAACACTGCTAAGTTGTCAGCACTCAAAGGGCTGCAGAAGGAAGAAGGAAAATTCAGAGTACCTCCTCCCCAGGTCAGTGGTTTATTGCATTGCAGTCAGGGTATGAGTGGCTGTTACTATGTCAGCTATGGGGTAATATTGGAAAATCTAGGCACAGGCACCTGGTAGGTGGGACTGGGCTAGACTCCTGTAGTCCCCTGCAGCTTGAGGTCCTGACTTTCACAAAATACTGTGGTGGTGTATTTCCCTACATAAAGGCACGGTTGTGCTCCCTGCACACTGTTTGCAGAGGATTCTGGTAACCAGAGGTTTAGGATAAATCAGTTTTTTTCTTGTTGTTGCTATCGCCACGGGCAGCCTGGTACTGCTGAACTGTGGCCAGGGTCTGCAGTCCAGCGCATGCATATTCTGCTGCCTTCTCCAGCTCTGCTGGAAATCATCTCGCTAGCCTGTCAGGCCAGATGTTTAGCAACCAGCTTTTCCTAGTAGGAAATTAGTCCCCATCAGGTAGCAGGTGGCATTTTCTCTCCTTGCTGTACAGTCAAAGGCTTTGGGGAGCATATATCCTCGGCCTCTCCCACCTGCAGCTATTTCCAATGAGCAGCAGTATGGAAACGGCACCGGCAAAGGCTATTACTTGGAAGAAGAGAGAGGAAATGAGGGTAAGAGAAATAAGTGTCTCTAATGGACCCAGACCAACAGCAGAACATCCACTTAATTGTAATTTGCAGAGACTCTGACTATTATAAATACAGTTTCAAACAATGAGAGGTATCTATTTTCTGTTGAAGGCACCAGAGTGTCTCTGTTTAATGTTAGCAAGAGCTATACACACCTGGAGAGAGGGATGTAAGGGCAAATGTGTCAGGCAGGCAATGCAGCTTCGCTTGCCCAGCTGCTGTTGCAGAGATGGCATGGGGCAGGGGGGACACACACGACATGTTTTGCAAAGGGGTTTGGTGGTTGCGGCTCCAGTGAGCAGTGGTGTGCACATGTGAGATCTCGAGGTGCAATTCCCCACTGATGTGCACCTGGCATCTGCTTTACCTGTGCCAAGCATCATGCTGCTGGAGCGAGCAGTGCCCGCTTGCCCTGCCAGGGTTGGCTTGCCGCACAGGAGAGGTGTCACTGAGCAGTGACTAAAGCTGCTGTGTTTAGTGGATTTAGTGGGTGGCATGAAGGAGAAGAAAAGATGCTTTGAAGACTCCCCAGGGAGCAGACTTAGTAGCTGAGGTCTCTGGGGGATGCTAGATCCTATATACCTATTTATCCATAGGAGTCTGTGTGCATGGGGGCTTACAGTTTTCCCTGGAGATTAGTGACTTTTGCTGGTTTCCCCAGCATATAATATTGGCTTGACAACTGTAGCTAACTTCTGGTTCCACTTACTTTTCCTGTTAGCCATGAGTGTTGTGTATGAAGAGGAGCAGATCGCGTTTATGTCTGCAGATCTGAGGGAGGACAAAGGCAAACCAGAAACAGCCCTGGTTTCCACTCAGAGCTGGGGGGTTTTGGGGAAAACTCTGCATGAACAACCCCCAGTTGGAAAGCACCGTGGGGGTGTACATATGCATGTGAAACACAGGCATACATATATTTATGCATAGAGTTGCTGTGTTTGCATGGTGGGAGTGTGGATGCAGGTATGTGTTTGCATCTGCTTGCAGGCACCCAGCATGTTAACCTGTTAGCTTGCTTATCAGTTTTATCTTTTGGTGGCTAAATACTTCCTAAATTGGGTCAGTCTGTGCAGAAGCGAGCACTGTCTCGGAGGGTTTTGGGATAGACCAAAGGGGTTCCAATACTCTGGTAGCAGAGGCTGTGGCGGCCAGAGAGATGAGCCTGGAGCCTGGCCCCTCGCCATACCCAAAGGTCAGGCCCCTCACAGGAGGTTGGGCTCTCCAGGCACTGCTCCAGCTTTATGCCAGATGTCTCCTTCCTTCCCCGCAGGGTCAGGATGTAGCCAGTGACTCCGTGTGATCCTTGGCTCTGCTGCGGAGAGTCCCCGCAGGTTGGTGGGTGACCTCTGAGGCTGCTGGCAGTACATACTCCTGGGGGGACTGGGAGCACTGCTGTGTCTGGTGATGCTGCAAACCATGGAGACACCTTGGCCCTCACTTGAACTGCAAAGGGTCTGGTTTACGGCAGGCTGCAGAGCCAGATTTTCAAAAGGCATCAATCAGGGTATCTGTGTTCTCACAGACTGTGACCCCCACGGCTTGCACTGGCTCTGCTCACAGCTCTCCTTAAACCTCTTTTGGAGCCCTGAGACCAAATATGGGTTCCCAGAGACCACTGTCTGCAACCAGCGTGCAGCATTTTGGCAGGGCAATGACTGAGGCACAGCCAGGGTGACTGGCCCCATGGCCGTGATCATGGGGTCTGATAGTCATGTTCTTGTGTTGGGCTTTTTGTGGGAGAAGGATGGGGAATGTGCCTGCTGGAGGCTTGGGCCAAAGGTGGCTGAGGGGTGTCGGGAGCAGGGGAACCAGTGGAGACCTGCGGCACATCAACACTGGGAGAAATGGGGTCTGAAACCCTCTTGACTAGCCCGTGTTGTGGGGTAGAGACATCAGGACCCGAGAAGAGCTAAAACCTTCTGCTTGCACACTGTCTGCTCCAGGTAAAAAATACAAACCAAGGCAAAAAACCCCAGCCAAATCCTCACCTGGTGCCAGCAGCGTCCCGATATCAGCTGGGGCTCGGCCCCATGCCGACACCTGTCCTTGTAGGCTTTGCCTGCACAGGAGGAAAGCCGGCGGCTGTGGAGGGGGAGCGGCGCTGGTAGGCAGAGCTGCTCCGCTCTCTCCTTCCTCCCCATCCTATCCTTCCCAGCCCCCTTCTTTATAGGGTTAATTTTATTTTTTCCTCCAGGGGTTTACGAACAGCTAGCTGAAATGCACGGGCCAGCTGCCTGCCGGTGGCAGCAGGAAAACAGGCAAACAAAGCAGATGGACCCAGCAGGGGTGAAGGAGCACTGTCTTCAGTGGGCCATAGGCACCACTAAAGAGTAAACAGCTCTCCAAAGGGAGCCGGGAGCTAACCCCAAACCCCGTCCTCTCTGAAGTACTCAATCACAGCACATTAACAAGAGCGCCTGGACTGCTGGGGAGAGTAAACAATAAGAGGCCTTGCTGGCGGGAGAGTGGGAAAAGCAGTGCCCCCTCCAGCTAATATTTATTGTAAAAGGGTGTAAAAAGTGGCTTGTGGCTCAGTGTGTTGTCAGCGAGCTGTGGTCCGTGTCACTGCTCATCTCCTTTTGGGACAACCGCCCTTTCCCTACCAGGGAGAGCGGCTGCCCACGTGTGCAGATGTGTTCAAGAGACCCGCCATGAGGAACGAACAAAGAAAACCCAGAAGCCGGAGGCAAAACCACCAGCTCCTCCTGGACAGGCTGCGGTTCGGTGGATGCACCCTCGCTTCCCAAACCAGGCAAGGACTGGTGTTTGAGGGCTCGACTGTCCTCCAACACCAGAGGTGCTCGGCCGTGCTACCACCCAAGGAAGGGGGAATTGTGTCTGGGGGCCCAGGGCTATTGTTTTGGAGCAGGAGGGGGTGATTTTCCTCCTGCTTGTGCCAGCGTGACTTCCTTGATTTTGCTGGAGCGGCTCCTGATTTATGCCTAAGAATGAGATCCTGCTCGCGGGGCGTTGCTCTTTCATCTGCAACATTGCAGTGAAGTTTGTTTACAAAGGTTTTGGCACAGCCACAGATTCCTTCTCCCCTTCCCCCCTTCCTCCTAATCAGCTGCATTTTTCCCTCTCCTTTGGCTCCTGCTGCAAAACTGATTGACCTTTCTGAGCTGTGTCTGACACATGAACCATGCAAAATCCTTTCTACTCCCCCAGCCCCAAGTTTGTTTGCTTGGGAACCTGGCTGCCTGGAACAGCCCAAATGGGCGGCCTCCAGCAACCGTTTGCTGCCTTTTGGGAGCTGCTTTGCTTTTAATATTGGGCATCCTTGACATTGGGTGAATGTGTGTTTTGTGGCCAAGTGTCCCCACTGCTCTTTGCAAACAATGATGCCATCACTAAAAATGTGCCTATGACATGTGCTCGGTCCCAGGTTGCCTTTAAAATGGACCCATTTAAGCAAAACTGAATTTAAAGCCAGAATATGAAAACTTCTGGCCCAGTGGCTCCCTCCATCCCAGTGGGGTGTTTCCACATGGAATGGGCACAAAGGCAATTTATTCCTTCTTGGGACCAAACACTCAGCAGAGCCCTTGCATGAAAAGCTAGTATTGTGGCATGCAAGGAGCTAGTCTTACCTGCGGTAGCTTTATGTTTTAGCCAGGGGTAATATTTGCCTCTGCTTGGCCTCTTGGGCAGCTAAAGATCTCATGAGAGCTGTGAATTTGCCATAAATACAGTTAAACTGTTTTTTTCTTTCTATATCTCTTGAGGGTAAAGAAGCACGGGGAAGAGATGAGTGGTCTTGTGGGCTGGCTTAAATTATCTTTGCAGCCATTTCCATGGACTCATATCAGTCCAGTGACATGGGAGCCAAAACAGTCTTTTACCACTTCTTGAGCACACATTGGACCTCTGTCTCTTTTACCATGTTTTGGTGCTGGTTCAGCTTTCTGTTGTGTTACTTGTCTGTATTGCAAGAGCAAGGTTCAGAAGCAGCTTTCCGCTGGCACCAGGTGGAAATGGAGTTGTTTTCCAGGCATGCCAGCAACTGCTAAAGGTTGTATTTTGAGGTCTGCCTTATGTTTTAAAAGCTGGAGTTTGAGGCAGGTGAAAATATACAGGTGTTTCCTTGCTCTTGTCTAAATCAGTGTGTTTTTTGTGCTAACTAGGGTAACTGTGTGTTATGGGTTTGTGTGGCATGGTTTTCGTTGGTAGTGGGGGAGGGGGCTGCAGAGGTGGCTCCTGTAAGAAGCTGCTAGAAGCTCCCCCGGCTCCAAAGTCGGGCCCGCCTCTGGCCCAGGCCGACCC
>VYZV01028342.1:0-11499 GCA_013401275.1 Pandion haliaetus | reverse complement strand
GTGTGGCGAGCTGACTCAACCCCCATCCCCTGTTCCCCTGCGCCGCCGGGGGGAGGAGGTAGAAAGCACCGGGAATGGAGCTGAGCTGGGAAGGCAGGAGGGGTGGGGGGAGGTGTTCTGATGTTTGCTTTCCCTTCCTAATACCCTTGTGTTTTGTTTTTGATTTGATTTGCAGTAAATTAAATGGATTTTGTTTCTTCCCCAAGTCGAGCTTGTCTTTTGTCTGTGACCATAAGTGGGGAGTGATCCCTCCCAGTCCTTGTCTCGACCCATGAGCCTGCCTTTGGATTTTCTCCTCATCCCAACATGGCCAGGCGAGGGGGTGGGGAGTGAGTGAGCGGCTTTTTGGTGCTTTGTTACTGGCTGGGCTGAAACCGAAACCACAACACTGTGTTATACAACTTGGTGAAGCTTGAGTGTTACTCACCTCGACCATCACATATTAGAGGAAATATAAACAGTAAATTGTAGTACATGCAAGGACGGAGCACTGAGAAAAAAGTGCCAAGGCGACCGGGGATGTGTCAAAGAGTGAAGGCTGCTCCGGCTCTGGGACCAAGACAAGAAGGTTCCATTTCCACAAAAAGACAATAAATTGTCCAAAGTAACTGCATGGTAACCATGCAGGCTGACCCTCCTCAGACTTGAAATGTAAAGCACAAGGGTCCCATGGGACACCCAAACCTGTCTGGCACGAATCCGGCAAGGGGAGCTATCTTTGCCTGTGACATACCCCAAATGACCCATACCCAAGGTCACGGACATCAGCAGAGGCTTTCACAGGACTTGAGGAGAGCACTGATGTAACTTACCAATGGGATCTCCATCCCTTTTTCAGGAAAAGACTTCAAATCAAGTAAAAAATAAAAGCATTTTCTTCACTTAGTCTTCCTACAATAAAATTCCTCTGGTGCTGGTGGTGGGCCCCTATTTTCCCTTGGCAATACATCAATTTGATTTCCTCCCTCAACAGATTAGTCACTGAAAGACACGACCACCCCCACCCCCCACCCCAAATTTTTGACTGCCTCCGGGTGCTAGGGGAATACCAGTGAAAGGAGCTCTGCTTTGCTTCAGCCCTTCTGTGCATTCTCATTTTATTTCTCATGCTTGCTTCCTTTCTGATCACTTTTTTTTCTCCCCAAAATATCCTCCTCTCCACCAAGAGCTGGTGCTGCCAAGGCTGTGCCTGCAGCAGCTGAGCATGCCCCAGTACCTGTTCTGGGCAGCTGCCTGTCCCTGCCTCTCCCCCGCCATGCTCATTCCTGCATCTTTGCATCATTTGCAGAATAGAATTATCAATAGCAGCAACAGAGTCCAAGTGTGTAGACCCTGCTAGAGGGCACTTGCAGAGCTATATGCTGGGTGTAAGTGTAGAATAATTTGACATCTACAACTGATGGTGGTAGAGCCCTGACATGGCGTATAGGACCATCAGTGACAGGCAGCTTTTCTCAAAGGGTGATAAATATTCATCAGCCCTCCATCACCCCTGGACACAGCAATTCACTCCAGTGGCTGACAATGAACAAGGTGGGCTCCAAAAGTGCCCTTATGCCTTCAGTACACTGTACTGGTTTGTTTTCACATGGTCCCACTCTATCTCAGCCTGGGGTTTAACCGCTACGACTCTGGTTTTCTCTTTTTCCCCACGGCCAAATGAAAACTGCTGTATTTTGGGACGGTGCATGGGTATATCAGGCAGAGTGATGTGAAAGGTGTTGCTCCTTCCCTTCAGGTGGGCAGAAGAGGAGGGGATTCATTTTGAAGATACCTCAAGCTTGCTTTTGTTTTCCTCATGGCAATGTCTAACCGCTTGGATTAATTTGGCTGGAAAATTCAAGCAGAGCAAAGACCTTAGCCTCTTGCAGCTCTGGTAGTGGTCTGCAGTCCCCTCCAAAAGCCATGCTCTCGGGGAACAGATTCACCCCAACCCAAGGGCTGAAGGGTGACTTCTGCATTGCTGACCCTGGGGCCTGAGGATGCTGATGCAGAGCCCAGCAGAGATGAAGAGCCACCGGGGCTTGTAGAAGTGAATTGTGAGGGAGGCTGCTCTCTCCTGGATACTGCACCGTGCTGCTGTGGGGGCTTCTGCTGGGGTTGCCCCAAGCTGGCACAGTGAGATCCACCTGGGGCAATGGGGTCCCTTGGAGGGGCATCAGGGGTCTTTGTATTAGGCCTTAGTGATTTAAGAATGCCTGTCCATGGCTCTTAATTTCATGAGATTGCATGTTTTAGGGAGCTTTAATATTCTGAGTGCTCAGTTCCCTAAAGCAACTGAAAATGCCGCCTTACTCATGCCCTTCAGAGGGTCTGCCAGGAGGCGCCCAAGACAGCCCTTCCTTTTGGGAATGAGTCTACCCACTTCCCTGGGATACAACCAAAGCTGGCTGCCACGGTGGCCCCCAACTCTGGAAGGCGACCCTGGGCTGGAAGACAGGGGCTGAGGAGCATGCTGTGCTTGCAGCTGCCCAGGAGTCAGCCCAGTACAGGCATGATGTCATTTTTAAGGACAAGAGCTTTCTAGCCACCATTTAGGGATGATGTGAAGTTTCCTTAATTAAAGACTGCAGAGTGCTTTGGGGTCCTTGGAAGAGGGGCTCTGTCTGCAGTAAGCCCGTCCTCCCAGTGTTGTTCCCAAAAGCTGTTTGCCAGCTAATTGCCTGGATTTGAAATTCAGGTGAGTTGTTGGATGAAAAAATATTCTTCCTCACATTGCTCTGACCTCTGGGGTGGCTGGTTATTTTTTAAAGACATTACTGCTCCCCTTGGGAATGGCGTCTTCCTCTGTTTTATGCTCTAAGGAGGTAGCTCTTTTCATGTTTATCTTTGATTCAAGCATTGTAAGGAGCAATCCCTTGCACTTACGTGCTTCATTGTATTCTGGCCATGAGAGATTCTCCCCTACTGTTTGTAGCTCTCTTTTCAGTGCAGCTAGTAAAATATTTGAACAGAAAAAAAAGAAAAAAAAGGACACTAAACAGCCTCCAGCATTTAGAGGATAAAACGAGATGTAAGCAGAAGGATGGCTGTGGTTAATGTACAGGGCTGGGAGGCCTCAGACGGACCACAGCCTCTTTTAGCTGCTCTTCTCCTGACTTGGTCTGTGACTTTGTCTAATTTATTTGACCTCTTCCTGCTACAGCTCTGGGGTCTTTAACACACCCCATCTTTTCTGCCTGGGAAACCCATGCAAAAGCAAAGCGATAAGCAGAGTTGCAAGGTCTAGGGGGGGCAATGATGCTGTTTATTCGTCCAACTCATGGCAGATGAAGTCATGGTGGAAGAGCTCAGACAGCGTTGTGCTGAGTTGGTGGAGTGTGTGAGGGGCTATGCACAAGCAGATGCAGCCTCCAAGGCCAAATGAGTCAGGAGTTTGCCCCACTCCAGCTTTTTTCACCCGTGCTGGCCAAGTGAAGACTTGGGAAGCAGTTAGGTTACAGGCAGCAAGACATTTTGGAGCATGAGCTGTTGTCCTATGTGAGGGTTCACACTTGCTGGACACATTTATTGGAGTTGTTTGCAGTGTGATTGCATGTTCACATATCTGCTGAAGCCCCAGCTAGGCTGAGATCTCTTCCCTTGTTGACTGTTTGGGGCAAAGGCAGTTTTCAAGCCATCTCTCTGCCAGGTCTAAAGCTGCAGGGAAGCTGTTTTGCACAAGGTGGTTGCAAGACAATGGCTCATCCACTGAAAAATAAATTAAATCTCAATGGGCTATGGCAGGCAAACTTGAGTCAAAGGGTCCTAAGGCAGATTTCCTCCTTTGGAAACCTGCTGTGAGTTCAAAACTGGGCCAAACTGGCATGAAGGGGCATCATAGGGTTAAATGTTAGGAAAAGTAGAAACTCATTGTGATAGTGATCATGGGGTGGTTGAGGGGAGGCCTCCAGCAGGATCCAGTGCAGTCCAGGTAATTACCAAATAAGTCCCCACACATTGAGGATTGAGCACAAAGTGAATATTTGACATAAATAAGCCAATGTTCCTCTGTGGGAGAGGGGCAGAGGGAGCCGTGAATTAATGATCAGCTTTTAATTTGTCCTTTCATTGGGATCAATGAAAATGTCAGAATGATTGAGGTTTATGCACTCATGGGAAAAATGTGAGCCCAAGAGAAAGAGATCAGGCCTATTTTTTACTGTATTTTTTTCACTGAAGAAGATGCTTCCCTTCATCTCTAATACCAGAAAAGGAATGAGAGAAAGCAGAAGGGCAGCCTGAAATCTACCCCTCTATGGGAGCTGGCCTGAAGGAGGTGATCCCTGAGAGTGATTGCAATCACCTGGAGTCAGGTTATCCATCCTGCGCTGCCAGATTTGCCATGAGTGAATTTCACAGGAAGCCTAGAAAATGCTTAGGTCCCAGCAGAGTCTTCAAGCCCACCAACCTTGGGATGGTGGCTGCCCTTGGCACAAGATTCAGCCTGGCTGGTGTTGGCAGATGCCATTTTTCTGGCTGCAGATGCATGCTGTTTGCTCTCCCCAGTGCTGGGAGTTTCAGGTCTGGATGCATTTCATGGCACCAGGAGGACAATGAGAGACTCATGTTTCTGAAGATCCTGGTTTGAAAAGGCTGGGTGCTGCTGACGGGTGTGAAAAGCTGGCATTAATGTGTTGGAGGCAAAACCAGCCACTGTGGGCAGATTTGGATTCTGATTACTGGGAATATTGATGTTTGATCCCCACAGCCACATCTAGTTCTGAAGGACAATGTTAACTTTGGCTCTGCACAGGGTGCCACCTTCTCCACCGTGGGACCAGAAGGACTAATGAGGTTTTCAGTGTAATGAAGCTTCCTGAGGGCTTTCTTCAAAAGCAAGCATTCTCCCAAACTTCACGGTTACTGACATATGTTCACAGAGGCCTTTCACACCTAAAATGGGCACCTATATCCTTGTTTCAGCCAAAACATGCTCAGGCATAAGGAAGCTCCTGTTCTGGCTACTCACTTGGGGCTTGTAGCATTTCTGACCAGTAAGTCAGGGATTCAAGTGGGCGGTCAAGGGTTTAGTTGCCTACAGAAGGGACGGACCTAGGGTGGAAACTGTGTCTTGAGGTTGTAGACTCCTTTGTGTATCCCCCCCCCGACTTGATGGAGGCTCCCAGCAGCC
This sequence comes from Pandion haliaetus, assembly GCA_013401275.1. NCBI lineage: Eukaryota > Metazoa > Chordata > Aves > Accipitriformes > Pandionidae > Pandion > Pandion haliaetus. Next base: position 6,386 of record VYZV01028342.1, on the reverse strand, counting down.
CCATGGCAGGGGGATCGTGTCTGCAAACCACCAGGCGCGCTTTGGCCTAATTAAATATTCATTGTGGCAAACTGCCACAAACACAAGGGAATTTTCAGGGATTGCTTCACCCTTGATGCCTGCTTTCTCCAGCAGGGCTCCCATGACGCATTTTCCTTCCTCGCTTCACACTCTCCTGCTCACCTTGGTCAGGCTCTTGTTCCTTGTTACGAATAGGGAAAGGGTGAGCTGGGCTCTTTTATCTCATGGCTGCTTTGTCTCAGTGCGTCAATCCCCTCAAATCCTTCTTTTTTTGTCATGTGGGGGCCTGATTATCACATCCCACACTCTGCTCTGTGGACTCTGGCATTGAGTTGAGGTCTTCTCCAGGTGGGTCAGCTGCCAGACTAGACCTACAGACCCTCCTTGCTTCTGCACGTTGGCTCAGGCTGGGTTTTTGTTGCAGAAAATTTGTCATTCTCACACTCCCAGACATGAGCAACACAACTGTGCTGCTGCCAGCAAACACAGCTCAACGGGAGCTTTTCATAATAATATCAGCTCTGCTATTGCCACTTCTTTTCCCGCCCTGTGGCTGCCATCTCAGGAACTGACCTCACCGTTTCCTGATTTGAGCTCAAAATGCGGAGCGCAGGGAACGTGCATGCACAGCACCAGTTGCTGTAAAACCTTAGCTGCCTGGTGAGCACATCCTGCATGAAACCTCCCATCAGCCTGACCCTGCATGCCCAAATCAACACCCCATATCAGGGACCACGAGCTTCTGTGGTGGTCGCAGCAGACGCAGGTTTTAGCAAAAATAAGGGTCAACACTTACACGTACATGGAAATAGAAGTGGAAGGACTGAGAGTCATGCTCCTGGCTTCCAGCTACATTTCTTTTCTTTTTTGAGATGAATATGCATTTCTCGTGGAAGGCAGCAAATAAGATGTCCAACGTATCCTCCAGTCCAACTTAATACCCATCCTACAACCTGACCAGTCCTTTCTGAGTCAGGGCAGATGCTAAAACCCCTGCTGTTATGGAATAACTTACTCAGAGAGAAACTTTTCTACAAAATCCTTGTTTTGCTTTCTTCTTCTTCCCCCATCCCTCCAAGCAAGGGGTTTTATATCCCTGCTGAACTGCTAGGGCTTTTTTTTATTGCTCTTGCTCTTCTTATTATTGAAATGTCCAACCCTGCCTTGAACACGTGACTTGTAGAGAGGTACCAGAGCAGTGAACTGCATGGATAAATTCTGCATTATGTCAAATCCAGGGCCTCAGAAATCCTTCAGTGAGCTGATTTTTAGTGGCTTTAGTTTCCCAGCTGATTATTTAGCCATCTTCACCAGAAGGTTGTCTCAGTGAAAAGAGAACTCGCCCACATTCAGGATAAACTCATGTTTTGTTTTGTTTTGTTTTTTTTAGGTTCAGAAAATGTCAGGTTGTCTCTGGTGAAGGATGTGTATGTGTGTTTTATTTTGTGTGTGGCACCCCTGCATATGTCTTGGATTTGTTCAGACGCTGAAATAGCAAAATAAGATTTTCTTTATTCAAAAATGGAAATGAAATGATCAAAGAGCTCAGGCAAAAGCTATGTGTAATGCTGTATTTTTTTTACTGATTATTTAGTAGATATCAATAACAGTAATTATTATTACTGTGACTCTTTATACTATTGCTTTCCCCATCATTCTTGAGTCTTTCTATATTTGCAAAACATTTTGATAGCCCATTCCTGTTTGTTTTCCACCCATTGAGGAAGTTTTAAATTCTTCTGCCATCTGTCTAGAGGCTGTGGTAAGCCAAAGACAGTGGTTTGTGCAGTGCACTGGCAGAGCAGGAATCTGGATCTGTGCACAGAGGTGGTACTGGGGATGCTGCAGCAGCAAGGCACCAAGCTTGCCCTTACCCTACCTCGGTGGAGATGTGCATTTGACTCATGCTCAGCTACCAGGGAGCATCCTTACTTCCTTTAGGTGAATATCTCTGGTCACAGGGATGCTCTGATTTTGGGGTTAGGGATGCTAGGACTGACAAATACACAATAGCATGATTGGCAGGCTCTAGCAGGGGGAACCTGAGACCTAAGGGATGGTCGTTGACAACAGAGGGCAGCTTCAGAGGAGATCCTGCAAGAAAGAAGGTTGTGGGTAAGTAAAGGAGGGGACCTGCATAAATCCATGTCTTTTTGCAAATTTCAGCCATTAGAAGATATGGAAATGCAGGGTGGAAATAATTTTAGGCAACTGGTTTTGTGGCAACTGCACAGCTATGTGAGTTAAGAAAGAAAAAAATAAAGCCAAATCAAAAGTTTTCAGTCTCTGTATTTTTGGATGGGGCTTTGCTGAGCTTTTCAGTGGGTTTTTTTTCCCTCTGAATTTGGCACAGTTAGCATGACAGAAGCTAAGATGATACATATGTTTTATAACAGTAGTGCACATTGTGAGTTTAAAATCGGTTTATCAGTGTCTCTTCTCCTTTCTCTCTTTTCTCGTTCTCTGTATTTTCTGTTGTTCTTCATGAAAGTTATGCAGCCTCAGCTGAGGAACTGGATGCCATTTTGTTGAGGGAACAGCAATGGCATTTTGTTTGGATGGGACTGACATTCTTGCAGTTCTGATGTCCAGGAGAAAATGACAGCCAGATAGGTTTTTTTTTCCTGCACATTTGTCAAATCCTGGCCATGACCATAAGAGCATTCATTTAGAAGAAAATTCACTTTCAGAGTGGAATTACCACAGCTAAATCTAATTATGAGGAGTAGAATGCCTAGCACAGTGCACAGCGCATTTGGATGTAACAGAGACTCTGTGAAGAACAATAGCTTCAGCTCCCCTGGAGGTGTTGGCCACTGCAGATGCGTTGACTGGATGTATCATGGGGCAGAATAGCTACATGCATTCAAATCTTCAAACATCCCATAGCTAAAAGGCTCACAGTATCCTATATTTCTACATTGGACAAGGTTCATGCAGCCCACAGCTGGATATATCAAGGGATGGTCTAACTGCTGATGTGGGAAGGCTGTCCCACACGTAGGTTTTGCTTTAGCTTCACTTTTAAGTGAACATTGTCCCAGTGAATCCAATGTCTGTACAAGTCACTGACCTGGGAGTGGACCACTCTGGCTTGGCATGTCAGCAAGCTCTGGGATGGTATTAAAAAGGATACGTCACTGGTTTAGATTGTTGGCTGATGCTTGCTTGGTATTGTTCTACTGACTTCCATGAAGCTAAGCTGAATTAAATCTACTGAAATCAAATCCATCTAATTTTTTCCCCTTGCTTCTTATGTTCAGACTTGATGTATTATGTCTGGAAGCAAACAGTTAGAATAAGATGCATTTGTTAGATTGTGTCTTTTCATTATCCAGACAGAAGGAAGAGGCAGTTGACAAAGTTTCAGCAGACGGTGCATAGTTGTTGTTTATGTTAAACAAAACGAGAATGTGCAGCATTCGGGTGTATAAACAGCATGACAGCAATAAGCATAAAACATAAGATTGGAAGCAGATTTCACTTTCAGGCCTTGGGGAGCAGATGGATCTGAGATCATTGTGCATTTGTGTACAACTCCAAGACCTATAGAAACTCATTTATTCCCTATGTCGATGTGTTTTACAGGAGTCAAATGTAGCACGGCTGCAAATGGATGCAGCTCCATTGAACATAATGGGATGGACCTAAGCACCTAGATCTCTTAAAGTGCTCCAGCAACACTAAAAGGATGGAGAGCTGCTTTAGTCTTGCAGTCAGAGATTGCTTTGTCATCTTAATGTTCAGGTGGCATAAAGATGAGGCAGCCCCTATTTGCATCTCCTCTGTGTTCAGGCTGGAGGGAGCCGAATGCAGGAGGAGTCACCGCTGGTGGAGGTTAGTCTTGCTGAACTTGCAGAGAAGCTGGTTTCCTCCTCATATCTTATATATATGATATATAGATATATAAGGAGGCTTCAACTTTCCTCTTGATTGGTCTTTTCTTACCCACTCAACCCCCAAACTCCCATCCCAGATCTTACACCAGTGTGATCACAGCGGGAAGTGGAGATGTGGCTCAATCACTAGATTTGCATCTGTTTGTACCTGTGTGGTTCAGGACTGATGTTGTAAGATAGTGGAGAAACCAAGCCCACCCTCTATACAATGGTGGAGACAAAGCCATCATTTCTCAGTTTCAGTGGGCCAACTGGATCAGTTCAAAAACCACACTGATTTGGTACTTGTAGAGACAGGACCACATGGGTTGCCTATTATTTATAGCCCTGATTCCCCAGCAGATCTGTATCATTGAAGTGAAGGACATAATGAGGGATTTCAGTCCCAAGCAGAGACTATCCAAGCAGGTGGGAAAGTGATGGGCCAGCGTCCAGCCTTCAGAGCACAGACCAAAGTGAAGCTCTTTTAAATAGCAACAATGGCCATAATCCCCTGGCAGGATGGAGAGATGCGTATTGGTAAAGGGAAGAAAGGGCAGAAAATAGTAACCACAGAAAGTGTGTGCATGTGAGTATCCCTTTCAGGATGCATTAATGGGATGCAATGAATAGGAAGAAGAGACCCTGGAGTGTGTTTAAAACTGATTCCTGGTATAATATGAAGCACTGTACAAAAGAAATAATAAAAATATATCACTGTAGTCAGTATCACTGGCTGTGTCAGTGTTTAACCGCATCAGAGCTCATCATTAACTAAAGAGGCAGAATAACGAGAGCAAACAAGACAGCAACTGGGACGAATAACATAAGGACCACAACAGGGCCCCAGCAAGGTTCCTCCCGCCGCTGCTCCAAGAAATGGGGGCCCAGGAGGGAAAGAAACCCACCCGCCATGCACAGCTCAGCAGAGGCACCTCTGATGATGGCGTGGGTACGCACTCACCTCCTCCGTCGCCAGCCCTCCTGCAACAATTCGTCTGGAACAGCCACTCGCCTCCGAGTGAGGAGTTTTAATAAATGATCGTCATGCACAAGCCGTGCATGTATGTGAGAGAGGATGGGGACGTGTATTTTTAAACACGAATACTCCCACCAGCCATCATTTGAACACAGGCTGCATGATCTTCAAGGGAAGGAGAAAAATATGCTGGTTTCCTCCAGAATTGGATAATTTGCTGCAAATTGAGCAGTTGATCTGAGAAGAATTATGGAAAATGTGGTCCACTGTGGCTAGTAATTTCAGGGTGGTATTAATTTTAGGATGGCCTGTTAGAGGCCCTGTCCCAGGAGAGGTGTTTTGTGCTTTCCTGAGATCAAACCACCTTTAGATGCTTCAGGCTGGGTTGCCCCGACTCCAGCAGTTGAAAATGTCAATCTATACGAGGGGGTTTCCAATGGCTGATTGTGAATAATTTGTGCAATCCTTAGGAAAAGAAGGGTGAAATCCTGCCTCCGCTAACATTAATGGTAGATGTGCCACTGACTTCAGTAGGGTGAGGACTTCTCTGGGCTGCATGACTCTGTCCCCTTGGCTGACTCTGGTCTCCAGCTAGGATCTGAAGCCATGCCAGGTTCGGAGCAGCATACTCAGTCTCTCAATGTAATGGCTCAGGCCAGTTGGATTTATCTACCCTTTGTATTCTGAGTGCTTTACTTTTCAGTGTTTAATACCTTGCCTGATGTAAGCTTTAGTCATGCTGAAGAAAGCAGCTTTATTGAATTTGGCTTTATGTTAGCATTGACTGGACAGACGGTATGAATGCAGAATGGGCTATTACCATCCCTTTGCTAGTTATCCAGAGCTTGAATTTCCTAAATAACATGCTCTGATGATGTCAGTGTCTCAGTGTCAATAACAGGTCATCAATATAAGATCTGCTGTCTATTTCTTTACTGCTTTTTTAGCATGGGAGAATATGCAAGCAGTCTAGGAGGTTCCTGGAGTGTGTGGAAGATGACTTCCTGACACAGCTGGTAGGTGAGCCTACCAGGGTAGGAGCCTCACTAGACCTACTGTTTACAAACAGGGAAGGACTGGTGGGAGGTGTGATGGTTGGAGGGCATCTTGGGCTTAGCGACCATAAACTGATAGAATTCTCAATTTTTGGTGAGGCAAGGAAGGTGGTTAGCAAAACCACCACTATGGACTTCCGGAGGGCAAACTTTGGCCTTTTCAAGAGACTTGTTGAGAGAGTCCCTTGGGAGACAGTCCTGAAGGGCAAAGGGGTCCAGGGAGGCTGGACATTCTTCAAGAAGGAAATCTTAATGGCTCAGGACCAGGCTNAACTCAGGAAGAGTACAGGGATCTTGTTAGGTCATGCAGAGAGGAAATTAGAAAGGCAAAAGCTCAGCTAGAACTCAATCTGGCCACTATTGTAAGACACAACAAAAAATGTTTTTACAAATACGTTAACAATGAAGAGAGCCAAGGAGAATATTTATCCCTTATTGGATACAGAGAGGAAC
>VYZV01028341.1:48798-58973 GCA_013401275.1 Pandion haliaetus | reverse complement strand
CCAACCTGAGTGAGGGTTGATTATGGGATGCTGAGTAGGTATCTGTGTTCAGGATTAAATAGTAATACAGTCGGTTCATTAAGTGACTGGAATATACACTAAGGAGTAGTCTCTGGTGGTGATGGGGTCCTGGATGCGTTTGTTCTGCCTCTGTGCCAATGGTTTGGGAGACAAAGAGAAAGCACTTGAAATGCAGATGGAGCGTTGTGTGTGGTTTTTTGAAGACAGGAGAACAACTTGAAGAAATAGTGTGAAGCCTGTTTCACTTTTCTTGAAGGAATAGTGCAGAGTACTTATTGAATGGAGAAAGTCAAATAGAGGGAGTCTGGTATTTTGGGATGTATCACAAGTTGAGTGCAGTTGTTGAAAAAACCCACCAAATCTTTAATGATGTAGTAATAGAAGTGCCCTATACAGGTATTTTGTAATACTCCATGCTAGTAAGTGATATGCACCATTTTGGATCCCACATTTTAAGGTGGGTTTAAGTTGCAGACTGAGGAAAGCAGTAAAACTATGATTACATCCTTGTAGTCTATGAAGAAAAGACTTCTTTTGTCTTCTGAAAGCAGTTTATAGAGGAATGGAAAAATTTTCCAGGTAAGCTAAGTTAAGATGACTGTGATTAGTTGTCTTGTTTTTAGTGGAGAAGAAATTACTGCCTTATCTTGCACTAAAGCCTGAATAAATGTTAATGGGAAAGAACATCCTCATTTTTAAAGAGCATCGAGCACAGGAGCACATTGCCTGTTGAAACGGTGGGAACACTAGTGATTGCAGTCACCTTAAGAATAGGTTAGAGAAACATTGATGCTTTGGATGCAGCAAATTGTTCCTAGAGCAGTTTGGCAGGGTGACTTCTTGAGAAGCCTTTCAGCTTGGAGCCTCTGGGTTTGCATCCTTCATTTTCAAACAGCCCTGACGTTTGAAGCCTGTGTTAAGGAACAAGTGCTGAAAGGAGGACAGTCCAATGGCCAGTCTGTAATTAAATCTGTAATTAAATCCTGCTCACAAATGTTGCTGTCTGTCCCTAAGTTCTTTATGTATTTTTACCTGGAATATGTCTCTTTTCAATGGTCTGATGACTTTACAACGTGCAGGTTGGGTCTCTGCGATGAAATCGGTGGGCAGTTTTCTCGCTTGTTTCCAGGAAAGGAAGGTTGGTCCTGGTTCTCAGAATTCCTATTCCCTAAACTACCTGCTTCAGGGGAAAAATACTACTGTAGGAGCCTATGATGTGTCAGAAGTGACTATTTCTAAAAACTGAAAATATTTCCTTAGAGTTTCTTCATTCAACAGTCATCCACAGGTCTTTGAGCTTTTTGAGTGCTGAGGATGACATGTATATTGTTCACCTTTTGAAGAAGAAAATAACTGGCTTCTGACAGTTTAAGGTTTTTGGGTTTTTTTTAAGGTTTACTGTTTTACTGTAGTTATGCTGATTAGCACCAATTACCTTCCTGTAAAAAGGCAGGCTGTCAATCAGGTTTCGATTTGTTTTNTTTTTTACACAGATGCATATGGACTATTTGGTTTATGCTGTGGAAGAATTTAAAAGAAAACAAGGGTTGCAGGAGTAAGAGGCCACTGGTATTGTGACCTAGAGCAAATGCATGTCTGGAAGCAGACTTTAGCAAGGAGGAAGAAAGCTCTTAGCCTTCTCTCTTTTCTGTAGCCTGCAACCTTGCTGCAGAGAAATGTGTGAAAGAGGTAAAGCAGTGTGGGTCACCTTGTACTCCTTCAGCCCTGCTATGGTCAGGGGAGTGTTTGCTTTATCTGCCAGTGGAATAACAAGCACTAATGGAAATTATAGCAGTTGGGATAAGATAATACCCATAAAGGCAGGTTATGGTGATCAGCATTTCTTCCCAAAGCTGAAATGAGTTTTTAATTATTGGGCATTGAACTGTATGAAATAAAGCATGCTTATGCACACAAAGGGAGCACACAACCCATATAGCTAAGGGGGACACCATTCAGATACCAACAAAGGTGGAGGAGCAAGACAGTGGGGTGTTGAAGGTATCTGCCCTTGGAATGGCAAAACCACCTGGCCTGCAGGTATGTCACTGAAATTTAGAAACTGGCTGTGATTCTAGATGCCACCAGTGCTTTTAATGCTTAAGCAAAGTGCTTGCTGTGTAATGCCATGGCTGATGCTGAAACATGACACTCGGACATCGCTTCCTCTCAGCTGCCTGTTCCTTACATAACTGCTGGCTGTCCCAGGGGTGGCCTCCAGATGAGCTGAGCCCAACAGGAAATATTTGGGTAACCGGTGGCAGTTCTGCTAGGCATAGAAAGAATAACAATTAGTTGTATTTAGAGTCCAGTGGTTGTAATATCTCAGACAACTTTCTGGCACTCTCCCCATTTTATGGTTAGGGAAAATAGCTGCAAGAGAGGGAAAATGGAGCAGGATGAGGAGCTGGTGATGGGAGGCATTGAATTTTTTGCCCTGTATGTTTGGTTGAACCAACTTTATTTGTACCTGGAAACCTACATCTGTGAGCTCTCTGCTTTGTGTAGATCATGCTTTCTGAGGGCTCTCCTGTTTGAGGCAATCCCAAAACCTCTCCCCTCTGGTTGGAAGAGCAACAAAGCATGTGTCCTTTTGGGGAGCTTTTCTTGTCTTCCTGGTACAGATGTGGGCCAAAGCAGAACCAGTACCACAACAGGGGAGAGATTAGGCTTTAAGGCCTTGGTATTTCCTGCTGTTTCACAGACATGGGTAAACTCAGCTTGAAACTGCACTTAACCATACACTGTGCTGGTTTGTTTATTCCGTATATTTGTTTACTCATCATTTCAGAATAGAGATGAGTTCATGTTTTATTTCCAAGTACTTGGAGAGATCCTAAGCAACACAGTAATTCAAGTTAGAAAAGACGAGCTTGTGTTTAAGATGAGGCTTTCTGAAGTGGTTTTCCCTAAAGTTGCATGTTTAAAGAAGTTTTTAACCATGGAGGCTAAGATCTGATAGCTCTCTTAGAGTTTTGTCTAGTGATTTAAAAGTGATGTCTTTAATACTGTTGTGCTGTGATCTTTTACATGCTTGTGGTATTGAGCTTTCTTAATAGTTAAACTTGTGGTTTCCTTTAATTCTTCACTTTGGTTATATGAAGACATATGTATGTGATCTTTAGTGCTCTTCATTTTGGAAAAGGAGAAGTCTTCCTGTCTTTTTGCTAGTCAGACCATGCCATGTGGAAGGGCTTTCCTCGTATTTGTGGCAGGCCCTAACCACAGACTATGAGCCTGAGCCTACCTGTAGCAGTTCAGATTTCTGCTAGATAACAGAAGTCCTGTAAAACTCTAGGTACTGCACAGCCCATTGGGTTAATTGACAGACCTTTTATTTTGGGAGTGCCATGTTGTGATCCACGTGTATTTTCTAAGAGGAAGAAGGCTTGGTTAAACCAGTTGTTTGTGGTTTGTGTACTGCAAACCCAGTCATATGTGCAACGCAGAACCCACCTATGGGGATGTAGGTGCCATGGCAGGGCCTGGAGTGTAAAGTCCAGGGGATAATAGTAGGAAAGTGCTTGAGACTGTACATATATAGGGCAGGTTGAGGACGTGCCTCAGCATAACCTATGCAATATTGCTCTGCTGTGTAACATCGAACCATGATACCCAGCAGGGTGCTCAGAAAGAGGCAGCTGCTGATGTCTCTTTTTTTCCCTAAAGGATTTCCCAGAAAATCTGTTTCCCTCAAGAAGGGTATGGGCCACATAGAAGTGGTGCTCTGCTGGAAACAGAAACGTAATTCTCAGAACTCAGTAAAAGAACCTCTTTCTTGTACAATGAGCTGAGGAAAACAAGACTGCTGGGATTTTGGGGGCTTTTTCTAAAATTGTTCAAGATATAAACTTAAGTTCAGGAAAGGTCAGTGAACTACAGAAGGACCTGACCAGGCCATATGCGTAACAGATCCCCTGGCAAAGAGGTAGACAGTTGGTTAAAATGGCTAACTGCACCGTTCCTGAAGAAAGAGCTGAGCATCTTTGGGCAATTGGATGCCCATTTGACACCACATTTCTGAACAAGGTGTGGTTTTTAGGTTTATAAGAAGAGTAGCAGGGTTAACATCAAAATACTTCTAATTTGCAGGGATACCATTACTTCAAATTACATGCATCTGTACATGTGTGATTACCTATCACATGTGCTATCTCTTCACAGCTCTGTGGGTGTTTCCCACGGTCAACATGCCTGTGCCTCGTGTGTGAGACTGGATTTTATCTGAACAGTAGCATTTCACAGAGTGGCACCTGTGAGAGTGCAAAAGGCCATGACCTTTCTTGCATTTTGTCATCTTGGTCATGGTGATGTGATGCAATTTGGCTGGTCCCTGACCCTCCTCTCCTGCTCCAGATTTCTGACGTAGGTATATCTTGGTGATGAAAGGCCACGTAACCGTCCTTATCTTCAGTGTGTTCTCTGTTTTCGTGGCAGGTTCTTTTTAAACACATTTGCAGGCTGAGAGAGATCAAGCCCTGCCTGATCTGCAGCGGGGCTTGGTCCTGGGTAGTTGGGCCCGGCAGTGGCAGTGCTGCATCCCAGATAATTGCTCCATGTATATAAGTATCCTTCTCTTTGAGGACCTGTGAGTTAAGACTGACTGCTGCCTTAGACCCTGTTGAAAAATCTATCTCCTAGGACCCCAGAAGGTCATTTGGAGCAGCATTATCCCATGAAATCTAGAGGCAATAGAAGATTAAGGAAAAAGAAAACCTTAAAATCAATGCTAGCCACCCCAACACTAGTGCTGTTAGCTTTGGCAAATCCTCTCTCAACAACAAAGCCAGCTGCCATTTTGGCATCAAGACAGACAGACTTGGCATCAGCCCCTCTGGCACCAAAAAAACGCTTCATGGGAGCTGGCACCAACACTGTGAAACAAGGGTAAGGCCCAAGGGAAATGCCAAGCAGACATGAGATGAACACTAAAAATAGTGAGTTGCTGTCATTTGGAGAGAAAACAAATAGCATTTCCAAGAGTAGGGCATCTAAGATCTCCATCAAGGTTGTGCTGGTAAGCAGCTTTGGAACAATGCTGTCTCCTATAACGATGTGACCAAAGGACACACGCAGGCTGTATTTTTGGTACCCACATGGTGCAAGACTCTAAAACTAGAACAGACGCTTACCGTCTTGATTCCACGTATGGGGGATCCTGTTACTGTCTGCAGGCTCTGCCTTCTTCCCTGTCTGGAGCAGATCATCTTCTCTTGAGCTGTTACCAAAGGTCCTGTTTGTGTACATGGACGTAAGGAAAACAAGAGCTGTAGTGCCAAAAAGCAAGGAGCCAGGGTAGTGTCCCCATACCACCCCAGCCACACTAGCCTTCCTGGAGATGGTCCCATCAAATGTTTAACAGCTGAACTCCCCCCTCCCTCCTCTTTCTCCCCCCCCAGCAGGCTCAGAGAAAGCCGAGTAGGCTTTCCAATGACTTCATTACCCACTCCAGACTAAAACTGAAGCCTGACATTGATGCCCAAAACCCAGGAATGCTAAAAGGGGCAGAATCAACCCTATCTGCACTGAAGTAGTTAGTGTCACTTCTCAGTAGGGCAATTTCAACTCCTTAGTCTCCCTCTGCCTCAGTGGTGAAGGACTTTAAAGCTTTTTAAGAGTCCTGGGCTTGAATGGCAGGCCTGGGTATTGAAACAGTGGTCATACAAAATAGATGATGCAAATAGTCTTTGGCATTACAATTACATTGGCTTGGCTACAACTCTGTTGCTGTGAAAAAAGCGTGCTGGACCTATGGCTATCATTTTCTTCTCCTTGGGAAAAAGCAGTGGGAAACAATGTCACTGAGGGCTGGAAATTTCAAGCTACACTTAGCAAAAACTATTTTGGTCTCAGAGAAGGAGTCTTGACTTTCATTGCCACCACTCTCCCATCAGCTAAACAGCAGAGTGGGTAGAGTGTCTGGAACAGCCTGGATGTGGCCTCTCTTGTCTCTTCTGTGAGATGGGTGTTGGAGTGGACTCTTTTTGGGTATCGCCTCCACATCCACCCCTTGTCCACTCCCTGCCCTTTCTTGAGTGCCCTTCTTATGATAGCTGAATACAGAACGCAGCTTGAGAGGAGGGATTGCTTGCTCTACAAAAGCACAAAGGAAAGCACTTTACTGTTTGTATTTCTTCACCCACATATGAAAACTGAAGAGGAGGACAGGCTCCTGCTGAAATACCAGGTGACAGAGTGGGTAGTGGCTCTGCAATGCCCCCTACTTTGGTTCAGGGCTCATGCATGGCTTTCAGGTGGAAGATGTGGCACAGGTTTGCACTTGCTTTCTTGGCTGACAGTTGCTGTTCAGGATTCAATGGGAATCAAGATTTGATTGGAATCAAGCATGAGCTGTTGCTGTTGGGGACTCTCTGCAACACTGAGCATGTTTTGAAGTGCGCAGTCTCTTCCTCCCTGGTTAACCAGTTACTCTGAGAAAAAGACAGGTGACAGCACTGAGGTTGAAATGTACTGTCCCTATTTGCTTATCTTGACTTAGTGAGCTGCAAAAGTTTCTTGCACTTCTAAACCACTGGGCTGACAGAAGTGGTGACAGGTTGCAGGGAAGAGGGACCTGCCCAAGGACACATTCTAACCACTACAAGCCCTTGTGCTTCATTGCACATTAAAATTTATTGATCCAGCAGACTGGCTGCAGCACTGGCTCACAAGCCAGTTCGAACATGTATGGTGTCTTTTCCTGCAGTTATTCTTTGCTCTCTCTAACAATGATTAAGTCGGTTTGGCCTGAAAAGCAGTAAATGCAAGTGACTTCAGTGTCCTTGTTCTGTAGTTGAACTGCACACAAATCGGGGGACCCACTTTACCACACTCCTAAATAATACAGTAGTATTAGACACAAGGGCTCCGAAAGGTTTGGTTTGGACCATGTGTCCCCTAAGCAATGGAGTCGATACTCTCGGTCCTGTAGGTACTGGGAAGTTATCAGACTGACCTGTTCCTGTTTGTCCTCTGGAATTTGTTGATGATGTTCTTTGTAGGCAGTGCCAATGCTATATGTTACATGAACCCGGGGCACCTGGTCCTCATATTGGAAAGTCATTGTGTTCTTGTAATGGTGCTGTTAGGGTAGGAAAGTGGCCCTTCACTCTTAAGGAATCAACAAGTGGGCAGATTTTGCGGGCAGGTGGCCAGCCAGAAATGGTTTCCAGGCAGATCTAGCACTGCATTGCTGTTCCAGCATTGGTGATCTCCCAATGTCTCATGCTGCTTTTGCTAGCAAACGAGCCCCTTCAGAACATTTGCTGTCAAGGCAGATAGAGCTTGGTTGTTCCTGGATGTTGTCTTATTCTAGAGAAACAGATCTGGTTTTATGCCTTTCTGTATGCTTCTTTCCCTTTTTTTCTTTATTCCCAGAGCCGCCTTCAGGATGGGCAAAGATAAAGTCACCCTCATTCAGGTTGCTTCTTTCACACTTTATTTCGAGTGCCTGGCAGACTTATGCAGTCTCAGTTCTAGCACACAAGGCTGTGGGCCGACTAATGAAAATGGATAGCTGATGCTCCAGGGATGCTCCTGTTACCAACATGAAAATAACAGAGTGCACTGGGGCAAATGGAAGAGTCATTGGATAAAATTGTTCCAACTTTATGGTCAATCTGTATATATATATAGCTGCAGAACCATAGTATTAAGGTTTAATTGAGGGGATATTACACACCACCCATATTTACTGTTCAAAACCTCTCCCTGCCTAGGACTCTAGTAATGGAGCAACTGAGAGTAGCCTTGTGCTTGAAGCCTGACAGATTTGAGCTGTGCAACTTCAATTTTTGTTCCAATAGTGTTGTCATAACTGGATCATCTAAAGGTCAAGCTGTTTCCTCAGGGGGTATCAAAATGGATATTGTATCTTGCTGGGTTACTAAACCTGCTTGCAAGTATCTCCCATCAAACACGGAAAGTGACTTTAAAATGGCCCAAACAACCTCCATCATCTACTTCAGTTGCATGCTAATATCTGAGGTCACAAGGCACAGTGTGTTGGGCTTGTGAAGGTGTCAAGCAGCATTCTTTGCTTGACATCATGTTTGGGGCAGATGGCATGTGCAGAAGAGCAGTACTACAGACTGATAAAGCCTAGAGGTCTTTATTACCTCTTTTTCAAAAGAAACTTGCTCACCATTATCCTGTAGTGGGATCTACACCGACATGCCAAAAAAGGATGCTTGGTGGCTGCCTAAACAGGCAAATCTTCAGAATAGTGTAGATCCCATAATCTGTCCTGACATAGGCCCTGACTTTTCAGAGCCCTCAAGAGATTTAATCTACAGACAAACTTTAAAAACTTGTGTTTGCTCTGTTCGTTGATAGCTTGGATAGACACAGTCTTGTGTCATAGATGGGTGGCCTTTGCAGATGTTAAACTCCAGGTTTGTGAAACGCATGCTGAGCCTGCCTTAAAGCTGCTCTTGCTTTCATTAATATAATTATTATTTCAGCTCTGGTTTCCCCCAAGCAGAGAGCAGTAGAAAATTAGAAAGGTTTTGGAAATGGACAATAAGCAGGTGAAGGCTTTGGGAAAAGATTTTACGTTAAGAGGATAGGGAAGATTGATATCTTTTATAAAAAGATAGCTAACAGGTACAGAGTAATGAATGGGTGAGAAGATGGATGGGGACTTCTGTTCCCACCTGCTAATAATATGAAAGTCAGATTAGAAGGTGGTGAATTCACTCCTGATGAAAGGAACTATTTGTTCACAACCACTGTCTAAGAAACTCGTTGCCACAAGGAAAAGTATTGGGGCAAGAACTTAAAAAGAGAAGAGGGGGGTGTAAAATAATACCAGTTGGAATATCCAAAGCAATTGCAATGATTAGGAGAACCTAGATGTTTTGAAAAGGCTCTAAGTGTATTGATTAGGGTATTATAAGGGTATGAGCTAACTCATTCAGCTTTTTTTTTTTTTTTTTTTTTGCCCCCCTTCAGGGCTTTTTCTGTAGTCACCTACAGCAGAGTTTATGGAGCGTGTTAGTGGCTGCTGTCACTCAGAGACTGCAAGAGAGGGTGGCTGCTGCAGTCAAATGTGGTAATGCTTCTTGCAAACCACCTTTTTTGTGTCAGTCTTTCCAGGATTGCTAAATTCACACGTAAATTGGGATGCTTTTGCTTTTCTGCTAAGTTACTGCCTTGGATAGTCCTTCACAACTTGTCTTAGATCTGGAATGACACTTTGCCTTTTGAGTATGTGCTGGGGGAGAGGCGGGTGGTTAAAGTTAGATTCCTTCTGACAGTAGGGATTTAGAAATTGCTGCATTGGCTCAGCCCTGGGATCTGCCTAGTCCAGGGCTCTGGATAGCAACAGCCAAAATCGGTATTTCAAAGGACAGCGTGAGGCCACAGAACAGATTATTAAAACAGAAAGCTGCCCTTTTATATCACTGGTGTTTGTCCATAGAATTGGAAAAGTAAAGGTTGAGAGTTTGATCCAAAAGCACAAAAGCTGGAAAATCCCGTTGCCTGGCTGATGCTAGTTAATGCTGATGTTTTGTATCCTCCAGGAAATTACTTATGTGCCTGTTTTCTCTTAGGAAAAACAGAGATGTGCTTACCTTAAATGGCAAGTTTATATGGTGGCTTTAAGTTGGTGTAAAAACAAGTAATACTTGTGTATAGTCTCACAGCCTAATTGTGCAGAGGACACCCACAGTGGGGTTCTCATTTGGGAAACAACCCCGGGGCTGGGCTGGGCTGGGAGGAGGCAGCAACAGTGGTCACTGAGGGGTTTCGGCATGTGGAAAATGGGTGTCTTTTTCTGACACTGCTGCAAGCTATCTGGCTGTCAGAGGTGGGGGGAGGCCTGTTCTGGTTTTTTTTTTTTTCCTTTCCTTTTTTAAATTTTTTTTTCTGCTGTTGCAAATTAGCATTTGTAAGAATTATATGTGGTTTCTCTCTCTCTCTTCTGAAGTCCTGAAATTATTGTTAAAACTGCTACTAAAAAAGGGATTCAGTCAACTCTCTATGGAAAAAAAATATATTATTTCCCTTGTCAAATATTTTAACGTATCGAGCTCCAAAAGCCAGAGGCCAAAAGCAACAGGAGATGCCCCTCTGTCAAATACCCATGGAGCTGCTGCTGGGGCATGTGGGAGTGGCAGTGGTGTCCCAGTCCCGTCCCCCGTCCCCCCCCC
>VYZV01028341.1:11590-48770 GCA_013401275.1 Pandion haliaetus | reverse complement strand
GACAGCTGCTGATTAAAGAGAAGCAGGAAAAAAAGAGGTTGCTTAACTTTCAAAGTGGAGGTAGAAAAGGGAGTTAAATTTAGATTACCTTCTGCAGTGTCATCTCCTATACCGCTGTGGAACTTGCTGTACTCCTTGCTTAGGAGAGGACAAACAAGACATGCCATCCTGGGCACCAGATGATAAATTTGTTTATAAGGCTTAATTGCCCCTTGGCATGAAAATCTGAAATGAGCTCAAGTAGACTGAGAAACCTTCTGTCGGGGCTGGTCACGTTTTCGTTGGGGAGAGGTGGATTAAAATGTCTTCCCATCACCTGCCTGATGGCTGGAGAGGCCCAGTCCTGATTCTGCTGAAATGAGGGGAGTTGTTGCTGTTTCTTTAGTGGGACGGCTGTTATCTGGAGGGGCTGAGAGTTGAACAGTGCTCAGAAAAAAAGGAGCTGTGGTGGTAGGCAGAAGAAAGCATGGGGGTGCTTTGGATCTGTGAAGGCTTTACCCAGGCCCCCAGTGGAGGTCTGGAGGTACTTGGAGAAGCCATAGTGGTTGCTCCTAGGACTCCAGTGCGCTTCAGCAAGCAGCGTCAAACTTAGCTTTCTCCTCAAAAATAGATTAAATGTCTATTTTTGCTTAGCGAGGTTTAATCATGACTGAGGAGCTGTCGGCTCTTGCCAACGTTTTTAATAGCTTCCCCTCCACTTGCGGCATCCAGTTAGGAGGGAGGAGAGCGCTTCTGCTCCTCCACGGCTCCCTGCCAGGGTCCCGCACAGGCAGTGCTGCCCAACAGCACGCAGCTCCCGTTTGCAGCAAGCTGCCTGGTGTTACCCAGCAGCTGTCTTAAGGTTCAGGGCTTTTTTTTTTTTTTTTGTTATTTGTTTCAGAACTGCCCGACCTGATGTCATTTCCCTCTTGCAAACACCCCGGCTGGGCTGCGTCTGAGATATGTGACGGGGAGTGGGAGGAGGAGGAGGAGAAGGGGGGAGCCAGTGAGTGCGCGCAGTGTCCCAGGACCCTGTTTACTTTGCATTCCCAGCCGAGGAAGCCCTGGTTTAAATAGGATCGGAGGAGCGGGCTGCCCACAGCAGATGAGGAAATGGTTGCTGTGGGGCTTTAAATTCCTGGTTTCCCATGCGCTGGTGCGGAGGATGAGCCTGCAGAATGCCTTTCCTCCTGGGTCTCAGACAGGTAACTGGCTTTGGTGCGGTGGGAGCTGCTTGCTCAGGTGGTGGATGTGACTGATGGCTTTTATTTTTATTCTGCCCCCCCCCTCCCCCCCCCAAGGAAATGATTTCTGACTTTCCCAAAACGGAACCGTACAAACAGTGCTTCCCCACCCATGGCGTTTGATCGGGGAGCACAGTAGCGTGAGAGCCGCTTTTATTAGCAAGGAAGGAGCAAAACTGCAAGCTGGGGAAAGAAACTCTTCTTGTTGTAGGCTTTGCTGCAGAGTGGCTCTTTGTCTTGTGCTCCTGTGCAGTTTTTGTTTGGTTGGGTTTTAGGGTACTTTCCACACTCCTTAATATGGAATTGTGTTTACGTTGCTTAAATACATGGCAAACTTTGAACCATTTTGTTGTGCGGGCAGTATTTTGAGTGTTAAACTTTGGTTTAAAAAAAAAGACATTTATATATATATACATATATATATATATCATCTCTGACAAAGGTCACCAAATGGAAAATGGCAACAGGCTGTGACCCCCAGCTTGGTGACTTTTTAGTTGTTCTGGGCGAGTTCGAGCTTGAACAAGAAACTTGTGATAATTTAATAGCTGGTAATGTCGAGTGGAATGAGAAACAGTAGCAACTGCCCAGCTGCTCCCCGCTGGAGGAGGTGCCAACTATGTGTTCCTAGGCTTGAGGAGAGCAAACCCTTTTTTTGGTCTGGGAGGCACGTCTGTAGGGGAATCTAGCTGTAAACTCTTCCCAGCAGTAATCCACAATAAATAGATATTGCATGATATCAGAGTGCTGCTTGCAGTTTCTAATTTAGAATTAAAAATTCAAGATTGGACCGTAGCATGTTTTAAACTACCTACTTTCAGTTGTTCAGAAATGAAGGCAAAAGGACGTAAGCACACTGCTGAGTAAACAGTGCTGTCTCCTTTTTCTTATCAGTTCAGTTTTTGGTGAAATGCAGGCCCCCCCCTCCGCTAAACTGAAAACAGTTTTACATAAGAAACTACCTCTACACAATGACCTTCTGTAATTGAGTGCGATAGCTATAATAGTTCACTTGTTAGCACTCAGGGCAAAGAGGCTTCCCTTAAACACCTCGGAACTGAACCAAGAAGGGAAATTTTGGGCATGAAGGCTGAATGGCTTTAGGTAACTCTTCACTTGCAGTAAGACACAGCTCGTTTAAATGTTGAGGTTGCTTGAGTCTCACAGGTGTGTTTTTTCTCTAAAGTTCCTATTTCTAAATTAATCTTTTTGTTTTAGAGACGTGTTTGGGACAATTGAGGTGCTGCATAAGGTGTAAAAACTGAAGTTAGGTGTAATTCAGCTTCATTTGCTCAAACTGTGAACATCTGGTTATCTCAGTGGGCTGGATGGTACTTTTTTCTCTGCTTGTAACTTTTTGACATTGATACAGAGGCATTTACAGGAAGCAGAAAAAAGGTGTTGCCTCAAGAACACAAGAGCAAAGCACTTGACTATTTTTATCCACTGATGAAGGATATAGTGGGAAAGAGCTGCTTGTGTAGCTGCTTGAACTTTTCTTAGTTTTAATTACATTGAGTTTTAATCATTTTTAGACTTAAAAAAACCAATCTAAGTATTTGTGATTGTGTCCTGCATGCAGATAGATTCAGAAATTTCTTTTTCCACTTCTAAAAGAGCGGAGAAAAAAAAGGTTGTTACTGAACAGTGTTATTTAATTAAAAGTGTGCGAGGAATTCAGGAACATCTCGTCACTCTATTGTCTCTTGTGTTTGCACTGGGACTGTAAACACTTGGTTGTCTGGGATGTCCTTTATTGTTCCCAGTCAACACAAGGGGTGCTGATCCTGGGCTGCTCCTCGCAGGCACAGGGAAGAGGTGCCGAGTGGGGTCCCCTTCTGTGACCTGTGTGACGAGGACAAAACGGTTGGGGTGAGACCCTCGGCTCCCGTGGACCCCTTGCACTGAACAACTGGTTCCCCTGGAGATGACTTCACTTCTTCTTTGGGACTCGGTGGCATTGTGGCATGGGAGATGGACTGCCAAACACATGGTAAAAAATAGGGTGTTTGGTTTGGAGTTAGGTTTTTTTGTTGTTACAGTGGGGATGATGTTTAAATGCCTAAAAAGCTAGGTCAGCTCTATCTGACATCAGTGCAATGTGGGTGTTTAAAGCCCCCACCCCAGGAAATGTGATTGTAGAGAGGAGCTCAGCTTTCAGTTTTAAGTGAGCATTTCCTCTTCGGGTTGCAGGTGGAAGCTTGAACGTGTTCATCTAGTTCTCTGCATAAATGTAAAAGGAAAAAAACCAAAAAAGGTTAAAATGTTGGATTCCTAACCTTTTCAGTTTTAATGTTAACTCTCGAGGTTTTTGGTGTTGTCAACTGTTTGGTGATTTAAAACAACAAAATGCAAGACAGCCTCCTCAAAGCTGTAATTTCCTAGAAGCATCTATCTTTAATGTGAAAGGGCTGGGACTACAGCTGGGAAGCTTCTAGCAAGGTGAAGGAAGTAAACACTTTCAGGTGGTGCTTAAAATGCAAATGTACAGTTCTTGGAGTCTGAAAGTGAAACTTGCAATAAACAAAAATGAAACCAGCTCTCGTTGAAATAGCTCAAAGTGTCCATGATCTGTGAAAGGACAATGTTCCTTTAAAGATTGTTGGAGTATTTCTCCAAGATAAATGGATGCAACAAACCAATTTGTTCCTCAGATAAAGGTTAATAAAACCTCGGAGGTTCTGTATCCGCTGGGGGTGAAGATGTGTCTGCTGTGGCTGATTAATTGTGGTGATTTAAATATAATTCTTCTGATGCTGGCATTAGCGAAGCAATAAATGTTGTGGATTAGAATTCCCATTTTGGAGATCTTTATTGTGCCTGGGACAGCTCAGATGCATCATTCCTCGCCCACTTATTATACTTTAAGTATTTGGATGTTTGCACTTAACACGTATTTTTTTTCCACATTCAGCCAAACAAAATTTGTGGTGGGTGTCTTGTGAAGAAATGTCCAGACCTGATTTATTTCCTGGCCTCAGTTGCCTGTCTTAAGGCAGGCTTACAGGAATTTATCCCCTGTCGTCCTGTCAGGGGCTGGCAACCGAGGTTCCAGTAATTCCCAGCAATCAAAGATGGTTTCATCTTTACCAATCTTATGTGCTTTTGTGAAATTGAACACACCAAAGGCATGGCACTTGCTTAGATGGTGGATTTTTGCTTTTATGTTTCAAAGGACTAACAAATGTAGTGTTTATGAAGATGGGAGATGACTGGAGGCTTTGGTGCATGCTCAGCTGGGTGGGCTTCAGTCCTGAGCTGCCCTGGTGATCCAGGGTTCCCCTGCAGTTCTGCCTGTCTTTGCTGTGATCCCACCTACTGACCTTCTCTGAAAGGATCTAGTGGGGTTTTTTTTGGTTTTTTTTTTAATTTAAGATGAATTTTGCTTAGGAACTGGGGGGCAGCTGGCAAACAAGGAATTGCAGTAAACCCTATGGCAAGATTTGGCATTCCAGCCTAGTATTTTCAGCAGCAATTTAAACTTACTACCACTTGAGTCTTTTATCTGAAAGAGATGCTCATCTTTTTTGGTAGCTTTGTGTTTGTATTCTCACAAGCTATTGCTGATGGGCTTGGCTAACCAACACTAGTGATGGTCTGATACGTGAATTTGAGTAAAAGCCAAGTGATAACTCATAAATAGTGGGTATCAAATACAGGTTTTCCTGGTGGTTATTTCTAACATGTTTAAGATACTGACAGTCATTTCCATTCTGTTACTCTGTGTGCTTAAAGAATATATATGGTTCAAGTATCACTTGGGAGTTACTCAAAATACATATTTTTAATACATTTTTCTGAAGATTGTGTCACTTGCTTAAATCCATCCTGCTTTGTTGTTATGGGTGCAGATGGATACTGAAAGCAAGGGACTGCTGCCTGCAAGTAATGAGATTAGTGAAATAACTAGGTCAGGATTATTTTTTTTTTTTTTATTATTATTAAATACATGCTTATTACCAAAGTCCCCTATGAGAGCAGTGAAACCAGAATGTCTGGGAGGTCACAGGTTGAGCCTGAGTCCTGTTAAAACCAGTAGCATCTTGCTTTCCAGCAGATGCCAGTTTGGCAGTCTCCCTTCAGCCTGCTGCTGGGCTTTTCACTGTGTCCCACTGTTTGTAAGCCTGTTACTCAGTTCCTTACCTCTGTCATTCCATTATTAATCCCCGCCTCTTCCAATTCAAATAGTAATTTGCTACTTACTGCCTTGACAAATGCTATACCAAAGTTTGGAGAGAACAGGAAATTAGAGTAGGTCTAAAACACTGTCTATCCTAGCAGACAGGAATGGCATATAACCTGCTGTCAGTAAATGCAAGTCACATTTCAAAGTGTTTTCCAGGGTGTCTGGGTATTACCAAGGTCAGGATGAATAGATACTCTGGCAGGTTGAATGACACATAGAGGCCATATAAATGCAAGGTGCTTATATTTAGGGTAATGGAGGCTGGATTTCTGTGGAAAGAGGAGACAGAGCAAAAAGTTAAAATGGTTATTAGATCTCCGTAATATCAGCCACTGCTGGTTTTGGTTACCTGGTTAATGCCAGCTGAGGAGTCATCTTTTGTAGGTGGTTTGCTGCCAACTATGCACTTTTGAGCGTGGGCTGTGGTGTTTGTTGCTGCAGTTGTACATATTAATTTTCAGCTTGGAAAATAGCCACACCAGTTTGGAATTTGCTCATCTTCATCTTTCTC
The DNA here is from genome assembly GCA_013401275.1 of Pandion haliaetus. Taxonomy (NCBI): domain Eukaryota; kingdom Metazoa; phylum Chordata; class Aves; order Accipitriformes; family Pandionidae; genus Pandion; species Pandion haliaetus. The sequence continues at coordinate 42,850 of VYZV01028341.1, read as the reverse complement.
CTTTTTGACACAGCAACCATGTTCCCAGGTTAACTGCTGACTTTTGAGAGTAGAAAAATGTGAAGTGCCTTGATCCTTTTATTGTAATGGTACTCCACTGTCAGTCAGTTCTCATTTCCCTCCATTTCCTACATTGGCTCCAGACGCAATAAATCTTAACAGATTTACAGGTATTAAACCCAACCATTTAATACTGAAAATCACTGCAAAAGTAGGATAAGAAGGTCTGATTCCATCCTTTCTTGCAGTGAGGGGCAGTTCAGGCAACCTACAGACCTCCATGAATGCCTCCTGTCTAGATCATGCCCCAGATTTTGACCTTTAATTTGTCACGTAGACCTCCAGTAAAGGTCCAGTACTAAACTGGAAGGTAGAGAAAATAATTGGCTTTTTTCCCTGGCACTGATATTAATCTTTGCCATAGCTTCAGATGTGACAACATATGGCGCTGCCTTGAGTTCTCTTATACCTACCACTACTGGATATTTTAAGGATTATTTGTAAAAGCACTTGACAGCAAAAGTGTGCTGCTGGCAGAGTTGGCAGCATGGTTGTGGGTTTATCACAAATGCCAAATGTCAACAAGAAAATGAGTTTTAAAAAATACTATTTTTATTCAAAATTGCTTTGTAAAGTTTATGACAAGTGAAAACTAATCCAGAATGCCACATCTCAAATAGAGAGACTCTCCAAACACACGAAGATGAGGTCTTCCCAACTCAACCAGTTTCATGAGAAAGAGCCTGCACCAGATTTAACAAATGGCCTCTGTTGGACTGGATGCAAGAGAACACATATTCCAGGACTGCAGAGCCTTCTGAAACCTGGCTTTAGAGTGTGCATCAAGGATCCAGTGATTGCAGTTTCTCAGATCTGCGTCAACTCCTAGGATGATGCCAAGGAGGCAGTGATGCACATGCAGTGTAGGGTACACGCTGCTTTACAGGACAAAGCCAATCCCTTGAAATCAGCTGGAAATCTCCTAGGCTTTGCAGGTAGGAGATAATGGATGGCATGTCAGGCTTCTTAGCTGAGAAGCAGGAATATTCTGCTCTAATGGAGTTGAACACTCTTTGAGAGCAGACCCATGTAGATGCTGCTTAGTAATCCTGTCTGGAAGCATCTACAGTTAGCTGAACAAAGGCTGGTAGGGAGGGATGTGCTTGCCTGGACAACAAGAAAGCAAGACTGTCCTTCAGCAGGGAAGCCTGCACTGGAGTGTGGTAGCCACTGGCTATTGGGGAAGAAAGTGCTTTTAGAAAGAAACCCTCCACTTCCCTTGTTTTCATAAGACTACCTAAAAAAACCCCCAAACCCCTCTGTAATAGCTCAATAAAAACTCCACACTGCTAAGAGTGATTAAAAAATGATCATTAGAAGTGCTACTTGCAATGGAAACTAGAAACAAAGGCAGGCCAATAAAATGTGAGTGCTCCAACTTTGCTTCTATGAGATTTTTTTTTTTTCCCCTATATATACTTTTCTTACCTATAAAACTATTCTTTCAGTCCTGTGCCTTGTCCAGGTCTGTGGAAGAGGAAGTAGTGTGCTTTCATAGCACAAGCACTTGTGATATTGTTTCCAGAAGACATTTAGCCTATAGATAACTATATTGCTGGTATGTCTTAAGTAGTTACAGTTTGGCAGCATATGACACAATGAATGGGAGAAGGAAGTAGAAATAATACAACACTGATCGTATGAAAAGTGCAGGCTGGGATTTAATTAGAAATTGAAGCCCGGATGAAGTGCTTGGCGGTAGGCAGAAGTTTCCTAACAAAAAATGTCACAGTCTCTGTCATGGCCTCTACTGATGGTAGTGCATAACCTCTTCCTTGGCTTGCAAAACAGTGCAAGAAACTGTACAGTGGCTCAGCTTTTCACAGTCTTGACTTAAGTGTGGAGAGGGAAGGAGACTGAAGCACTTGATCCAAAGGAGTCACCTGTAACATGTCCCAAAACAATGCTCTCCTTGTACTGGAATCTTTGCCTAGTCAACTTTTTCCAAAGATTTGATGTCTTTACATTTTATCACTTTCTCTGTGCCAAGTTGAGTAACCTAGCATTGGAGGTAGCCGTGTTCTCAGTAGGGGTTGGGCCATGTGACCTGCTGGGATCCCTTCCAAACTAAATTATTCCTTGATTCTGTGAAACTGTTTGGAAACAAGGGTGACAGTTCTCGGTCTGACATGTAGCACCAAGTCTGGTGGCTCCATGTTCCCCGAAACCCATTGGTGGCTGGGCTGGCAGAGGGCTGCGGAAAGGTTCCAAGAGGAGCTGCTTGGACTTTGAGGAGCATGGCTAGTGGCTGGCACCACAAGGACTGTAAAACCCTGGACCTTCTGAACTGCTGGAGCTAAAAGCCAACTGTGAGACTATTCAAAGGTACAGGTGCTTACACATTAGCAAAGAAGATGACTTCTCTTGGTCAGTATGCAAAGAAGCTCTGGGCAGTAAGATTTGAACTCTACTTTGGATGGGAAAGCAGGATGTTGCTTGAGACTTGATCTCTAAAAGCAGGCAAGAGCAACCTGCATAATGCCAACCTAGCTGCTGAGGATCTTCTGTTCAACATGTACACCCATCCCTGCATAGACCTGTTTGCCAGCTGGGCTTACAAGAAGCAACCCTGCATGTAAGCATGTGGCATTTTGGAAATGTAATTTCAAATATAATAAGGTTGGCAAGAGGGAGCCAGGAAGTTCAAATAAAAGGATAACGTGATGAAAGTATCTAAAAACAGGACTGCTGCAAGTTCTTAGGTGGGAAAAATAGAGTGATGTTGAAGCTGTTATAGGTTACTGCTGCCAAAAGACACCAATGTGTTCCTTATTGATACTCTTTGAAACAGACAACACTGAATGGAACAAATTTTGGGGGAGTAAACACAGGTGGTCAAGGACAGATCACTGTTGTGATGCAGAGGGGTTCCTGAAATGGCACTGTGGGACTCTGTTCTTTCACCAGCTCCACGTGATTCATTTGCCAGTTCAACAGGTCACATTGATCTTCATGTGTCCCAACTGCAGACCTCAGCTGGTCACTTTCTGGCTTGTGCATTATCAACAGGATTGCAATTTTGCAATGAGATCTTAATTTCTCAATTCTATTGATAGGAGAGCCAAAATCTATGCTGTTCGCCAGTTATATTAACTCTGCAAGGCCAACAAAAATGAGGAAAAGTGTAAATAAACTAATAAGAACAGATAAAAGAATAGATGTGTCCTGTTTCTAGTTCTTTTGCTCACTAAAATTGCAATTTTTTAAATAAATAGCGTTTTCTGCTTCAGGCACCCTGTGCTAGCTCAACAGTGTCTCCTGAAAGTTGCTACCAGCCACTGCAATTAGAGATGGAAACACCTCTTTACCCTATAGGAGAATGTTGTGTCTACTATTGGCATGCAGCATCTCAAGACAAGAATATAAAATGTTGCTTTAGCTACTTGTTGTAAAGCAGTTGGACTGGTCTGTCCAGCAAAATGTTCTTCTCTTCCTGGAAAAAGGAGGCAGGTACCCCTCCAGCTTCTTGCCTCTGTAGATGAGTTTTAAGGAGATGGCCCATTCGTGCATTTTAGAGCCTTTTGTGGAAATTATGATACCTGTGGAAGGAGGGGAAGCAGTGTATTGTGTGTTCAGTTGTGCTTGCTGAACTATGCTCTCACATGATCAAAAACTCTTTCAAAAGTTGGGTGTGACTTCTTAGGAGAAAAATGCAGCATGGAATCTTTTGTGTTGAACCTTAGGTGGCAGGAGGTTGTTTTGCTTTTAGAAGTTATGTTGTAACTGTAATATAGGTGCTCAGGTGAGGGACCCACAGGGCCAGTGTTGGAGAGGCGCGGTTCCAGCCAGGGTACTGCATTGTGTGGGAGTGCTGGTGTTCTCCCAGATCCCCAAATAGATTGAGTCTCCTTAAGAACTTAGTTCAGGACTCTTCTGCATTGAAACTGCTGCTTTACATCACTTGTTTAGTGAGGCGGTCCATCATTTGAAATGGACTTTGTATTTTGTGCCTATAGTGACTCCAGGGAGGCTTGTGAGAACTGTGGCCATGGTGCACTCGCATAAAACAGAGGAAGAGTGCAGTGCTGCAAGTGTTAGGATCCACCGATGTACATTCCTGTAGCTTGCTGGTTGGGTTTGCTGCTCTTTTTGGCTGGTTGGGTTTTGTTGGGCTTTTTTGTTTGGGTTTTTTGTTTCTTTGTTTAAAAGGCAGTACTTAGAAAATGAATTCTTTCAACACATCTTTCAGTATAAACATCCCCATGTTTTCTTTGCTTTATAATAAATTTTAAGTGAAAGAAAGTGAAAATTTTAGATTTTGTTACGGGTTTGTTTGCAACATCAATGTTTTTTATTACAATCTGTTTGTTTCTTGAGAAATTGTGTAGTGTCTTCTAACTTCCAGGTTACCCCAAAGCCTATTAGAGGATGTACAAACCACAACCTGTAAAATGCTTCTGGTTTCCTGTGTTTTGTACTTTTCCCCCCCTATGTTTTCAAACTACTGGGAAAACATGGATTTTTATGAAGCGGTGCAGCACGTGGGGGACTGAGACCTCACACTGTAGTCTTTTTCCATCTGAAGTGTCCTGAGGATCTGCTGGGTGATACAGGACAGCTGATTTGGCTCTGCTCCTGGACTACTTCGCTATTCCAGGAAGAAGTTTTACAGGAATGCTGATCTTATATAAAGCACATGGCTAATTATGAAGGAATCATTTTAGATTGGAATCTCACAGGAATATAATGTAGTTATCATTTAGATCTAAATGAATCCAAGCAGTCTTTTCTCAAATCATAATGTTCTGTCCATGAATGCATTTCCTCCATTTGGCATTCAGCCCCAGTAATGCAGCAATATTGTGTAAAATGTGGAACAAATGACATCTCTTCTTTAAGAGAATGCCTGGCTCCCAAAATGTGCTAACTTTTAATGGAAAAGGAAAGGGATGATGAGAAAGCAGACTAGATGCTAAAGCAATGTAACTCATGAGTTTGGAGATACGGGGTTTTCTTCAGAACAGTCCTTTGTGTTTTGTGGTGATCCTTAGCTGTATTTTAACCTCTTTCTGTATTTTAGAGTTTCCCAAGACCATAACTTGTGACTTTTCAAATGCTTGCAGATCATTGAGTAAAAAGATTACATTTACAGAAGATACTGACAAAGCATCTTAAAAGTGTGTCTGTTTAATTTTAGGACAAGGAAACCTGCATGGGTGTCAACAATCAAAGTTACATATGTGAAACGGGCCACTGTTGTGGACAATCCCAGTGTTGCAACTACTACTATGAACTCTGGTGTAAGTCCTTCCATTTTGTATGGCTTCCCTTCCTAATCTGCATGGCGCTCATACCATACTACAGGTCTGGCTTGTGTCCCGAGGTTTTGTATTCAGCCCTTGTTACGCATTGCCATTGCATTTCACTGCAACACAAACCAGAGCTGACCTGATAAGGCAAGGGAAATAGGGTTGTTACAATGGGCATTGCCTGCTTTTTGATGAATAATGGGTTGTTTTGTGATGTTCATGACTGGAGATTTGTTGTTTGGTCTTCTCACTGATTTGGGTAATACTGAGGGTACTCAAAATAACATTGTATGTGAGTGAGGAAACCATGCTTGAGGGAGAAATGCCGATACGCACAACGATAGAGTTTGACACTCAAACAGAGAACTAATTCAGTATCTTTCATCTTATTGTTTTAGTTCTTTGCAAGAATGACGGTTTAAATCTGATTTATCTTTTTAAAGCTGTCCTTTCAAGGGGTGGGGGGGGGCAGGACATTTAGTCTCTTCAGGACGCATTGTTTTTGGAGCACAGCCTCTTGGGTGGAGAGGGTCTTGGGCGAATCTTGTGGGCTGACAGTGGCTGAATACTGCGGGCTGCGAGGAACATACATTGCCCATTGCAACCCCTCTTATCTCCTCTTTCCCAAAATATGGGCTTTAAAACTACCTGTGTTTCTAGTAAGTGGTTGAGTGACTATACCTGCTAAGTTCCTTTAGATGGCAGCAGGCAGGTCAAAGCAGGTTAGCAAAACTCTGGTAAAGCTATATGGACAAATGGGAATTTGAAAGGATAGGAAAGTAAAAAATGCTGAATTTTAAAGGCAAACTTTTAGGGTTGTGTGGTCTGATAGTGTCTTCCTTTCTTGAGGAGGAGAACAAAAGGTTTAACATTGATGTTGGCATTTTGTTGTATTGCCAGGAGCCTAGGCTGAGAAGACATGTATCTGTGCTCCCAGAATTTGGAAATGTGAAACTCAGAACGTTGTACCCCCACGTTAGAGACTGGAGATATTTTCTTAACACACCCAATGGTATCTTGTAGCTTTTATGCAACTGTGCTATCTACTTAATCCCTCTGCTGTGCCCACAGTTTCACTTTCTCAAAGTAGCGTGTGTGTGGAAATTTATTACACATACAAAGACTCACTTAACCTGGATCCAAGGACAGAAATAGCTGACACTTCATTCTTTAGTCTAGAAACATGCTTTTGCTTTTCAGATTAAGGGAAGCATGGAGGACGTGGTTGTAAACTAAACAGCACTTTTAATAGACTCCTTCAAGACACACTGTGCCTCAGACTGCAGTGGCTGGCTGTGTCGATACTAATGGCAGGATTTTAATGCATTGCAGACCTTTTATAGCAGCTTTATTTTCAAAGGTCTCCAAACAGTTCAAAAAACAATTCAGGACTGGGGGGCAGCTCCAGGGACCCTAGCAGGCTGAGAATCAGGCATGAATACATGGCTGCCTTGGACTGCCTGGTTCAGATCACAGCAGTCAGCAGCACAGGCAGGACAGATGGCTGGAATTTGCTCAGACTCTATGGGGATGCATGGACAAAGCAGAGTGGGGAAGGTCAGACCCAGTTTTGGATTTGTGTGGGTGGAAATGTAGAGGAAGATGCATGTGTGCAAGGGCTTACAGACTGCGTGGCAAGCAGGATCTAAACTGAGCAACAGCATGGAGTACAGCTGCACACTGGAGCTTGTTGCACAGTCGCCATGTTTCTCCCATGGACGTCTTGAAAGAGAGGCTTAACTGAATTGCATACAAACAGTACAGTCCGAACAATAGCCCCCTGCCATTTTAATGGAATCATTCTACTTTAACTATCCTTGCGCTCTCAGTATGGCACAGACTTTTATACTTGGCAGTGCCTGGCTGCATCATAAAAGTTCTTGGAAGATAAAACCAGATTGTGTTAGAAGGAAGCAGAGTATTTTAGGCTTCTTTCTAGGGCAAGCACACAGGTCACGCTGAGATCATGGAATAAACATATTAGTGGCATGCACTGCTGTATGGTTCCTTGGGAGGAGTGGGTTTCTGCATTGAGATTCACATTCCTTCTGTGTTGCAGAGAGCATCATATACCACACTGAGATGAGGGGAATAATGCAAACATGAGACCTGTTCTTCAAGGCTTTCTGTAAATTCAGGGAAACATCCAACACTGTTTTAAAATTGGTTAATGTTTTCAAAGCTTGCTTTGCCATTATGAGTGTTAGAAAAACATCTCTGGGATGGGGGGGGAGGAGGCACAAGGGGAGCATGTCCTTTAAATAAAAACTCATGTTGAAGAGCTTGCAACCACAGCTGCAGAACTTATCTGCTGCTCCAGGAATTGTTGAGTATCTTTGGTAGGTGTGTGTGGTGAGGCACTCTTAAGACCTTCAAGGTGAATAGCAGTTATAGCATGTGTAAATAGTCTTAAAACGAGCAGTGAATTGGTGTGGAAAGCAACGGCTTTACATGCTTGGGAATAGATTAGCTTTTTAAAAGTTAATAATAACTTCTGGTTAATGAACAGTTAACTTAGCAGCACCTTTTAAGTATGGCTTCATGGTTGTTCTGTGTTTTGATTTTAACCAGTGTATGCATGTACTGAAGTAGCTTTTGAGAAGTTTCTGCTCCTCTTGACCTTCTCAGACCACTAGTGCTTTTGTGTGCCTGAAAACAGACGTTCTTGCTAGTCCTCTTGAATTAAATCCTGAAATTTATTTACCACCACAGCTTTGTGGGGCGAAGAAGCAGAGGAAGGTGGCATTTGAAATGTAAAAGAAAACTAGGCTGTCTTTGCTGGACATGCCTTCTGAAATGTGATCTTGTCTTGTGGCCACTTGGATTTTTTCCTGTAAAAAGGATCTTTTTCCCCATTTAAGAATTTGAGGGAAGTTTGTCTTTGAAAATGGCTGATCTCAACATTTCTAGACAGCAAGTAAAGTTGCAGTAATTATAAACCAGTCCTTGAGGGTAGTGGAATAGGATGCAAAATCAAGGTATTATTTTGTTAAGGGGTGGAGTGGAGGAATGAAGAACGTGATATGCCAAGCAGGTGGACAGCCTGTGTTTAAAATTAGATAACAGCCCAGTTCAGATTCCCCACCCATCTCTTATTAAAAAAAAAATAATGCCATGTTGCCAAATAATAAAACTATATCCATATTTTTATATATAGGTCTAATAGTTATATGAAGGTCTAATTAGTTCTTAGCTCAAGCTTGGTAGCTAGTAACATGGGGGGAAAAAAGTGCGGTATGTCTTTTAATTTTCTTGGAATAGAATCATAAAAAGTAAAAGGGAAGAAGGGGCTTTACTGTTGCATTTCCTCACATAGGTAAAGGTGTTTATTTGGATGGTGGTTGAGCTGGTTCAGCATTTTAGCCTAACAATTTCTTTGGGGTCCCCAGAGATCTCTCATGGTCCCCAAGGGGGAGATCTTGGGGGGTCTTGGGAGACTGGCAGCAGTCGCTGGATTTTGCTAACTAACAGGTTTTTTTCAGGTCTGTTATGATGTGATTGTGATTTGCTGGAGTTTTCCAATGTTGGCCTTTGTCCAGGCCTGACAGGTGTCTTATTGCTTAAATGTTGCAAAAAAACACTTTTCAAAATACCAGACAGAAGGTAATCACGGAGTGCAGTTCCTGCATTTTGCAGGTTGAGAATTAAGGCTCAGACGTTCTGGGTTTTCCCAAGTTTAAGTGTATAATGTGGACTGAAAACCAAATCCAGATCTTCTGATATGCATCCTTGTGTCTCTCCTTGCTTATTGATGACCAGCATGAAAGTAGATGATTCCAGAGGCTCTGAACACAGCAAGCAAAGCTGTAGAAAGTATTTTACATGGTGTGGTCGGAAGAATAATACACTGTGCTTCAGGAATCGTGGAGCATGGAAACAGGCAGCTGGTCGCTACGTGCAGAAGATCTCAGTTGTAGGATATCAAAATTAGAGGGCTTAGCTGGTCTTGGTTCATTTAGGTACTGTACAATAAACCAGCAGTGGTGATGAGTGAGCATTCAGATGTTGGACGTGCCTATTTTGCTTCATTTTGGCAGCTTTAGCAGTGATACTGAGACCCTGTGTTTCTGAAAGAAAAAAAAGAAAAGGAGGTCTTGACTGTTTGGGCCCTAGTGGAAGGGTTGTACAGGAAAAAATGTTCTGTTTGCAGGCAGCACAGTTGATGTTTTTGCTGATACTGGATATTTTGCTCATCTCTGCACGCTTCCCCTTGGAATCTCTAGACAGCTCTTTTCCCCAAAAAGTGTGCTGCCAGAAAATTTTGGCAAGGATCCGGTTAGCTGCTAAAACTAAAGCAACTGCTGTACCACATACATGCTCCAGGTCAGCTTTATAATAGGAATTAATTTCTAAGACTTTGCTGCAGTCTCCAGAACCCTCAGTCAAACAACACATCCCGTGTTTTCTTCCTCACCCAGTGTTATCTTGTCCTTCAGTATAACCGTGTCCTTTTTCAGAGAGCGATTTGCCCTGTTCCTTGCCTTTCACCCAGCCTTCTACATGATTGTACTTGCTTTCTCTTTCCTAGGTGTATCAAACTTCACCTTTGGCTGCTGTTACTCCTCAGCTGGTGCTTCAGCGATAATCCTCCCATGAGAAAGCCTAGCTGAAACTATAGGGCAAACAAAACAGATGTCACAACCATGCAGAAACTGATGATAAATAGGATCACCAAGGGAGTTATTTCCTGATTTCCTTGTACTTTTTGTAGCCTAATCCAGACAGCAAAATCATCTTGAGCTTGTTTTGGTGTGGCTCAGTAAAATTCACAAATCAAAACGAGAAGGCAAAAGCTGTCTTGCATAGTCTGACTGTGCAGATACTGACTTTTGCCCCTTGTGGCCTGCTTCCACCTGCTTTGTGTTAAACAGCAAGGAAAGACAAGAGAGCTTGCTGGTGCTGTTTCACCCCCTGCCTTCTGTAACTCCAACCCAGCTCCTCACCAGATATCTAGATCTGTTGGTGTAGACTGTTCTCCAGATCTTGTTCCCGGATGTTCTGGACATGGTCTCAGCTGGATGTTCTCTTCTGATCTCTGTCAGATGACTGTTCAACATGCGTTTTACCAACATAGGTGTCTTGGGAGGGGTAAGTCAGCTGGAATTGACTGGACTTAAATGTCTTCTGGAGTGCTGGAGCAATTGCTCTTCAAAGGCTCCCTCCCCAGGAGAGAGACATAAAAACAATGTCTGAAGACTTACTGCCTCAAATTGACTCTCATTGCAAGATAAGCAAAGTATTTTTCTGAAATCTGTCTTTTTCCATCTTATCTCATGGCAGTGGGTGTACCATGTATACTGGACACTATTCTGAAAACTAGAAACCAGCTGCAGTTAACGTCCACCTCCTTTTGTCTGGCTTACCAGTCTGGGAGCAAGTGAGCAGGAGTTGGAGCAGTTGTCTTCAGCTTTTTTCTTTTGCCATTGTACTCTACAAATATTCAGTAACTTTTTCCTGCAGTGTGGTCAGGCTGGGGCTGTAGTTCCATTGATTTTAAACTGACATAAAGCTGTCACTGAAAGTCACAGTCTTTCTCTTGCTGCTGTTGTGTTTGGCAGATGAGTTTCAACCTGCTTTGGTTCCCTCAAACCAGTTCAAACCGCAGTTGCGCACAATTTTGTGCTGGCACAAGAAGAAGTGGAGGAGGCAGCAGGAGATATGGAAGAGACAGGCAGGAGAGGACCACGTCATTCAGCAGCTTCTTTTTTTTTCTTCTTAAAATGTTCATAGGCCTATGGCTTGGATCCTTCATCTGGCATTCTTGAGCAGCAGCGTTGACTCGTACAGGCTCATGTCTCAAGTGGCAGGAGACAATGCAGTCTCTGTGCCAAGCATGCTATTAAACCCAAGTGCACCCAGGTTGCAGTAACAATTAAATCTCTCTCCTATTTTTGATGATAGCATTGGCCCTGTGAAAGACAACTTTTTTCCAGCCATGGCTGACTGCGAGGCCACCATATGGGACGTCACTTTTTAGTCAATGAAGCTGTCCCACTTCTGCTCAGAACCAGCTCTCATGGAGCCAAAGCTATTACCCAGATGCTTGTCAGGCAGACACAAAAACACTTTGCAGTATGTTTTGGCTTGCTTTTAGGAGACTTCCTGCCAACAGAGCAATGGCATTTGCCCAAGTTTACCATGAACTTGAGGGCAGATTTCTCTGTTCCTACCCTTGGAACGCTCCAGAAAACATTTTCCATTTTGCACAGGATAAAAGGAGCTTCCCTCAACGGGAATGCTGATGGCAACATCCCAGGCAGCAAATACAGTACAGCATCAGACTGAACATTGCTCCCAGCTTTTTCATGAGGAGGGAATGCTCTGGGGTTTTTTATTCTTACATTATTTTATTCTTAAGTTTGAGCAAAACTATGGTTAATGTCCCAGAAAGGTTTTTCTTGAAGCTTTAAGCCTGGCATGTTCTTTCATAGCTGGTAGAAAACACCTCTGGTGCATGACCATGTGATGGGCCTCCCTTTCCTAAGGATGTTGTAAATGTAGCAGCGTTTTCTTTCTTGGGTATTTCCTCTGCTTGTGAAAGATGGCTTTCATGGGAGCTAATTCTGTTCCCAGGTTTTTCTGCAGCTCCTGTTCTGACTCTGAGCTTGGCATTCGTGTAGAGCTTTACAGCTCTGAGCCTGTTTGATGCTGGGTAAGAGGTTGGTGGTACTTCTCTGTTTTTATGAAAGGTTTTGATGCTCTGGCAGGGAAATCTCTTGGCAAAACTCAGCTCCTTGGCTGTGTCTGATTCACGCTTTGGTTGCATCATTATCCACCCATTGGCATCACCAGTGAATTTGACAGAAAATATAGCAGTGTTTCTCAGGACTCAGCCTTTTTTTGGACTGGAGAGTGTTTCAACTTCTGACTCTTCCATAAACCAAGAGCGAGCCTGAAATTGCCTTTAAGTCTGATGGTCCCCTGGTGCATGTTTAGCTCCAGACTGGTGCATCACTTCTGTTGATGCTGTCCAGCAGCAGTTGTTTTTCCAAAGACCCTACTTGCTCTCTGCCTGTCATGTTGCCTTCAAGTTGCTGCAAGCTTTTGTTCCCAGCGTCAATGCCAGGTTGGCAGTGGGAAATGCTCTCTCTCAAATCAGACATTTAATGGCAAACTTGGCTCAGGATGCCCAGTGAATCCCAACCTTTTCTCCTTTTCCAGTGACTGCAGCGATAGCTCAGCACAATGCAGGTGAAAACCAGCTCATGTCCATTGGGGAAGGAGGCACGTGTTGAAGAGCATGGGGAAGGCTTTTGGGGACAGTGAAGGCAACTGGAAGCCTAGTTTTATTTGGCTTTTAGAGGCCTTTTAATGCCAAACTTCTGTTGCCTTTGCACATCACCTGTTTTCAGCATGAGGCAGAGCCAGTACCTGCTTTTGCCATGAATGAGTTGTTAGCATATACTGCTACTGTGCTCAGCCTCTGCATTTCCTGCTCGTGTAGTGTTGTCTTTGGTGAATTTGAAATTCCCCTCCTTCCCCTCCTGCTAAATGAGCCGCTGGGTGCATGGGCCAGTGGTCTGCTCGGCTTGCCTCCCTGCTGCTGGTTTGAAGCCAAGCATCACCAGGTGTACAAATGCACAGCTTAGCCCTGGACATCTTCACTGTTCACTCCATACTTTTGGACATAATATTTACAATTGCAGTTGGCCTTGTACGCATAGCTTTATTCCAAATAAATGACCATACTATATATTTGCTAGGCTTTTACAATTTTTCTGTTCTGCAGCCAAAATTGCAGCTGTGCCCAAACTTCTGGCTAGGGCATGTTGTAGAGCCTTTTATGGAGGCCCTGGGCTCCCAGCACCATGCTGGGCTTGCAACCAGAGCTGCACCCCATCTCGCCACGGGCACCCCTGCTCAAGCTACAGCCAAGGAGCCCCTCCTGTGCCTCAGCACTTATGGGTGTCCCATCCTATTGCTTCCTATGCGCTGGGGGGGGGGGCTTTCAGCCCTGTGGTGCAGATGTGCTGTTGTGTGACAAGGTGGGGGCAAAGCCATTAAAGAGGATGCCAGAAGCCAGGCCAGCAAATGGTGGTGGTAGGCACATGCTGCTGACCTGTGATCATCCAGGCAAGTCCTTGGGCTCATGCTGAGTCAGGGGTTGAGTAATTCCTAGAAGCTCTAGGAAGTGTCAGTGGTTAATGAAACCAGGCAATAAGGGGTATTAGTGGGTTATTTTTCTGGAAATTCCCATGAAAATCAACAGATCTCATCCACTTGTGGTTGTGAGCGTGCGTAGACCCTTTGCACGAGAATGGAGGTGTTGTTCCTGGCACCATGGCCAGATTGCAATCCAGTAAATTATGGTCTGTTTACTTAAAATGCCACCTGCGGTTTCAGTAGGATCCAACATTAATTTATTATCCTGAACTGTTGTATGTTGTTACTGCCTGTTGTTTACAGAGTTGCCGCACGTCTTCCCAGGAATGGCTGAGCTCACTTTGACCCCTACTCTGAGCTTGTGCATTGGTTTGTCTGCAAAGCACTTTGGGATTTCTTTGGAATGGGTAGTTCTAAAGAAATACTTTTTTAATCTTCTGGATGCAGGCTTGGGTGGGAGCAGTTATTCCCTGCAGAAAAATTCGGCTGCTACAGCTGAGATTGCTTAACAGTGGCAGTTCTCCAGGACATCTTAACTGACTAAGTGCTGCTTGCTACCATTGCATCTAGAGTCCTTGGGAAAGGACATGATCAAATGTGTTAAAAAGCATCTGTTTTCATAACTGTAGCTAAAATCCCTGGATAGCTGGGTGTAATTTTCCATTGTTTTTGAACGCATGATCACGGACTGCTCTTTGAAAATAAGGAGTACTTAGAAGATGAACTGCAGGCCTGCTTCAGTGCACGGTGGCATGCTATGCTAATGACCTGGTTTTGATGAGTGTGTTCTTGCTTCCTCAGCAAGCAAGAGCCAAGGGACCTTCTCTTAGCAAGAAATAAAGTGTACTGGTGGGAGTCTTCAAACTGCGAGACAGTGTGTAGTGGGTTTGTGTGCCATGGTTTTAGTAGTGAGGGGGCTACAGGGGTGGTTGCAAATGCCTGGCTTTGGAGGGAAGGGTGGACTAGACCAATCCTTTTAGCTTATATAAAAAGGCTTTTTTAGAAGCAGGAGGATGTTTGGAGGGCAGTGGACACTTTCTTAGCTCAGTTTGAAGGAAGTGCAGAGGGCATCTCGAGTGCTTCTTCCTTTGCTTCTCTGGAGTGAAGATCACAGTCTTCTTTCTGACCTTCATGGTACAGCTGAGCAGGCTGGCTAGACAAACAGCCTAGGAACCTTGGTTTCCAGCCAAGCAAAGAAAATGGAGCATGTAACACCTTCATTTGATAGCAGGTTTTGATCAGGTATAAGGCGGAATCCAGTTCATTAGGGAAATTGGTTGTGCAAGGCAAGAGAGAGATTTCAGTTTGCTGTGCCAAAATACATGAAGAATTTGGGTTACAACACAGGGAGGTGAAAGTCCCTGTTCAAAATGCTCGGAGGCATGATACAGCATATCCAGTTCACCTACAAACAGCTCAATGTGGGGCTCTGAGATGGGTGATATGGGTGGATTGTACTTTGTCCTGAGCCAGAGCAATACTCCTCTCATTCTTCAAATTCCTAAACTGTTCACCTTTCCCCACCCAGCTCTTAGCAGAGAAAACATCGCTAACTCGGTAGGGGATGCTGAAAACATCAAGATATTGTAAAGGTGGGACTAGAGGTTTTTACTGGGGAGAAAAAAGCAGTTTGATCTCACAGGGCAGAATGGCCATGCTGAAAATGGTCTGTAGCACTTAGGAGTCTTCTTTTTGTCTGTTTGGGAATAATGAAGAGTGGCAGAGGTTTTACTGAAAGAAAAACGGTGTTGTAATCTCTGCTGAGGAGTGGTTGCCAGGCCTACATGTTTCTAAAGCGGGAGCTATCCTGGTATGCTTAGCTGCAAAAACTGGGTTTAAAAAAGATGGATTACAGACACCTCTGAGGCAGGTAGAGCTGTGGGGCTGTAGTTGCAGGAGACAAAAGCCTAATCTGGAGTGAATGTAATAGCTCTTTAAAGTGTGTCTGGGAAACATTTCTCTAGTGTATGCAAGCATGAAGGGGGATTTGCGGAAAGGGGGAGTTATTCCACATGTTGGAGGGAATGGAGAAAATTCAGGAAGTGCTCTTTTAAAATTCCCTTTTAAGGAGCAGTGTACGTACGGTACAACAGTGCACAGAAACCAGCTGTGACCACAAATGGAGCAGAAGTTAGGTTTCCTGAGGATTCAGAGTGGGGGGCTAGTTTAATTTAATTTTGGATAATTTAAGACATTGAATACAAAAATAAGTTTTAAAAATATTTTGAGACATTTATGTAAAAAGAGTATGTTTTTGTTAAACATAACAATGAAGGATTTGGGCTGGAAATTAAAGAGCAGTGCAAACAAAAGCAAAACACAGTGCTTGGGGTTTTTCTCTTCTTCTGTGGTCAATCTGCAGAGTGTCTTTTGTGTCTTGATTGTTATTTTCAAACTGAAGTGGCTGTGGGAGACAAGTTCAGTGCTATTCACAGCTCTGCTCATATTTTTGGCTAGAAGAAATGATATCAAAGGGGTGGGAGTGATGGTGGGGGGCAGCTTAGCCCTGTCTCCATAGTTTGTTCTCCTCCAGAGTTGTGCCTATTGAACATACTCCACATTGTACCAAAGTGAGTACAGAGTTACCCGACTCTGTCAAGACTGCCAGAGTAGCAGTCTCCCATGCAAGCAGGTCCATGTCGAAGCCTCCTGGCGCAACACGTATTTCTGCCTTTAGAGTGGTGCAGGGTTCAGATCCAGGCTTTCCAGTGATCTTCTCCGTTGCCTTCGTGGGGATTCCTGGGTTTGGATGTGGCTCTCGCACTGTGGCTAACACTTGCTCTCCCCCACTGCAGGGTTTTGGCTGGTGTGGACCATCATCATCATCCTCAGCTGCTGTTGTGTTTGCCATCACCGACGCACCAAGCATCGTCTCCAGGCCCAGCAGCGGCAACATGAGATCAACCTGATCGCTTACCGGGAAGCCCATAACTATTCAGCTCTGCCATTTTATTTCCGTATGTATCTCATGCCTTTTTTCCTGGAGGTTGTGGGGAGCAGGGCAGCAGTGAGTCTCCTGGGTTGGGTGGAAGCGGGGAGCAGTGGTTGGGCTCAGCAAGAAGTGGTGGGCAGTTTTGCTGCCTAACCTTGGCTTGTAGAGAGGAGGTGGCATATTCCAGCTGCTGGATGTATTTGAGTCTGGAGCTGAACCACACCAGCTACAGCACCTTCACACCCACCCTTGATTTGGCTCTGTGAGTGCAGTGATTCCCTGGGTGTTTTTCTAGGAAAGTTCTTAAAATACCTTGTTCGGGACTTTTTGGATGCTCCTCCTTTCCAGCCTGCACTTGCTGCTGGTGGGACTGAGACGTGGGAAGTGGCTTCATGAAATTCAGTCACACAGGCTGGGTGGAAGTGGTGCCTCAGCAGGGACCGTGCCGGCTCCCACCCTGTGCTGCAGTTCCCAGACCGTGCTTCTGGTGAGCAGCCCTAGGACTTCACATGAAGGAGCTGTTGCCCACGGCTCAGGGAAAGTACAATCGCTTAGTGTTCTCCTTCATGCCATGCTACACTGTGCGAGAACCGCAAGTCTCGGCCTTTTGACTGGAGGTACCACAACTGAGTTTCTTGTAATGGACTGTTGAATTGCATGTATGAACTTGCTTTTCTCGTTAAACTCTTGCAGCCACCTCAGAAATAATCCCCAGCAGCCTTTTCCTCCCCAGCCCTGGGGATACCCAGTTGCACATGGAAAACTGCAGTGCTGTCTTTAAATGTTTCCAATATTTAAGTCCATTCTGTCTATATAGACTGTTTTGTTGCCTCTTAAGAAATAAAATCTTTCATAGATTTGAGGGGCTGTAAGTAAAATAAACCAAACTCTCTTGCCAGTACTGCCAATTTATTCTGACTGCACCAGAAAAACTGAATCCAGCACTAAAACAACGGCCAAAAGCCAGGACCTTAAGTTCGTTAAACTGCTCACGTCTCTTCATATTTGCACAAAACTTTGTGAGATTAAATCTTTGCTCCTGAAAGTGGAAACTCAGCTGAGAAGCCAGTGTTGGAGGGGGCTGGCAAGTTATCTCCCACGTTGTTCCCTCTAGCCAATGCAGGCCATCCCTTGATGTGGTTTATGGGGCTGTGTTGGTGGTGGTGGTAGGTTCACCTGGTAGCCCTAAGCATAGACTTGAGAGCCAGGAGATCAGGTTGCTGTTCCCAACTGTGTCCATCTCCTCCTGTAATGGTGCCCTCCTGTGCTGCGATTGCTGCTGCTTTAAAACATGACACACCTCATTTGGGCCAAGTTTTGGCACCCCTTGTAAAGCCCATTGAGCTGTTCAGTGGGAAGGTGCTGGTGGATCACAAATGACATTGTGTTAATGTCCTGTATTAATGACTGTTTTCCTGAGATAAGCTGCTCATGAAATAACTTCTCCTCCTTCCCTCCCACTTTTAGGGTTTTTGCCAAATTATTTACTACCTCCCTATGAGGAAGTGGTGAACCGACCGCCGACCCCCCCCCCACCATATAGTGCCTTACATCAGCAGTGTGTCCCAGCAGGCAGCAGTAGCACAATCCCGGACACGCCAAGAAACCTGCAGCCAGCACAGAGCAGCTCAGCAGCACCCAGTGGCAATAACAGCAGTACTGACAACACCGGGTCCCCTGGCCTTGGGGACCCTGAGCCCTCCACTACCACACTGGTCGAGCGAGCAGTTGCCAAAATGCAAAGCATCGAGCCCAGTGGTACTAGCACAGGTGCCGAGCTAGTGGAGAGGGCCGGTCCCGATAAGGATATGGAGTGCAAGGAGGAACTGCTAAAAGGTTACAGCTCTGAGAGCTTAGAGCAGAGCAGCGCCATTCCCGACGTGAAGGACAAGACGCCGGGCAGGCAGCGCCGTTTCACCGGTGACTCAGGCATTGAAGTCTGTGTATGCAACCGGGGCCATCACGACGACGACCTCAAGGAGTTCGACGGGCTCATCGATGATGCTCTGGACGGGCCCCTGGACTTCTGCGACAGCTGCAGTGGCCGCCCCCACGGGGACGAGGAGGAAGGGCTTTTTAATGCCGTGGAAGAGCAGCACCGCGAACACAGCCACCACCACCTGCCCCGGCAGCCGGTGTGTGTACTCTTGAACACAATAAATGAGCAGGACTCTCCAAACTCTTGTACCAATAACTCCCCCAGCTAAGGTGGCAGAGTGGAAGGGAGAATCGGGGAAAAAAAACCACAAAGAAATAAAAGTGGAATAAGAGGATTAAAACTTTAACAGGAGGAAAAGGTGATACAATCTTCTTTTTTTAGTTTATTATTCTTTCTCCCCCTCCAGTGTAATTCGGGGACTAGTCCTCGAAGGCCCGGCTTGCAGGGGACGGGTCGCTCTGGGTTTTGTTAATCGTGTCCGTCCTGCCCTGTGGGGCAGGGACTGATGTTTCTCAATGAGACCTTCTAACAAACGGAATTTTCCCAATGGTGATTTTGGTGATGGTTTTTATGAGTTTGTTGGTTTTAGTTTTCTGAAACACTGCTTTATCTTGCAATCAGTAAAGCTCAGCAAATCTCACCCTGGGAGGATACGAAATCACCGTAAGGCTTCAACCTCCAGGTGTCTTCCCAGAAGCAAGCAGCTTCTGACAGTGCCGGCAGTCAGTAGCCCAAGAGTTCTGGTTTGTTATAGTGCTCTTGAGGCATTGGGGATTTATTTTCGTTTTAGTTTGGTGGGGGGTTTTTTTGTTTGTTTGTCTGTTTGGGGTTTTGTTTTTTTTTGGTGTTAAGTTTTCCTGAAGCTGATGAATGCCTGAACACATCAGCCCTATAATCTCTGGTGCTTCAGTTTTTAAGACAGCAGGTAGGAAATTTCCCACTTGAAGCTGGTGACTGAAGGACCAGTTTCTTCCAGAAGGAGTGTTAGTCTACCGTAAACAGTTTGAAAATAAAGGGTTTGCAGAAATTTGCCTTTATATGTCATTTTTAAAGACAAGTGTATTCCTTCAATGCCTCTAAGAGCACAGTTAGAAGTAGAATCCAGGCAGCTGGGCTGCCTTCCAAGTACTGTGGTCTCTGAATGACCTTCTCCCGGTGTGCTGCAAAAGGGCTTGGCTTTATTTTTTTCCTTTTTTGCACCCTGAGAGCAGCACACTTGAGTTAAGATGACAAAAAAAGAACAGGGCTCTCTTTGGCCAGCGTGCCTTCAAGCTTCAGCGATGCGTGTTGAACAAATGGAGACGAGAGCTCCGTCCGTTGCAAAGGGATGACTTACCATGTAGATGTGGAAGACCTGTGCAGTATTTTTTTTTTTTTATCCAAAAGTTTGGTGCGATTCTAATGTTGACCACTTAAAAGAAATGAATGTCTGTTCTCTTTTTCTTTCTTCTTTTTTTTTTTTCTTTTTTTTATGGTGGCAACTGGCTACTGTATAATGTCTGTGAGCGTGTGTGTGTGACTGCAATCCATGCATGCGAGTCCTACTGGTAATATGAAAGCCTGCTGTAAGACTGCAAGAAAATTACTGTAGCTTTGCTTTAATAAACGGTAGAGATTTTGTTAGTAACAACCTGAAGGAAAAAAAGAAAACAAAGAGCTGAAACTAACATTCCCTAGAGTGCTCATGTAGAAGAGAGCACAGTTCAGACTATGTATCTTGTTCTTGGGTTTTCTCCCCGTCCCTTTTATAATTATGATCATCCAGATCATTACTGTTATGGGGAAAAAAAAATTGAAAACTGAACACAGACATATAAAGATTTGATTGATTGAAAACCAAAATCAGTTTTAAATAAGGTGGAAACCAAAATATAATGCCTTTTCTGATAACTTGCCCATGTGTATGTGTATCATTTTGTGAGTTAAGCACAAGATTTGTCTTTAGTTTGTGGTTTTGTTTTTTTTTTTAACTGGAGGTGTGTAGCACTGTGCTGGATACAGATGACAGAGCAAGACAAGTGGTGCTTATTTCAATATTTTACCTACACATCTGAGGTGGGCACTTTTACCTTACAAGGTTTAGGAGAATCTCACTCTTGCCCATCACAGCCTATCTCTTCCATCAGAAAAGCTGATGAAGACGGCTCTTCAGTTTGTGTCTTATGGTGCTCTTAAGAATGAAGGACTTTGATTTGGATTCAGGAGACCTTGTTCCTGGATGCCTGGAGCGTGAGTGGTAACAGAGAGGCTGTGCGTGCCCCGAAGTCAGGCTGGCTTGCTGTGCACTGCGGCCTCCTGGGGACTGGTCGCTTCCAGCTGTGTTTACTGACCCCATGTATCTTTTGAGAAGAGAATTAAGGACCCTGGTGCCACCCCTAGGAACTCCCTACATGTTGGCACCTGGTTTTGTTCCTCACACCACAGAGGAAGCTAAAAAAGCACATCAGTCCTTACAGAATGGGGTTTTACTGCTGTAAATCCTGGGGATGGCCCCGTGCCCGTGGCAGACCCTCTGCCAACATTTCTGTTGGCGTAAGACAAAAATCTCCACGTTTGCCTTACTGCCATCCCACTAAGGGTGGGGGAAGTCCCCACTTCTGTGAACAATAGAGGTGAGTGCCAGTAAGCCAAGCTGATGTTTCTAATCTTAAAAAAAAGTCAGGAAGAAGCAGTGGTGTGCCTGTTTTATGACTCCTGGAGGTTTTTCAGGCTTTTAAAGACCATAAAGAAACAAACAGGGCACAAACCACGTGCCTGAGGAGGAGCAGGACTTTCAGTGTGGCTCTCAGTGCTTCAGGCTTTTAGATGTGGACCAGGGGCAGCTGGTGTGGGGAGGAGGGGTGGTGCAGGGCAGGACACTGAGCAGATGAGCTTCTCACAGGCATCCTGGCTGGTGCCTCTTCAGGGGGAAAAACACAGGCAGGCAGAGGACTCCCAAAGCTTCAGCTTTGGAGCTTTAGAAAGGTGCTTGATCCTCACATGTATCCCTTTGTAGAAAGCCAATGAAGCTCAAACAGAGCTCTCCGCCAAATGCACGCTGTGGGCGTAAAATGCTGGAGATGTGAGGACACAGGCAGGTGTGCATCTGTAACACAGGAGCACAAAAACCCACCCGTTTCTAGCTATAAGGGGCAAGTGTTCTATGGGAGTCCTGAATACATAATTTCAAAACTGAGTTGCAAACCATGCGGCATGATTGAGAGCAAATTAGTGTCAATTCACCACTTGGTGTTTTACAATGTGCTTTAAGTGTTGATGCCAATAATACTTGAAGTCTGTTTTTGCCAGAGTCTGTGGCAGCACAGTGGTGCTTACGTGGCATATTTTCGGCCACTGAAATTGGCTCTGAGGCCAAAGACCAGTCAGGCATCCTGGTGGGCTTGGGGTGTGTCGCCTGGGGACAGGCGCTGAAGAGCACCGTGTGGTGGTTCAGCAAGAGGGTCCCCTGGGCACAACGGGGGTTCCTGGGACTGGTGGGTACTGCAGCATTGCCTCAGTGTTCCCAAAGGACTCTGTGGCTCCAGTGATGCAAACTCTGCCTTTAGGAACACCCGTGAGATTTTCCTGCACCATATCATCGCATGTTTGTACAACCCTGTGGATGGGTGTTGGCTGAAGAAGGAGGAGGAGGAGGAGGGAATCCTGTGTCTTGGTGCTTGCTGGCAGCCTGCTCTCAGAGCTCGTACCTGCCTAACTTGAGGCTAAGGAAAGCTGAGGCGCAGTTAAGCTTCTGTGTTACATGTTAGTCATCAAAAACTTCCTGGGGCAGGAAACCTGAGCAAGCCTCCAGGACAGAAGCAAAATCAGCAGGCTTCACTGAAAGCATGAGGCTGTGCTGCCTGGTGCTGGGAGCTTTGGGCTCCCCAGGTGTCCCTCGCCCTTCGGGGACATGCCTGAGTAGTGAGAGCCTGGGCCGTGCTCGCTTCCTACCCGATGCAGGCTGGGCTCCCACAGCCAAATACCTTCTTCTCCTACACCCGCCATGGCTGGGCTTGTCCCACGGTGACCTGCTCCTGGCAGAGCCTGGCAGGTAGCTGGGGCACAGTCCCGCTCTGGTGAATAAACTCCTTTTGCCTCTCCCCAAAGCCTGCTGCCTCCCAGCCCTCGCTCACCCTCCCTGTGTAACATCCCGGGGATGGTTTTCTCCCCCTTATTTTTTTTTTTTCTTCTTTTGTTTATATAGGAAAAGCCTGGACTGGGCCAGGAGGGGGGGACAGTCTGGCAGCCCCCCAGCTGGAGACAAGCCCCACATTATCCCACAGCGGGCAGTCTGGGAAGGCCAGGATGAGTCGCCTTTCATCGTCAGAGCTGGTTCCCCTGCTCTCTTGCAGCACAGATCTGTGTTTATCAGATGGGACCAGTGCCCACACCGGGGATGTCGAGGCAGTGGTGCAAGCGCTGCAGTCTCTGTGCTGGGGCGGGTCACAGGCTGCCGGGTTGTTTCTTGATTTGTTTTTGGCTGGCAAACAGCTGTGTCCCGAGGTTTGTGCTTACTCAGCTCACCTGGCACCCTGCCTGCTGCAGAGCCCACAGGTATTTTGAGCGTCACCCACTCCTGCGCCGGCTGCGGCTCTCTGGCACAGCCTGGGGCTGTCCTGTGCCTGGTGCAAAGTGAAGCCTCTCAACCTTGGCGGACTCCTGAGCTGAGTCCCGTAGTGCAGCTGGGTCAGCCAAGCGCTATAGGGGTGGCTGTGCCCCCAAAACGAGTTTATGCTACGGAAAGGCTTGGGCTTGCTTTGACTGGTACCCTTGGATCCCACCTCGGCAAGCTGTGCCTCTGCTTCATGGGTACCCGGGGTACAGTGTGGGAACAGCTGTGAATGAAAAAGCTTCATCCTTTCCACCGTCACTGATTCCTGTCTTGCAGACCCCCTCCACCACAGGGAGACAGAGCTGCTGGTTCCTGACCTCCCTGAGCTGCCCTCTGAGCCCTTTGGCACTGCTCCATCCTGTCCTGGTTCCCCTCGTGCAAAGACCCCAGTGGCCCCAGAGGGAGGGCAGGGACCCAAAGCAGCCTAAGCTGTTACAGCAGGAGGATTATTTCGGCAGCAAAAGCCTCGGTGTTCCTAGTGGCTGCCTGCACTTGGCTGGCTGAAACCTGGTGGCAGATGCTGAGGTGCCCCTCCGGGGTCTCCTGTGGGCATGGCTGCCCTATCCCCACAGTTTTTGGTTCACTGGGCTGCCCAGTGCCACATCTGAACGAAACCAAAGGGCTCATCCAAGGTGGTGGATTTGCATGTCTTGGGTCTGAGGGGACCCTGACTTCTTCCTCCTCCCACCCCCCTGAGCCCCCTGCAGGAGGCCACCACAGGCCAGATCTGGCACTGTCCTGCTGCCAGCAGCCCAGCTGAAGCTGTCTAGTGGGGTTAGGGGTTTGGGTGCAGCTACATGGCCCCAGAGCAGTTGTCAGGACATGAATACCAGTCGGATGATTCAGCAGTGTCTCTGCCCATTCCCAGAGCGGGGAGCAGCTACGCTGGCGGCTGTTTACCAGCTCACAAGGTGCCGAGCAGCTGGTGCTGGGTACAGAATCCCCTGCGGCAGCGTCTTCTTCCAGCTGGCCAGCTGGGAGGAGGCAGGCTGGGGCAGGGGGCAAGATGCCCCACAGCAGGGCTGGGCTTGGCATGATGGGGTTTGTGGCATGTGGCTGGTCTCCAGGCCCAGGGACAGCATGTGCTGGCCCTGGCAAACAGGGAAACCCAGCTGGAGTGCGAGCTTTGTGCAAGCATCTGTGGCTGGAGGTGTCCTCCGGTTTAGAAACATCCCAAAGTCCCCATTTCTGCCCCAAGGTACTCACTGGCCTTGAGCGCTTGCTGCAAGTCCATGCACCTTGCTGCAAGCGCCTTGGCAATGGCAGTGTGAGTGCAAGGTGCCAGCCCTGTGCTGACTGGCAAGGAGAAAATCCCTTCCCTTACCAAGAGCAAACGCAGTACCTTGGCAAAGTGGCACAGCGGTGCTGGAGGTCTTGGGCTGATGCTCCTGGAGGAATCAGGATGGTTACTGGTGACTACAGGAGACTGGAGAAGAGCCTCCCTGCTGGCACGTGCTGCTGGGGACAGGATCTAGGGCAGGGGCAGGACCAGGCTGGCATGGAGGTGCCAGTCCCTGGGGAGGCCCAGAGCATCGTGTTTAACAGTTTTCTCCAAATCTGCTCTGAGCCCAGTTCCCCTTCGCCCACCCAGTTTCAGCCTGTGCTAGCAAAGGTGGAGGGATTGGAAACCCAGCAGCATCCCTGGTGTGATGGAAATGGTCAGGGGAGTGGGAAGGAGTGTGGGCATCAGCCCTTACAAGCCAGGAGAGATCCCATGCAGCAGCAGAGGGGCTGGGCTGCTGCTGTGCTCCCCTCTGCCCTGCTTCTGGTGGGTCAGCTGCATGAATCACCCCAAGGATTGCCCCTGGGGCAGGTGTGTGCGTGGTGGTTCTTCCTCCAGCTGCTCCCTACCACCCTGGGCCCCCACGAGAATGGACTGGGAGGAGGGAAGGAACTCCTAGCACTGTGCTGGGCTGCAAAAGCATTACCTTCATCATTCCTGTGCCGAGCCATGGGCTGATAGGACCCATTTGGCATCAGATGCCCAGTGGTGAGGAGGAAAGCAAAGTGCTGGCGGTTCGAAAAAAACCATACACTTTCACACACAGAGTAAAAGTTTAGCAGTGGGGAGGTTTTATGTCAGTTTTCCTGCCTGCTAGCAGGAGACAGGGCAAGGGGAAATAGAAAAGGAAGAAAATGTAGGGGTGTGCAGGGCTGGGGGTGCCGATGCTGTGCTGGGACTGTGTGGGGCTTTCCCCTCTGCCCTGGCTGCTTTCCCTCCAGGTGCCCTGAGCCATAGCTGTATTGCTATTTAGTTAAATATTAAGAGGTCAAGTAATAGAGAACCAGAAACCTAATTGCATGCTGCTTTCCATGGCATGGTGGTTTTCAGCAAAAGCAAACACAGCCCCTCACCTTACAGGAAGGTTATGCTGCTCGAAGTGATGGCTGTAATCCAGCCAGCCAGTGATCATCGGTGCTTGAGACACCATGCGGGTGGGAGATGCCACATTGCTGCATGATGAATGTCAGCAGCCCCTGGCTCCATGGTGCTCAGGCGCTGTGCCTGGGGTCCACAGCTGAGCCCAGTCCTTGGGGTCTGGGTGCCTCTGGGTGCTCCTCCACGTTCTTGAGCAATGGGAGCCCCCGCTTTTGGCCGGAGCTGGTCCTGCCTGCACCTCCCCACAGTGCCTAGCACACAGGACAGGGTCAGACAGCCCTGTGGCTCTACAAGGTGCTCATGTCCCCTCTGGAAGGGGCTGCATGTGTGCACAGGTACATGTATGCATGTGTGAATGCAAGCATGTATGTGCATGCATATGTATGCATGTGTCGGCAGGCACAAATGTATCCCTGTGCTTTCGTGTGCATACACACGCTTGTAAGTACATTTGTGTGCAGGCACCCATGTGCATACACCTGCACGTGCCGGCAGAAGTGTGTGCGCCTGCATACTGTGGGAGAGGAGCCAGGTGGGAGCTAAAACTGCAAGAACCTCCAAGCTGTTTCCTCCTTTTTCCCCACAAGGAGCAGGAGGGGGTCCCACTGGTGGGGGCACGCTGTCCTGGGATGGGGCAGGGGATGGCAGGGCTGGGGGAGCTCTCCCTGCCCCATGGCAGGCTCAGCTCCCAGCCCACGTTGTGTTTGTTCTCCCTACTCTCAGCGGGGAAACTGAGGCAGGGGCCAGCCAGGGTCACCCACCTGGGGTCACAGCTGCCAGGCACAGCCTGGGCATCCCCAGGCCCCAAACTGCCCACTGGTCACTTTTCTCCCCTTACCTGCCTGGGGTGGGCCCTTCTCCCCCCACCAGCTATGTAGGTGGCTGGTCTCCATGGGTCATGGTTGTCTCCGGACAGGCCCCCAACCCACATTCCTGGGGGTGTGAAGGGGCTGTTTGTGTTAGCAGCCCCGCAGAGGGGCCATGGCCTCCCAGCTCAGTCCACTGCTCACATGAAGTTGTGGGGCCACCATACATCTCAGGCAGCCTCCCACCTCCCCCTGCCCTCCATTGCCTTCCCGAAAAATAGCTGGAGCCATGGTGCATTGGGAACAGTTTTATCCAGACAACCCTGCATCCATGTGGCAGACAGGGCGTAGCCTCTATGGTCCCATCCCACCACTGCCCAGGATCTAGGGCTCGTCCCCATCACGAGGCTGCTCGCCAGGCGTCCCTCAGCCTGGCCTTCACCTGAAACTTCTGCACCTGCAGCACGACACCAAACTTGCCCTCCAGTGAGGGCAGGGGCTGGTCTTGGGGGCACTCAAGTGTGAACCTCTGCAGCACCCAGGCCAGGAAGAGGAAGAGCTCCATCTTGGCCAGGACTTCACCCAGGCAGACACGGATCCCCGCCCCGAAAGGCAGGTAGCTGGGCGAGGGCGAGTGAATGTGCTGGCCATGCTCATCCAGGAAGCGGCCTGCAAGGGGAAGAAGCACAATTGGCATCATCAGGGATCGGTCCCTTCTGTCTGAGACCTGCCTGAGTTCATCACATGTGTGTCCCTCCTGTATGCTGCAAGAACAGAGATGGTGCAAATGCCCCAGCTGGCAGGGGGAGCAGGATCCGACCTCCCACCACGTAGCCTCCCCTGGGCTCGGCCTCTCCTGCTGCACCCACCCTGCCGTCCTCTGCCCCTCAAGGAAGGCAGGGAGCACCCAACCCACCGGGGTTGAACTCCTCGGGCTTGTCCCACTCCTTCTCATCGTGGTGCACGGACCAGAGGTTGATGACGACCCTGGCGCCCTTGGGGATGGAGTATTCCCCGATGCTGCAAGGTGAACGCAGAGTGAGACAGTCACTCCCTCCCGTGGTCTCTGCCTGTGTCCCAGCTGTGCCCCAGGGGGTCTCACCTGGTGTCAGCAAGGGACACGTGTGGGATGAGCAGGGGGGACACGGGCCGGATGCGCAGCACTTCGCTGATGGTGGCTTCCAGGTAGGGCAGCAGTGGGCGGTCGCTGAGGTGGGGGTGACGCGCCAGGCCGATTTTCTGGTCCATCTCCTCCTGGATCTTCCTCTGAACCTGGGAGGGGAGCAAGGGCTGGGGTGAGAGCCTGGGGAAGGGGGTGTCCTGTGCGTGGGGGCTCCCCATGGCAGTGGGGTACACCCAGCACCACCAGCATGTCCTGGCAGCTTGTGCAGGGCAGAATTAAAATGACCACAACCCGATCCTGCTTATTTGCAAAGCCTGACATTTCTCTTGGCACCTGCCTTCCCCAACACCCCCCATGATGTCCCTGGTGCCAGAGGGAGCCCAGACCCCCCACCACAGGACGCAGACCCTACCTCGGGGTAGTGGAGAAGGTAGAGCACAGCCCATTTGAGCACAGTTGTGGTGGTCTCCACGCCAGCCCCAAAGATGTCCCCTACTGTCATGAGGAGGTGGTCATCAGTCAGTTCCAGCCCTGGCGCTGAGAGGCTGCTGTTCTCGGCACTGAACCTTACTTGCAGGAGGGCGTCCATGAGGTCCCTCACGGCATCTCTGCAGAAGGCTTCCTGCCAGGGAACATGTGTCAGCTGGGCTGTGCTGGGCACAGTCCCTTCCACCCCACCTCCAGCAACCTGCAGCTCCCAAGCATCTCCCTGTCCTGGCCTCACTGGCACCTTGTGTTCTGTGAACTTCTGCTGGAGCAGCTGGTCCCGGACCTTGAGGCATCTCTTCAGCAGTGCCAGGTCCTTGTTGGGGAAGATCTGGGGAAGAAAAGCCCCATTACAGCAAGGAGCTCCAGCTCAGCCCAGCCTCTGCAGGCCCCCAGGCAGTCCCTCCATGCCCACCAGGTTACTGGCTCTTGTGGGATACTGGGGCAGGGACCATCCTAACCCCAGGGGGCTGAGGTAGCCCCCTCCTGCAGGACACATCCCAGCTCCTTCCTCTCATCCAAAGTAAGAGGAACAGGCAGCCCCCATGTCCCTGCTCACCTGGAGCCAGGGGAAGATGTCCACCAAGCTCTCCTTGGCCACGGTATCCACGATACCCTGGCTGTACTCCAGCATGGCCTCGAACTCGGGGTCCCCGCGCCGGTACGAGGAGTTAAAGCAGAGGGAGCAGACCACGTTGGTGACAGCCCGTGTGAGCTCGGGGGCCACGTCCAGGGCCATATCCTGCGCAGCGCTGAGTGTCTCGCACAGGGATGCAGCCTCCCGGCAGACTGCGGTGGAGGGGAGAGGCAGGTGAGGGGGTGATGGTGAAGCCAAGGGGGTGGAGGGGGCAGCTGGGGGCTGGAAGGAGGGGTCCCCCACTCATTCAGGGTGTGCAGGCTACAGAGAGCATCCCCCAGCCAGGGCTGAGCCTCCAGGGGCTGGGATGGGCAGAAGGGATGATGCTGGGTGCTGGGGAGTAGAGAGGATGGAGGCAGGCAGGAAAGTCTCTGTGTGCAGCTTGATGCTCCTCCTGGATGGAGCAGGGGGGGCGGGGGGCCAGGAGCTGGCTCCATGCCTCAGTTTCCCCATCTGTGAGTGAGGGAAGCCACAGCTCAGGGCAGAAAACACATGGGGAGAGGTGTCAGTAAAGGACCAGGGATAGAAGGAGAAGGACCGAGCCCCTGCTAGGCAAACTGAGGGGATGCTGGGGGGTTTGGGTTGAACCAGTGAGTCTCCCCTTGGTTCCCAGGGGATCAGGGTATGGAGAAGGGAAAAGCCCCACCCAGATCAAGCGCAGGAGGTAGACAGAGAAGGGAGGGAGCCTGGGGGCTAGTGGGGGGCACTTACTGATCCTCTCCAGGGCGAGCGAGCCCTCCCCGAACATGGAGAGGGCAGCATGCACCAGCTTGCGCTGGAACTTCCAGAGGGGTCCATAGCTGGCAAAGGCGATGTCCTTGCCCCCCCGGGACAGGAGGTCCGTGGTCACCTGTGGGACAGGCAGCCCCATGGGGGCTGTGTGTCAGAGAGGGGCAATGCTGCGGGGAGTGGATGATCATATCTCATCTCATCTCATCTCATCCCAGGGATGGTCCGGGGGGCTGGTGGTTAGTGCTGGTGGGCAAAGCCTGGGCCATGAGCTTTGCTTTCCCCCCTCCGAGTACCAATGGAGAGGTCTGGGGACAGATGCCAGGGTTAGGGGCTGGGGTGCCCAGGAAACTTAAGAGGTGCAGGGAGCCTGGTGGTACCTGAACCCTCATCCCCATGCCCTGAGATGCACCCAGCCCTGGGGAAGAATGGGCACCCTCGGGATGGAGGATGTGCAGGATTTACCCTGGGGAACAGGGCAGAGAGGGGCTGCCCCTGCCATTGCCTTGCTGCAGGCAGGCTGAGGAGAGGAGATGGACCCTGCCGGCTGCCGGCACCTTTCTTGGAAGCATTCCCCACCTTACCCCAAGCCACAGTGGGAGGGGGCCCACCCGAAACCTGCTGCTGACTCACAGTGCGGGGCCGTCCAGCGAAAGCCTTCCCCTTCTTCAGCAGCACCTCCCTGGCATGCCGGTAGCTGTTGACCACCACCACGTAGTGGGAGCCCATCCAGAGGGCATAGAGGCTGCCGTAACGGCCCTGCAGGTGCCAGAGCCGCAGGTGGAGCTGGGGGTGCCCAGCCAGCTGCAGCAGGCTCCCCACCAGCGGCAGGGCCGGCAGACTTCGCGGGCGCCCCAAACCTTTCCCTGTCCCCAAGGTAGCTTGTCGGCGTGCCAGCCCCCAGGCGCAGAGCAGGGCCAGGACCAGCAGCAGCGTGCCCAGCAGCGGCATGGTGGGGCCGGCTGCGGGGCTGCAGCAGCACAGGGGGCCTTTATACCGGCTGCGGAGTCATCGCCTTGACCCTGAAGCAGGCTTGCCTCCTTATCGGGGGGATGAGGAGAGGGGGAATGGGGCACTGGGCCCATGGCCAGCTCTGCAGCTGGTCACCCGGCAGGGAGCAAGGGCAGCGGGGCCATGGCCGCACCAGGTGGCCATGGGGGAGCTGTGTCCAGTGGCTGCGGGCCAGGGGATGCCCAGGGCCGGATCCATCCTTGGGGCTCTGTCTCCAGGGCCCTGTGGTGGGTGAGGGGTGCCGGGGTAGCTGAGCCCTCGGGTTGTTCCCTGGGTGCCACGAGCGCAGCTGTGGACTGGTGGGGCACTTGGGTCCATTCCCAGCAAGGGGGCCCCTCGACGTGCCCAGGAGGGGATGGGGGCATTGGGCAGCACTGGGCAAGCACTGGAGAGTGCTGAGAAGCCCTGGTCAGCACTGGGCAGCTCTGGGCAAGCACTAGGCAGCCCTGGGAATGCTGAGAAGCCCTGGTCGGCCCTGATCGTCAGCCCTGGTCAGTGCTGTGCAGCAATGGGCAGTGCTGGGCAGCCCCGGGCAGTAGTGGGCAGCCCCGGGCAGTACTGGGCAAGCACTGGTCAGTGCTGATCAGCCCCGGTCAGCACTGGGCAGCCCTGGGGGAGGCCATGGAGGGACAACAGCCCCGAGGGGTCCGGCTCCGGGCAGAGGCGGCCCCTCCGTGGCGGTGCCCCCGCCCGCCGCGGGCCCTGCGCCTTCCCGACTCTTCAGGCCCCCGGCGCTCGCCGTAGCGGCGCCGACGACAGGAAGTGGGGCGGGTAAGATGGCGGCGGGGGGCGCGGCGGACGCCCAGGCGCGCTTCGGCCACTCGGTGAAGGGGCTCCTGACCGAGAAGGTGACGAGCTGCGGCACCGACGTGATCGCCCTCACCAAGCAGGTGCTGAAGGGCTCCCGCAGCGCCGAGGTGAGCGGCGGGCGCCGTCGGGCGGCCGACTACACGGCCCGGCATGCAGCGCGGCCGCGAGTCCTGCGGGGAGGAGTCGGGGACGGCGGGCGATCTGGCCCAGCCCGGCCCTGCCGCGTCCCAGGGCAGAGCTCGTCGGGGGCGTCGTCCGGGCGGGGCGGCGTGGCCGGAGCGCTACGGCCCGGCCGAGCCCCGCCGGCTACTGAGCGGGGTCGCCGGGAGCGGGCGGCCGGCGCGGGGCATGCTGGGAGCCGTAGTCGGTGGCGGACGCGGGGCATGCTGGGAGCTGTAGTCCGG